>JAAALK010000283.1:93081528-93270741 GCA_019279435.1 Zizania palustris
ATTGGCGCCAATTTAATGCGGTAGGGGCCAGCGAGGCGGATCCGAGGGCGGGGTCGTCGGCCGGCGGAATTTGGGGGCGACGGCGGGAGGTAGACGACGGGTCTGACAGGCGGGGGCCACTGGCCAGCGGGCGCGAGCGGGCGAGGGTGGCGACTGACGGGGTTGGGCCGGGTTGTCGGGTGCGCGCGCGAGGGGAGGGGATCGCGCCGACAGGTGGGGTCCATAGCGTCAGTCTAAGGCGGGCGCGGTAACGGGCTGGGCCGGCCGGGAGAGAGAGAAGGGAGGGAGAGGAGCCCATTACTGTTCTAATACTTTTCCTGAATAAAAATAATTCCAGAAAATGGGTTAAAATATTAGGGCTACTTCCAAGGCTGGTAAAAATTTATAAAAATCCTCAAATTATATTTTGGTCTTATGATCATATACAAAAAGTTTCACCTCCTGATTTGGTCATCTACTCCATGTTGTAGTTCAAAAGGGTATAAAAAGGATTTAAAGGTATTTTCTGAAATAAAAATCCCAATAAATTGAATTTAATAATATTTTATTGCTTTGAAAATTTGGGGTGTTACAACAGCTATCAAATCTCAAGTCCTAGCAGACTTCGTAGCAGAGTGGACTCCACCTGCGAAGTTGACTCCGGAGAAATCAGATGACGGAGTTTGGACTATTTACTCCGATGGGGCTTTCCAAGCATCCGGAGCAGGCATAGGGGCAGTATTGATTTCACCATCAGGACAAAGAGCAATGTACTCCGCAAGACTCAACTTTAAGTCTACCAATAATATAGCGGAGTACGAAGGAATTTTATTGGGACTCCGGAAAGCACGTGCTCTAGGGGCTACAAGGATAATTATAAAAACAGATTCTCAGATAGTAGCAGGGCACGTAGACAAAAGTTTTCAAGTCCGACATCCACAGCTTGCAAAGTACTTGGAAGAAATCCGCAAGATCGAAGCACATTTCAAGGGTATTTCCATTCGGAGTATACCAAGAGCTGAAAATGTGCAAGCGGACATTTTAGCGAAGGCTGCTGCCGGAGCTGTGGATGTACCTGACGAAGCTTTCTATGAGGAGCTCAATGTACCTTCGGTGCCACAAGTTGCTTCTGCAGAGATTCTCTGCATTCCTAGTGCAGATTGGAAAGATTCAATCATAGAACTCTTGCAAGGAGGAACAAATTTGCCCGAAGAGCCCCAATTGTCAAGATTAAAGCTCAGAGCAAGAAACTATCAGTTAATCAACGGTATATTATACAAGGCCGGAGTATGTTCCCCTCTACTCCGATGTATATCTCAAGCCGAAGGCCAAGAAATTCTTCGAGAGATTCACGAAGGCCTTTGTGGAAGTCATTTAGCCCCTAGAGCTCTGGCAGGAAAAACACTTCGCCAGGGGCTTTATTGGCCCACAATAACAGCTGATGCGGAGAGCTTAGTCTGCACTTGTCAAGGATGCCAGTGGATGGGTCGACGGAGTCATCGCCCACCAACAGCTCTTCAAGTCATTGCTCCGGTATGGCCTATGGCCAGATGGGGTATGGATCTAATTGGTCCCTTTCCGTTAGCAAAGGGAAATCTGAAGTTCGCAGTGGTAGCTATCGAATATTTTTCTAAGTGGGTGGAAGCAGAGCCCTTAACAGCTATCACTTCGAATAATGTACAGAAATTCTTCTGGAAGAACATTATTTGCCGGTTCGGAGTGCCTAGATATCTCACAGTTGATAATGGAACACAGTTCGACGCAGAACCCTTCAGGAAGTTTTGTGAAGACCTAGGCATTCAACTATGTTTTGCTGCAGTAAGACATCCTCAGTCAAATGGAGCCGTTGAACGAGCCAATGGAAATATTTTATCAGGGCTAAATCGAAGAATAGTAGGATTATCAAAGGGACTGTGGACCGAAGAGCTTCCGAAGATTCTGTGGTCCATTCGGACTACGCAAACAAGGTCCACAGGTTTTACTCCGTTCAGACTACTATTCGGAGATGAAGCTATGACTCCGACAGAGCTCAAAGGGGGGTCGTTTCGCAGCACCGAACCGGACATCGAAGAAGAAAGACAAGCTTCGTTAGATTTGTCAGAAGAAACAAGACTTCGAGCTGTAGCTAATTTATCAAAGTATCATCAGCAGACGAAGACTTGGTATGACCCGAAGGTTAAGCTCAGCGAGTTAAGGCCGGGTCATCTTGTTCTACGAAGCATTATAGCACCAGGGAAGTTAGGCAATAAATGGGAAGGTCCATATCTAATTGTCCGCTCAGGGCGCCCTGGTTCATTCAAATTAGCTAATTTAGAAGGTGAAGAGTTAGCACATACTTGGCATGCGGAGCACCTAAAGCGATACTTCGCATAAAGGCTCCTTGTAATTCACTTGTAATCACCTCTAAATTAATAAAGCATACACCCTTCTGTTTGCCTTCCCCTTGACACTCCTAGTTTCCCGAGCGGACGCGCTGGGACGGAAGTCGATTGAGAGGGAAGTGTCATCAAGCTGGGCTGTATTTCCGGACTTCGTACTTATAAAGTCGAAGCCTCCGGTGTGGTGGCTGAAATCCATCCGGAGCCCAAGCTGATACCTTGTAGGCATCCGTAAAAGAGCCAATACCACATTCTACGGAGTCCAAGCTTCGGCTGGTAGACTTCCGTAAAAAGAGCCGAAGGTGGCCAAAATATGCGGAGTCCAAGCTGCAGCTTGCAGACATCCATAAAAAGAGCCGAAGGTGGCCAAATTCTGCGAAGTCCAAGCTCCGGCTGGTAGACTTCTGCAAAAATAGCCGAAGGTGGCTACAAATTCTGCGAAGTCCAAGCTCCGGCTGGTAGACTTCTGCAAAAATAGCCGAAGGTGGCTACAAATTCTGCGAAGTCCAAGCTCCGGCTGATAGACTTCTGCAAAAATAGCCGAAGGTGGCTACCATTTCTGCGAAGTCCAAGCTCCGGCTGGTAGACTTCTGCAAAAAACAGCCGAAGGTGGCTAAAGCAAAACAACATTTAAGCCATGAGCTTCGAATGTATGTTCATATGCGTCCAAAGTGACAAATTTCTTAAGACACTAAAGTGCCCTGAAAGTTATCTCAATTGATTTCTTTCATGAAACAAACAAAGGTACCAAGTTACCATTCTTCTGACTACAAAGGTCGAAGACATTTTATAAGATTTCAAAAGATCTTTAATGACAGAGGGGCTCCGAACCCCCAAAAAAAATTGTACTCCGAAGTTTTTCTTTGCGCATAACCATCTTTGAATACAGTTCGAAGTTGCTTATACCCAAAGAGGGGCTAGTAATTATGGAGACAATTTTAAATCGGCATTCATTATTGAAATAAATGTATTTACAGATTACATTATGAAAAATTGGTATCTATACCAAGAAGGAATCGAAGACCTCTTCGGTCCCGAGAGCTAGGGGTGGAACGACTAGTTCCAACATCGGAAGTTCTAAGAACTTTACGTTTAACTCTCTTCCTCCCCTTCGAAGCTCTAAAATCCTTCTGCTCTTGTTGAAGCTCGGCCCAAGTTCGAAGCCGCTCGGGGCTTCTTTCCCAGCTTCTAAGATCTTCAGATCTTTTATTTTGGGCTTCGCCTTCGTCTTCGGACCAATTAGTGTCTTCAGAAGACGAGGTGTTTGCGTCAATCTCTTTATCTTCCTCTTTAATGTAAGACAATATGTCTTTGATTACTTCGGGCGCAATAACGCCGGAGTCATCTCGAGGAATAAGAAATCGAGGGCGCTTATAACTCTTTAGAAGTTCGAAGGTGTTCCATAGTGAGCGAAGTTCGCTGTTAAGCTCTAACACTTCGATATCTTCCATAAGAGGCAAAGCCTAAAAATATGACAAACAAGACTTTCATTGATAAATATTTACAAGCATCAGCTTTACATAATCAAAAAATCCTAAATAATCCTAAACCTGCGGGTTCGGAGGAGGCTGACTGCTCGAAGCTTGACTCCGAACTTGCTTTTGGCGTTGGCCTTCATCAATCCAAGCCTTGATCGTAGATCGACCTTCGGCTCTCCACGAAGTCTGAAAGGCTCGCCAAGCAGTAGCTACGCCTTCGGAAGGAGTCAAAAGTCTCGCGTCGTCGAAGATGATGGAGCCCTCTGCGCTCGGAGTGATTGTTCGGCCCAAATCCTCGTAGTAGCGAAGTATTCCAAGGGCAGACACTTGTCCGGAGAGTTCTCCATAACGTATGCCTGCCGTCTTCATTTGCTTCGCTGCTCCTTGGATCCTCTTTAGCCAGCGCAGCAGAGTTACATTGTCATCCGAAGGTAGTGATCCAGTAGTACCGAAGTACTCCAAGACACCTAGCATCTGTTAGATGACCTCCGAAGCCACCTTTTCAGACTTGAGCTTTTCTGCATTAAGCGCATCCTTGACCGAAGTCGTTTCTGCTAAAACTCCGGAGATTCTAGCATTCTCCGTAGTCAAAGCATTCTTCTGAGTCCGGAGTTGGCCAGCTTCTTCTTGTAGCCTTACAAGTTCAGACCCTTTGGCAGCATCCTCCGTCCGCAGTCTTTCAATCTCTGCCCGAAGCACAATTCTTTCTGCTTCGAGCTCTTTCTTTGCAGCCTCCAAGCTTTGCCTAGCCCTTCGCTCTGCTAGTATTACATTGTCCATCTGAGCTACTCGACCTTCGGAGAAGTTAAAATTTCTTTGAAGAGTTTCGTTCTCTTCCCGAAGTTGAGCAATTTCGTTTTCATTCGACAAAGCAGCAGCGCGGGCTAAGACTGCTTGCTAAGAAAAAAGAAAAACTGGAATAAGAAATTATTCATATATAATTTGCCATTTGGTTCGAAGATGCTTTATACCTGATAAGCTGCTCTTTCCACAGCAATATTAAGCTCCGAACCCTTCGCTCTGCTTAAAAGGGCTACCAGTTCTGTTTCCCCGACTTTGCGACTGGCTTCACCCAAAGGTTTAACCAAAGTCCCAAGTCCGGTTTTCTCCTCCAAAAATGGAGTTATGAGAGGAAGCATTACTAAAGCCTTCTGATCAGCTCTGCTTAGCGAGGGTCCGGAGGGTTCTTCCGAGGCCCTTGGAACTTCTGAAGATGGCCCCCCCTCAGTCGATTCACTTTCATCTGTTGACTCAGATGAAGTCGATCCTTGAGCAGGGAGAGGCTCTATGTGTCTTTTTCCTCTTCCAGGCCCCGGTAGAGTAACCCCCGGTTGCGGCTCCGAAGTCGTCGAAGGTCTTTGAATTGTATCTTCGAGAGATACTTCGACAACAGGAGGCTCTGAAAAAACAAAAATATTACACATTGTATAATTTTGCAAAAATTGATAAGAATTATGCAAAATTTACCTTCGACATTCTCTGGAATATCGAGCACCGGACTGATCGGAGGATCAAAAGTGTAGTCCTCATCCGAATCAGCCGCTAAATCTTGGACTGCAGGAGCATCGTCCTGAAGAGTCCTCGTTACTTCTTCGAGAATCGAAGCCATAGTGACTTCGACTCCACCTTCTTCCACAGGAACTCCGGCCTGAGTTGTATCTTCTTGAACTACCGAAGTCATTGGTTGATCAGCATTATCTCCAGACTCCGGTACGTTCGTAGGCACTTCGGCCTCATCTACACCCATAGGGGCTTCGATTTGTTCTTCTTGGGTATCCGGAGCTCTTACTTCTTCGATGTTGGCTTGAGGCTCCGGAATACCTGCAGTATCTTCAATGTGAATACTTCGTTGAGTTACATCTTCATCAATTAATTTTACTAATAAAATACCTTCATCCTCTTTAGAACCAGAAAGTGAGGTTCTTGAGCTTGAAGGAGCAGGATCCAAAGGTGCGAGATTCTTTGGCTTTCGAGCCACCTTCTTCACCGGAGTCTTTGCTGAACCTGAAGCTCCGGCTTCAGCTACTCTTTTCTTGGGGCCTTTCTCCTGAGGCACCCAATCCATCAGAGGGGGTGGAGTTAACTCCAGCATTCCCCATACTCTGTTAAATCGCTCCCAACTTCCGACTAATTTGATTCGCCATTCTTTTTCCGACGGAGTGGGAGCACCCAAAATCTTCTCCGAAGCCCTTACAATTTGCTCTGAAGTAATAGGGGCTGAAGAAGCTAAAAAATAATTCGAGTTAGTCTTTCTTCGAAGTAAGTATGTACTATGCATGTTGGTTTCGAAGTTACCTGCAGGGCTCGAAGTATAGTTAATCTTGCGAAGACCGCCTTCCGAGTCATCTTCGAAGACGATAGGCCAGTTGGCCATCAACGGAGGAATTTGCAGTCCGAGGAACTCTTCGGCTAAGTCCCGCATGCTCAACCTTCTGCTGATTTTATGAAGTAAGTTGAGGCGAGCTTCGAGTTGGCCTTCGTCAGGTTGCACTAAGGCTTCCTTCCGGAACTGGATTTCTTTGAGGGGACCGGCCAGAGGACTCCTCACTCCAACTTCGGCATAAAACCACCTCAGAACCCAATCGGTGTACCATCTAGCATTGATAGCCTTAGCAGGGAATTGCAGGGCATATTCATCGCGAAGCCTAAAATTGATGCTTCCGAAGGAAACCACCACTTTCTCACCTCCGGAGCCTACGAAGGTCTTTGGTTGACAAGTTGCTCTATGAAGCGCAGCGAAGATTTCAGCCCTCCCCTCACAACCTTCGGCTCTCAGTGCCCACTCGAATATAGCTAATCTGGCTACAGCATTCGGAGACAGCTGGGGGAGGGTTACATGAAACAAGTCAAGTACTTCGGCCAAGAAATCCACAGCCGGGAGGCCCAAGCCCGCTTCGAAAAAAGCTTCGAACACTACAACTTCTCCGGGTCTCGGTGATGGAATCGATTCTTTGCCCGGCTTCCGAATCATAACCCCATCACTAATTTTTCCCCCCGCTGTGATTGCCAAAGACTCTTTCTTGCAGGTAGATGGCCCCAACTCAAAAGATTGATCCAAGTACTTAGTTGAGGGTGGGCACAGACCTTGGTCGTCGGGGATTTAGGGATTTCTCCCCCCTGCCGCCATGGATATTGTCGCCTGCATCGAGGATGTCGCCGCCAATGTCGCCGCCGCTGCGGCTGCGGCTGCTTGCTGCCGAGCCAAGGCCGAAGGAGGCGCAGATCCCTTGGTCTTCACCATCGCGATTGCCGGATTGATCTGAGGGAATGGAGACTAAGGCTCAAGAACTCGAAGGCTAGGGCTCAAGAACTCAAAGGGCTCAAAAAAAGTTTTTGACTGAGAAGAAGCGGTGAAAAGGTAATCGGGTAAGTTTTGGGGCTCTTTATTTATAGCCTAATCTTTCCGTTTGTTACCGTTTGGGTTCTGCCCTTTCGCATTCCCGCCTGTTATTCTCCTCCGAAAATAACGCCTCATATAACTTCCGTTAGAAACAGAAACTAACGGCTATTTTTTCTAAGTCTAAAAAGACTTTCGAACTTCCTGAGTCAGTTCTAAGGTAGTTCGAACAGTAATTACCTTATGACTGATTCGAAGCTCATATCTTCATGCATTTCGGAGATAAAACGAAAATCAATAACCCCTATGATTGGTTATCTTTTCTTTCCGTATACTGCTCTCCTAACGTTACAGGTCGAACGGAGAAGCGTATTCGAGGGGCTACTGTTGGGGGAAAATATCTCATCTTCGGGGTTATTGCCAAAGCAGTACGAAGACAGCCAACTAGTTCGAAGATTGTCCGAAGACCTTCTTCGAAGATGCTCGGAACCTGGTTCGAAGCCCGAAGACAGGCACTGGTTCGAAGTATGTCTTCGAACCAAAGCCCTTCAAGATCTTTTCTGCCAGCTAAGATGGAAGACTTATCTTCTATCCTATTAGATTAGTCTTTTACCATTTTAGCCCTATTAAGGAAACTGAATAGTTTCCTTAATGTCGGTTGTAATAAAAGGGTAAATAGGTCTTTTCCTTAATGTTTAGGTCTATAAATACCCCCCATTTCATCCTGTAAGAAAGACCGATTACAAGTGATTCAATACACACTTTCGAACTATTCTAAGCTATTATCCAGTCGGAGGCTTAGAACAGTTTGCTTCGCAAACACTTCGTTTGTTAGTTTCTTTTCTACAGAAACCTGTTAGCGTAATCTTTTACGCCAACACACGTGCTTTGGGGGCTACAAGAGTTGTTATTAAAACAGATTTTCAAATTGTAGCAGGGCACGTAGATAAGAGTTTTCAAGTTCGACATCCGTAGCTTGCAAAATATTTGGAAGAGATCCGTAGGATTGAAGCAGCATTTAAAGGGATTTCCATTCGAAGTATACCCAGAGCTGAAAATACACAAGCTGATATATTGGCAAAAGCTGCAGCCGGAGCTATGGACATTCCAGACGAAGCTTTTTACGAAGAGCTCAGTGCACCTTCGGTAACACAGATCCCTTCCGCGGAAGTCCTTTGCATTCCAAGTACAGATTGGTGAAGTTCAATTATGGAATTATTGCAAGGAGAAACAAGTTTTCCTGAAGGGCCACAGCTTTTGAGGTTGAAGCTTAGAATTCAAAATTATCATATAATCAACTGTATTTTGAACAAGGTCGGAGTATGTTCCCCTCTGCTCCGATGTATATCTCAAGCCAAAGGTCAAGGGATTCTTTGAGAAATTCATGAAGGACTTTGCGGTAACCATCTGGCCCCTCGAGCTTTGGCAGGAAAAACACTTCGCCAGGGGCTTTATTGGCCTACAATAGTAGCTGATGCGGAGAGCTTAGTCCGCACTTGCCAAGGTTGTCAATGGATGGGAAGAAGAAGTCATCGCCCGGCAACAACTCTTCAAGTCATTGCCCCAGTATGGCCCATGGCTAGATGGGGCATGGACCTTATTGGCCCCTTCCCAGTAGCAAAAGGAAATTTGAAATTCGCATTGGTAGCAATTGAGTATTTTTCTAAGTGTGTTGAAGCAGAGCCCCTAACAGCTATCACTTCGAATAATGTACAAAATTTTTTCTGGAAAAATATCATATGCCGGTTCGGAGTGCCTCGGCAACTCACAGTTGACAATGGGACACAATTTGATGCAGAGCCCTTCAGGAAGTTTTGTGAAGATCTTGGCATACAATTATGTTTCGTTGCAGTGCGACATCCTCAGTCTAACGGAGCCGTTGAAAGAGCCAATGGTAATATCTTGTCAAGGCTGAATCGAAGAATAGTGGGATTGGCAAAAGGATTGTGGACCAAGGAGCTCCCGAAGATTCTATGGTCCATCCGGACCACTCAAACAAGGTCCACGGGTTTCACTCCTTTCAGACTATTATTCGGCGACGAAGCTATGACGCCAACGGAGCTTAAAGGAGGATCCCTTCACAGCACCGAACCGGAAATAGAAGCAGAAAGGCAAACTTCGCTTGATTTAACAGAAGAAACAAGACTTCGAGCTGCCGCCAATTTATCAAAGTATCATCAACAAATGAAGACTTAGTTTGACCCGAAGGTCAAGCTTAATGAACTTAAGCCGGGTCATCTTGTTGTGCGAAGTGTTATAGCACCAGGGAAACTAGGGAATAAATGGGAAGGTCCATATATAATTCTCCGTTCAGGACGCCCTGGCTCTTTTAAGTTAGCTACTTTAGAAGGTGAAGAGTTAGCGCATACATGGCATGCGGAGCTCTTAAAGCGGTATTTCGCATAGGGGCTCCTTGTAATCATCTGTAAACACCTTTTGAATTAATAAAGTTCATGGTTCAGATAATGCCTACCTTTCAAACACTTCATACTTCTAGTGGACGCACTGGAAGAACGAAGTTGGCTGGGAGGGAAGTGTCATTAATTTGAAACAATTTTTCGGACTTCGAACCACTGGTTCGAAGCTTCCGACGAGGTAGGAAAGTCACTGAAAAATGGATTCCAAGCCACCGGCTTGAAAGCATCCGTAAAAAGAGTCGAAGGAAACCAAATAATGCGGATTCCAAGCTCCGGCTTGAAAGCATCCGTAAAAAGAGTCCAAGGAGACCACTGTGAATTCCAAACCACCAGTTTGATAGCATTCGCAAAAAGAGCCGAAGGAGGCCAAAACAAAATAGAGTTTGAGCTGATAAGCTTCGAATATCTGTGAAAAGAGTCCAAAGTGACCAATCCTTTGGGACATTAAAGTGTCCGGAAAGATTGTCCGAAGTGACTTCTTTCAAACAAAAGGTACTAAGTTACCAGTTTTACGACTCCATGTAGTCAGACATTTTATAAGATTTTAATCAATCTTTAAATTGCTGAGGGGCTCGGAGCCTCCAAAATTGTGCTCCTAAGTTTTTCTTTGCACCTAACCATCTTTGAGTATAGTTCGAAGTTGCTTACGCCAAAAGAGGGGCTGGGAAGTAGGGAGACAATTTTAAAAATCAATATTTATTATTCGAACAAATTACAATTACATCACGAAAAATCGGTGTCTATGCCGAGAAGGAATCGAAGACCCCTTTGATCTCTAGAGTTACCACTAAACTCGGAACGACTAGTTCCAGAGCCGGGAGTTCTAACAACCTTGCGTTTAACTCTTCTACCTCCCTTCGAATCTCTAAAATCTTTATGTTCTTGTTGAAGTTCAGCCCAAGTTCGAAGTCGTTCGGGGCTCCTTTCCCAGCTTCGAAGTTCTTCAGGTTTTTTCCCTTGATCTTCAGCAATACCTTCATCCTCGGACCACGCAATGTCTTCAGAAGACGAAGTTTCCATGTTAACTTCTTTTTCTTCCTCCTTAATATAAGATAATATATCTTTACATATTTCGGGCGCAATTGCACCAGAGCTATCTCGAGGAATCAAAAATCGAGGTCGTTTATGAAGTTTTTAAAGATCGAAGGCAGCCCATAGCAGGCGGAGTTCTTCGGTAACATTTAACACTTCGACATCATCCATACGGGGTTGAGAATCCTAAAAACATGATAAGTAAATTTTCATTCATAATGTATGAAAGCATGATTTTTTTACATAGTCGGGATCCTAAAACAAAGCGAGACCTGAGGGTTCAGCGGAGGTTGGCTGCTCGAGGCTTGAGACCAAGCATTCTTCTGGTGATGCCCTTCATCGATCCAAGCCTTGATCGCAGTGCGACCTTGGGCTCTCCATGAAGCTTGGAAGGCTTGCCAAGCTGCGGCCACGTCTTCAGAAGGATTAAGAAGTTGGTTCTCATCGAAGGTAATCAGAGCCACCCCCGAGTCTGGCGTTATCGATAGCCCTAGATCTTCGTAGTAGCTAAGTACTCCGAGAGCATCCACTTAGCCGGAGATCTCTCCATACCGAATGCCTGCTGTCTTCATCATCTTCGTAGCTCCTTGGATCATCTTTAGCCGTCGGACCAGGGGGATGTTGTCGCTCGAAGGTAGTGTCCAAAGAGTACTGAAGTACTCTAGAACGCCTAAGACATTGTTCATGACCTCCGCTGCTACCTTCTCTGATTTCACCTTATCTTCAATCAAAGCATCCTTTGACGAAGTCAGTTCATCCACCACAGCGGAGAGTCTAGCTGCCTCCGTAGCTAGAGAACTCTTCTGGCTAAGTAAGTTGCTAGCCTCCTCTGTAGCTTTAGCCTTTTCTTCTTGGAGCTTAACTAGCTCAGCCCCCGTCGTAGCGTGCTCGGCCCGCATTCTTTCTATCTCAGCTCTTCTTTGGCCCTTGCTCTGAAGGTACCCAGTCCGGAAGAGGAGGAGGAGCAACTCCGAGTACACCCCATACTCGGTTGAGCCGCTCCTAATTACCCACTATCTTCGTTCTCCACTCCTTCTCAGCCGGAGTTGGAACTCCCAGAATCTTCTCCAAAGCTCGAACAATTTGCTCCGAAGTCATGGGGGCTTGAGAAGCTGAAAGATAAGTTGATATTAGTCATTTCATCAAACAAATATATATAGAACATATTGTTTTCAAAGCTACCTGTAGGGCTCGAGTTCGAAGAGATTTTTCGGAGCCCGCCTTCTGGATCTTCTTCGAAGGTGATAGGCCAGTTGGCCATCAGGGGTGGAATTTGAAGTCCGATGAACTCCTCCGCTAGGTCCCGCATGCTCATGCGGCGACTAATTCTTTGAAGAAGACTGAGGCGAGCTTCGAGCTGGCCGGGATTTGGGTGAACAAGGGCTTCCCTTCGGAAGTTTATGTCCTGCAGGGGTCCGGCCAGACGACTGCCTGCCCCAACTTCGGCATAGAACCATTGGAGGATCCAATCTGAGTACCATCTAGAATTGATGGCCTTCGCTGGAAATCATAGCTGAAACTCATCCCGAAGCCAGAAGTTGATGCTCCCAAAGGCTACCACAATCTTTTCTCCTCTGGGGCCTAGGTAAGTCTTGGGTTGGCAGGATGCCCTGTGCTGTGCTGCGAAGATCTCTGCTCTTCCTTCGCAGCCCTTAGCTCGCAGTGCCCATTCGAAGATGGATAGGCGCGCTATTGCGTTCGGAGATAGTTGGGTAAGGGTGACGTGAAATAAATCCAGTACCTCTGATAGGAAGTCGACTGCCGGAAATCCTAACCCTGCTTCGAAGAAAACTTCGAAGACTACAACTTCTCTTGGCCTTGGCGAAGGGATGGCCTCTTTTCCAGGTTTACGGATTATGACCTCCGAGCTAATTTTTTCCTCCACTATTGCTGCGATCGACTCCCTCTTGCAGGTAGATGGCCCCAGTTGATAAGACTGGTCCGAATATTTCGAAGATGCTGGGAGGAGATCATGAGGACCAACATTTTGGGGATTCCTTGCTGGCGCCGCCACTGGTGCTGCCACTGCTGCCGTCGGAGCCACCACAACTGAAGGCGCAGCTGCTGCCGCTGCTGCCGCCGCGGCCGCAGCCTACTGCCGGGCTAGGGCTGAAGCCGCCCTAGGGACCTTGAAGCTTGTCTTCGCCATGAAGTCGCATTGTTTGCTAAAGAAGAAATCTGTAGGCTAGGGCTTGTTTGCACAAAAGCGGTGAGAAGGGTATTCGAGAAGGGTCTGGGTCCTTTATTTATAGCCCAGGCCCACGATTTTTTACCGTTTACGTTTGCCGTTTCGCATTCTTGACCGTTAGACCATGCGAAGTTAACGCATCGCGTAACTTCTAAGTCTAAAAAAGCTTTCGGGCTCTTTAAGTTAATTACAAGATAGTTTGAATGTAACTTTCTTAGAAGTTGATTCGAAGTTTTGAATCTCCGCATATTTCGGAGGTCGATTAAATCTGTTAACCCCTACGCATGATTATTTTTCTTGCGTATACTGCTCTCCTAACATTACAGATCTAGCGGAGAAGCGTATTCGAGGGGCTACTGTTGGGGGAAAATACTTCATCCTCAGGGCCATTGCTGCAACGGGACAAAGGCAGGTGATTTAATCGAAGGTTTCTAGCATCTAACTCCGGAAGTATACTGGATCAAGTTCGAAGGATAGAGGAGGACTCTAGTTCGGAGTATATCTTCGAACATCGGCTCTTCAGAGGAGTCTTTGCCAGCTAGGATGGAAGACTTATCTTCTTTCTCTTTAGATTAGTCTTATACCGTTTTAGCCTTATGAAGGTTACCGAATAGTTTCCACTATGTCGATTGTAACAGAGGGGTAAAAGGGTCCTTTCCTTAAGGTTTTGGCCTATAAATACCCCTCGTTTTACCCTGTAATGAGGATCGAATATTAAGTTATTCAATACACATCTTCGAACTGTTTTGAGCTATTATCCTCTTCGAAGGCTTGAAATAGTTTACTTCACAAACACTTCGTTTGTTAGTTTCTAACCTCCAGAAACCTGTTAGTGTAATCTTTTACGCCAACAATGGGCAGGTGGGATATTTATCTCCCTGCCTGGCCGAATAGATGAGGTGATCAAATCCAAATTTTCTTCAGCAATTTTCCTCAGCAATTTGGTTAAAACACTAGAATGTTCTTCCTGCGATGACACATTACCGTGAACAGCGCTCTTCGTTTTGTGCCGATTTTGCTACAGGTGTGCCGACAAACACGTTCATTGTCCAGTGATTATCAGTTTCAGCATCCGATTGAGTAAGATCCTCATCACTTTCTATGCAAAATTTTGTTAATCTGGACTAGTTTCATGTGTGTATTTTATTGGAGATTATTGATATACATTATTGATTAGTTTTGATCATTGGATTGGTTGAGATTTGTATGTAGTTTCAAGTTTTGTTGAAAGACAATTTCTGTCCACTACTGAGTTTGTCTCTTTGTGCTCAATTAGAATGCATATATATGCAATTGAATGAGCTGTGTTGAAGCAGCTGAATCATGTTTGTTGAAGATATAATTCAGTGATTAGTTTGATCCACCCTGAATTGGTTCTATCCTTGAATCAGTGGATGTTTATTCTGAATTTCATGGATTAGTCTTTCAGTTTATAGTTTCCTTTTAGAATCTGTATGCTGTTCATGACGAACTCCTGAACTTAGTGTTTGATTTGAGTAATTCAAGGCCTAGACAATGTGCTGGATTTTTTAGTTCTTGTGATCTTTGAGATAAGTACTGATTCAAAGTATTTCTGTGTTTGTGTTTGTAAAAGAAGGACAAATAGGTTGTTCTGAAGTTTGTCTCTAGATTCTTCTTCATATTGCTGATATTAAATTTCTTATAAGATCAGAGTGAGTTTTCTTCAAAAATCCTGTGTGCTAAGACTGAATTGATTTTCGTTTTGTCTCTGGTCATGAGCTCATGGTGTGTGATCAACACTTGGTCCTGATTAGACTGTGTTTTGTGTCAGGACACTTTAGTCTATTCTTCCTTGATCAGTTTTCTGTATTGAAAGTGTATTGTCCTTGTTACAAGTTGCTGGATCAAATCAATTTTACATCATGTTGTTGCTGGATGAGCTCTTATGTGTTGTGTTGATATCAACTGATCTGGTGAGTTTAGTTTATTCTAGGACCTGAGTGTATATCATTGTTAGTGTTGATTAGTTTCTTGAGTTGTGATTTCTGGAAAGTACTCTTCATGCTCAGAATTGATATTTTGTCACTATTGTCGGTTGTGAATTAGTTCTTGATGTGTAGAAGTTTTTATTTGTAATCTTTTTGATGTTCATCAGATTGTATCAAGGTTTCATCAGATAGTTTTAAATCCAGAACCTGGAGTTTTGTGTCTTTGAAATATGTTACCGTGAATAGTAAACAGGGTTGTTTTTCAGATCTGTAATAGTGTTGTCATTTAGAGTAATTTTCAAAGAGATCTGAATTTGCATGTGCAGCTTTAAGAATTTTCAGGAACTAGAATGCTTGTCATGTTCTGAATTTGTATGTGCTGAACTAAAATGAATTTGAAGTTGAAACTTGCAAATTGAACCAAAATTTAACAAATGTACTTTGTTGAAATTACTTTTACTATTCACCGTCTGAAAACTTTTAGAAATGAATGAATCTCATTTTTGATTGAATTGAAACAATCTGAGTTACTTTTTAAACTTAAATTTGATCTCTAGAGTGAGTGTTTTGATAGTTATTGTTCAAGAATCTTGAATCAAAGCTGATTTGTGATTTTCTATCTTGAGGATCTCAATTTTTGTATTGATTGGTTTGAAACTTGAATTTGAGTTCTTATAGAGGTGCGTTGGGTGATTTGATTAGGCCATCACATTCGAAATAAAGTGTCGATGCACCTATTCACCCCCCTCTAGTCGCCATTCCGATCCCACAGCGTCCTCAGCACTAGCGATTTTTTTGGCGATAGTGATCATATGGGCATGATTACTTGGCTCATTTATCACCAAATGGCGAAACTAATGGGGAAAGGGGAAGCTACGATAGCTAGAAATTTCAAAAATTTGCACCAAAGCAAAATAAGCATGCGCGTGCGACATCATAGATCGGTACCTTCTATCACAAAATGTGCTAGGTGCAGCGGAAGAAGATGTTGAGGAAGCGTGTCCATGCATGTCCTTGATTCGTCCCGGCCATTCCTCGCCAATCCAATCGGTGAAGACGACGTAGTTGTTCATGTGATGAAGTCCACGAGCGTCTCTATTAGAGCAACGCCTCCACGGTATCCACACATGTAGGGACGGAGTACTTCCCACGACGGCGTGCTAACACCGCACATGAGAACACGATATCATCAAACTCAACTTTTGAGATCAAGAAAGGAGGGAAAGGAGTTCTTGGTGGCTAGGTCTAAACTATTCAAAAGCTTATTTTCCAAGACCTCCTCCTCTCTTTATATAGGGCTGAGAGCCCTCATCCACAACTCGAAACGCACAAATCAGTTACAACCGATTTGTGTTTTAATAGATCCAATCTGTTTTACCTACGTCGAAACTTCCGATCCTGGATCGGAACTTCCGACAGGGTATTTTCAATCTCTCAATCCAATATGATACCGTAACAGATACAATCTATTTTCGCCAACCTCGGAACTTCCAATACACATATCAGAACTTCTGATCAATACAATTTTCCCCGATTCTAAATCGGAACTTCCAGCTCATCAGAACTTCCAAGACTATATCAGAACTTCTGAAGCAAATTTTGCTCTCTGTCTCGAGTCCAGAAAATAATCAGAACTACCGATACAACTATTGGAACTTCCGATCCCCAGAATTTTCTTAGGCACACTTCCTTCAATGTCCCACTTGCACAAGAACCAATTCTTTGCATGTTTCTAAATTCATCCCCTTAAGTGTGTGACCTGATAGGTTCATACACCAATGGTTGTTCACCAGAAACCTTTTCCGACTCACCGATCAATAGCGGTACCTAGCAGTACATATTGACCCTCGGAAGTGTACAAAATCAATTTTCACTGAACCTTTGATATACACAAGCACCAGTCCCTTAACTACACGACATCAGTCAAACTCAAGGCGAGATTCGTGCCACCCTTGTTGGATAGCTCGACATTTTCACTCGAACAAGTATCGGATTCAAATCATGACTAACTCTTTAGTCATAGTGGCATGGCCATGCACTTTTCCAATTAGATACCAATAGGGGCCGAGAAATGTCTCTCCCATTATTAGGAGGTGTAAATTCCATCTTGATCGCTCACATCCAAAGATATGTTTCACAACACACCTGAAAATAACCCTTATTACTACACTGTTACTGAATAGAGTTTGGAAGCATCTAAGTGTGTCACTACACATTCTGGAATCAAATGATGATCTCATGTCTAAGGACTCTACAGGTACACCATTTGAGATGACAACTGATGGCACATTACAATAACAATCCCATTAGTATCTCAAGTGGGTCTATCCAACACCATGTACACTAATATGTGTCCACATCACTAATTTGACATCTCTATGTCTATGATCTATGAAACGTGATCAACAATCAGTCAGATGAGCTAACTATGTATCATCACTATCCCACATGATGACAAGATCAGGGATCCCTTTTGAACAAAATTGTTATAACACAAATAGTTTCACATAACAAGTCATCAACTCATTAATCAAATGTACACGTGATTTATTCAAGAAATAAGATAACAATTATCTTCACACATTAGAATAGACACTACTAGAATCTTCCACATAGATATGACTCACTCACATAAGTATCTAATACCCATGGAGCTTAGGTGCGCCTCATGCTTGGGCTATGGAAGAGGCTTTGTCAACGGATCCGTCATGTTCAAATTTGTGTGCACCTTGCAAATATTCACATCCCCTCTCTCAATGATCTCGCGGATCAGGTGATATCGCTGAAGTATATGTTTGGACTTCTGGTGTGATCTATGCTCCTTGGCTTGTGCAATGGCACCACTATTATCACAATAGAGGTCCACTCGACAAGACGTGCTAGTAACAACACCCAACTTAGAAACAAACTTTCTAATACAAATGGCCTCCTTCGCAGCTTCTAAAGTGGCGATATACTCAGCTTCTGTTGTAGAATCGGCCACCGTCTCTTTCTTTGAACTGTTCCAACTCACTATGCCTCCATTGAGGCAAAACACAAAACCAGATTGTGATCGAGAATCATCTTTATCAGTCTAAAAGCTAGCATTGGTGTAACCAGTTATAACAAGCTCATCTTCACCATTGTACACTAGAAACATTTCCTCAGCCCTTCTCAAGTACTTGAGTATACTGTTTACTACAACCTAGTGACTTTCACCGAGGTTCGATTGGTACCTGCTCATTACACTTAGAGCATATGAAACATCTGGGCGTGTACACAACATGGCATACATGATGGATCCAATTGTGGAGGCATACGGGATCACACTCATCTTCTCTAGCTCATCAGGCATCGTAGCACACTGAGTCTTACTAAGAGAAATACAATGTGACATTAGCAGAAATCCCTTCTTGGAATTCTGCATTTTGAACCGTTTCAAAACCTTGTCAATGTACATACTCTGGCTTAATACAATTAGCCAATTTGATCTATCTCTATAGATCTTTATGCCCAAAATGTATGTTGCCTCTCCAAGATCTTTCATTGAAAAACTATTTTTCAGTGAAGTCTTGACAACATTCAACCAAGGAATGTCATTTTTGATCGATAATATGTCATCCACATTTAAGACCTAAAACACAAGTGAGCTCCTACTAGCCTTCTTGTAAACACAAGGCTCTTCTTCGTTCTTGATGAAGCCAAACCCTTTGACTACCTCATCAAAGTGAAGATTTCAACTCCGAGAAGTTTGCTTCAGTCCATAAATGGACTTCTACAACTTACAAACTTTCCCAGCATTACCCGGATCATCAAGACCTTCAGGGTGTGTCACGTACACATCCTCACTTAGGTTTCCATTCAGAAAAGCCATCTCGACATCCATTTGACATATCTCATAATTATAAAATGCATCAATTGCTACGATGATCCGAATTGACTTAAGAATAGTGAGGGGCGAAAATGTTTCATCATAATCAACACCTTGAATCTGTCTATAACCTTTCACCATCAATCGTGCCTTATAGATGTGAACATTTCCATCAACGTCTATCTTTTTCTTGAAGATCCATTTAGACTCAATATATTTACACCATCAGGTGGATCAAGAAAGTTCTAAACTTAGATTTCTCGCATGGACTCCAACTCGGATCTAATGGCTCCAAGCCATTTCTTAGAGTCTGGTCCCATCACTGCTTCTGCATAGGTCTTGGGCTCATCGTTGTCCAACAACAACACGTCGTGATGCCCGGTGGTCAAGAACATGAACCTCTCCGGCACATGGCTCTCCCTCTTATTCCTTCATGGGGCTAGCGAATGTACAATAGGCTCTGCAACACCTTGTGCATCCTATTGTTGTTTAGTGGGATCTAGAACACCTTCTAGTGGCTCTCAAACCTCTTCGAGATGCACCGTCCTCCCACTAACTCCTTTTAAGAGAAACTCTTTCTCAAGGAATACACCATTCCGAGCGACAAACACTTTGTCCTCTTCTCTATTATAGAAATAATATCATTTGGTTTCCCTAGGATACCCCACAAAGAATCACTTATCATACTTAGGAGTGATGTTGTTAGACGTCAAATGTTTGACCTATGCCTCACATCCCCAAATCTTTAGAAAAGACAAACTGGGACACGTCCCAGTACACATCTCATATGGTGTCTTCTCTATTGAATTAGATGAAACTCTATTTATCGTGAAAGTTGCGGATTATAGAGCGAGTCCCCATAAGGATAATGGAAGATCAGCATAACTCATCATAGACTGAACCATGTCTAACAAGGTGTGGTTCCTCCGCTCGAACACTCCATTCCACTGGGGCGTGCTGGCTGGAGCCAGCTGTGGAACAATTCCACACTTCTTCAGATGATCACTAAACTCATGGCTCAAATATTCACCTCCACGATGAGATCATAAAAATTTGATTGTCTTTCCCATATGATTTTGTACTTCATTTTGGAACTCCTTGAACTTTTCGAAGGACTCCCACTTATGCTTCATCAAGTAGACATAACCATATCTACTAAAGTTGTCGTAAAAGTGATAAAGTACTAAAAACCATTCATAGCCGTGTGACTAGTTGGCCACACACATCGGTATGTACTATGGCCAATAGCTCACTCACCCTCTCACTATGTCCAGTGAAAGGCATCTTTGTCATTTTGCCAAGTAAGCAAGACTCGCATGTGTCATATGATTCAAAATCAAATTACTCCAAAAGTCCATCACTATGGAGCTTCTGCATGGGCTTCTCATTTATATGACCTAAGCAACAATGCCAAACGTAGGAAGGATTCAAATCATTGAGTCGTTGTTTCTTAGTACTAATGTTTTAAACATGTGCATCTTTAAGACTCAGAATATATAATCCATTCACTAATGGACAAACACCATGGAGCATGCCATTCGAAAATATTGAACAACACTTGTTTTTTATTATGAATTCAAAACCATCTTCCTCTAAACGTGAAGAAGCGATAATGTTTCTGCCTAAGGCGGGAATGTAATAACAATTATTCAACTCCAAAACTAGTACTGAAGGTAGTGACAGTGAATAAACGCCGACACCAACGCTGCAACCTTTGCACCATTCCCGACGTTGACATCTAGCTCGCCACTTACACACTTTCTTGCTTTACTCTGCCCCTACAATGATTTGCAAGTATGAATCATCGATTCGATATAAAATACCCATGAATCATTTGGATGAGTAGCGAGATTAATTTCAATAACATTAATAACTAAAGTGGAAGTCACACTTCCCTTCTTGTTCTTCTTCTCATCCAGGTAGACCTTGTAATTGCGCTTCCAATGCCTAGGCTTGTGGTAGTGGTGGCAAACATCAGAGCCAGCAGAACTCGACTTGGACTTTCCAGTCGATTTAGCCTTAGCACTAGAGATCGAATTTGTAGTCTTGGCATTGCCCTTCCTCTTTCTCTTTTTGCTCTCCTTCTGAACCATCATCACATGATTTGGAGATTTCCTAATACTCTCCTCAGTAGTTTTTAGCATCTCATGCAACTCAGATAGTGTCTTCTCTACTCCAACCATGTTGTAATTCATGATGAACGGCTCAAAGCTCAGTGGGAGCGACTAGAGAATGACGTCAATAGCTAAGTATGGATCTAGTGGAGAACAGAGTCTCTCTAGAGTCTCAATGTAACCAATCATCCTGATCACATGGGGACTCACTAGGCTCCCTTCAGCCAGCCTACTCCCAAACAAGGCTTTAGACACATTGTATCTCTCATCCCTTTCCTGGTTCTGGAACATGCCATTAAGACCTACGATCATATCGTAAGCATCACATTCCTCATATTGTTTCTGATACTCAAAGAACATGTGGGCAAGCATCAGACAACTTACATCCATGGAATCACTAGCATGCTTCTCATAAGAACGCTTGTCTACTGCAGAAGCATCCTCTCCTGGCTCATCAGGGTTGGGTTCCTCTAGAATGTAATCCTTTTCTCTTGTTTAAGAACGATTCTAAAATTTCGAAACCAATCCATAAAATTTGTTCTAGATACTTTCTCACGTTCAAAAATAGATAGCAAATTAAAAATTGGAGTGCTCTTAACAGATGGAGTAGTAGGTGCCATGATCTATAAAAAGAATAAAGGCAAGGTTCAGAACAATGCAATTTTATCTTCTATCCAATAAAAGATGTTCCACTATTTTAAAATAGTCAATTTCCCTCTAATGACTAATAGTGGCACAATATCCATATTCATTCTAACTCCTAGTGAGCTTTGGCATTACTACTAGAAGCTAGGTGACATAGGTAAGCAACACTTTGCTAATCACATCATATGTCACTCTTGTCATTGGAGAAACATCCAATGCTCTATGCCAACTCTATGCTCTAAGCACTAAAACCGTTTTGATAGCCTCGTTAAGCAAACCAACACTATGCGTGCAGAAGTCCGACTTCTGCCCCAATTGGTCAAGATAAAAGATAGCAGCCTGCTTTGGCAGACCCACTATCGATGATCGAGATCCTTGGTGGGTGCAGCTATTGGAATAGCATCAATACTTAATTTTCTAAGAAAACACTATTCTTGCACGGTAATGTCCCTAGTGCACACGAAACATGCAAGAATAGTATAACAGGAACATAAGAAAGCATCACAGGCAATCATATTAACTGTGACATAGCATCTCTCTCTTCACATGGTGATCTCCATATCCATGGCTCCCATCATTGAGTGCGTGCTCCCGGTTTCCATGAATCTCACATAGCCTATACTAGTTACACGAGCCGAAGCACTGTGGAAACGACATGCAGGCTGTATTTAAATTTACATTAGCATTGGGCTGTAAATAACCATGACACACAGGCCATATTTAATTTACATACATTGCATTTATCTCATTCATTCCCTGCAAAACAAAGTTTTGCGACGAGTCTATAGGTGACCGAAAACTGGATCTGAAAAACCCGGCTCAACAGGCTCATAATTTCTAATTCGGGTGGGTCGGAACTTCCGATCTGGCATCAGAACTTCCGATCCGCCGGAACATCCGATCAATATCGGAATTCCTAGTAGCAACAATTGCTCTTTGTATCGAATCATTATTCGATATTGGAACTTTTGATCCGCCATTGGAACTTCCGATCAGTATCAGAACTTCTAATTTGCCACGGACAGAAATAGATCTAATCTGTTTTTCCACCATGTATCTCCATACATGAGAGATCCAGATCGAACACTACGCACGTAGGCTCTGATACCACTTATGGGGAAAGAGGAAGCTACGCTAGCCATAAATTTCAAAAATTCGCCCTAAAGCAAGAGAAGCATGCACGTGCGATATCATAGATCGGTACTTTCTAGCACAAGATGCTCTAGGTGCAGCGGAAGAAGATGTTGAAGAAGATGCTCATGAGCGAACCGAGAAGGACTTACCATGACTACGACGTGGCGGACGGATGGTTTACAGCGCAACCCAGCAAAGATGTACGTGCTAGGCTAAAACTAGGGCAAAGAAAGTAAATGTGATTCAAGGCGGATAATAGATTAGATCTATTAATGTTTTTGGGGGGGCTTCCTTGAATCGGCATGTAGACATAGAATCATGCCCCCGCACTTGGGTCAGTTTAATAATCCAAAAGTGTGTGGATACTTAGGGACAGGCCTAAGCGTAACACAACACCGACGTCACGTTCTGACTACCCTTAGCCGTGGTAAGGGGGGTGGAGTCGCCAGGCAATCAGATCACACAAAATAACCCAATTAGCCGAAAGAAATATATTTAAACAGAATAAATCAGCAAACCGATCGGAGCCTGTCTTCTTCGGAGTATGGTGCGAAGGGGTCGCCGAAGTATACCTTCGGCGTCTGGTGCGAAGTGTCCCGCTAAAGGGTACCTTCGGCATTCGGACAGATCTTGTCAAAGATGGACTCCGAACGGATCTGAGCACGACAATCACATCCGAACGGTGGGGTTCGGCGTGAAGTCCCTAATACAGCGAGGTACAAGATAATGACTCGAGCGCCGCGCGTGGGTGTCTTCGTCCAGAGCGGAGTATGAGCGTGGCGAAGCCTGTCAGGACAAAGTGAAGCGTGCGGTTGAAGAAGAATCTTTGGCGAAGGGTGTCCTGGCGACCTCCGAAACCGATCTCTCAGCACCGGGCACCTCCGTCGAAGTAGCTCCGAACATGAAAACCTGCAACAAAGAGGGTTCGAGGTACTAATTCGGCCTGAGGACCGAATTCTGCTAAGTGTTGCACTAGTAGCGAAGGTAGCAATTTGTTACGCAGATTAGTGGATACTTCACAGGTGAAGTAACAAGGTGATAGCAATCTATTATGTAGATTAACGGATACTTCACAAGCGAAGTAAGAAGGATTACCACTGTTCCGAAGTGGCCGGTGGAGGGCTTCCAGGAAAATCCACGAAGAGGTACAGAAAAATAAAGGTAAATAAATGCGATCAAAGCTAGGGCTTTGTGTTTGATTTGTGTTGGGGGGCCTCTAAGCTGGCCTCGCCTCTCTATTTATAGGGGTCAAACTTCTGATCTAATCTACTATAATTCGGCTTGGATAGATATAAAAACTTAGCCGGAATTGTATCCAACTCTATCTCTGCCAAAGTGGGCTTCGGTCAGGCCCATCGAAGTCTGCTCCTCGGGTCGAAGCTTTGGTGGCGTGGGCCTCCGAAGGCTTCTTGGCCGAAGGCCATGGGCTGGCTAGAGGCTTTCGGATCCCATAGCCCAATGGACCTTCGGCCCTGTAGGGCTTCGGCCTGACCCCGGACATGTGTATTTTTGGCTCAAATCACCAAAATTGATATTTTGACAATCTTAGCCATTGATGCCATTTTTTGCTATCAACACATGCACCCCTGCCTTTTAGCGAACTGAGTGAACTAAAAGCACAACGAGATGAAGACGATACCATCCATATCGGCTTTTCGACACCTTTCACGTTATTTTCCACATGCTTGGGAAATACCTTTTCAAGTACCTACCATTCAAAGATCTTCGAAACCACCCTCCTTGCAGAGATTCCAACATGTATGCATTGCTAGGAGCGATTTTGGCTATCTTAAAAGGACCTTCCCAACTAGGTGACCATTTACCAAATTTGGGACTCTTCATGCCTAAGGGTAAAATCGTCTTCCAAACAAAATCTCCTACTTGAAACGATTTCGGTTTAACCTTCTTATTGTAGGCTTTATCTACTCTCCTCTTGTCTACCTCTATGGCTTCTAAAGCCCTTAGTCTCTTATCGGTCACTTCCTCTAGATTATCATTCAAAAGAGTTTCATACTCGTTGACCGATAAGCCATCTTGCTTTAACACTCTTAAGGAGCCAAGATCTACCTCTACAGGCAGAACGACTTCTTGTCCATATACCAACTCATATGGACTGACTTTGGTAGCACCGTGCTTTGCAATTCTACAAGCCCATAGTGCCTCGGAAAGCACTTCATGCCACTCTTAATTTTCTTCCTAATGAGCTTAATCATGGTTTTATTACTAGACTTGGCCTGACCATTGGCCTGAGCATAGTAAGGTGAAGAGTTTATCAACTTAATACCATAATATTCGGTGAAGTCCCTCACTTCTCCAAAAACAAATGAACTACCTTGATTCGTAGTAAGAGTTTGAGGAATGACAAATCTATGTATGATGTGCTTCAAGATAAAATCACGTACCTCATTGTGAGTCATGTTCTTGAGAGGTACGGCTTCGGTCCACTTAGTGAAGTAATCAGTCGCCATCAACACGAATCGATGCCCTTTTGAGGAAGGAGGGTGAATCTGGCCGATGAAGTCTAAACCCCATCCTCGAAACGGCCATAGCTTGACAATAGGGTTGAGTAATGAGGCGGGAGCTAGCTGAATATTGTCAAACTTCTGACATGCTTCACACCCTCTATAATACTTAAAACAATCCTCAGTCATAGTCGACCAATAAAAACCTGCTCTTTTGAGCATCCAACTCATTTTCTGGGCTGACTGATGAGTGCCACAAAGTCCTACATGGATTTCTCCCGTAGCCACCTGGGAATGTTCATGGTCTAAACACTTTAATAGTACTCCATCGATGGTTCGGCGATACAATGTGTCGTCTATCAACACGAATTTGAACGCTTGTCGCCGAACCTTCCGATCAACCCTTTGGCTAGGGTCTCTCAAATACTGGACGATTGGGATTCTCCAATCGCCCTTATGGGCTTCAGAGGGTCTCGATAGCTCACCTTCTGAAAAAATTTCTAAACTACTGACTTCGGGATGCCCCATGAGCCATTCCTGCTCCTACCAAAGTCTGGTCAGGCTGGCCATTCGAAGTGTGCTGGGCCCAAGCCCTCCGGAGGGTTCGGACTCCCGGGAGCCCTCACCGTGCGGGAGTCTTCGTCTTACGACCTCCGGCGTGCCAGGTCCCTCGGTTGGTAGATTACTCCGGTCCAGGGACTTCGGCTCGTAGTGGCCTTCGGCGGCCAGAGTGGTCCGACCCGGAGGGTGCGCTTTCCCACTATCACTGGCTTCGGCAGTGAGACCAAGCATCAGCTTCTCCCATACAGAAAATTTTCCTCTCCTGACTTGGTAACCAGATGCTTGCTGAGCCAAATCATTTGCGACTGAATTGGCTTCTCTTGACACGTGAGATATTTTGAAGTCATCAAAAGCAGCAACTATGTCTAAACATTTATCCAAATAATTATTCAGCAAGCCGTTAAAGCATTGAGCATTTTTAGCTACATGTTGCACTACTAACAAGGAATCACCATATGCGTGGACATGTCTGGCACCTACAGATTCTAGTAATTCAAGACCTAGCAATAAAACATCGTATCCAGCTTGGTTATTAGTGGAAGGAAATTCTAGACGGGCCGAAGTCTCAAAGTGCATTCCATTAGGTGATATGAGAACCACTCCAATACCTTGGCCACTCTTTCAAGCCGAACCATCAACATAAAGTTTCCAGTGCACTACCTCAACTAGAGCAATATTGTCACTCCAGCTGACATCTATGTGGTGATCAACTATAAAGTTGGCTACGACTTGGCCTTTCATTGCTCTCAGGGGTTCGTATGCCAAATCGTACTCAATCAACGCGTAAGCCCATTTTCCGATTCTTCTCCTTAGAATCGGATTTTGTAACATGTGCTTTATAACATCAATTTGGCAAACGACAACACATGTAGAAGGGAGAAGATAATGGCGTAATTTGGTGCACGCGTAGTAAAGTGATAAACACAAACGTTCCACAAACGCGTACCTGGTTTCGGCGTCCAGCAGGCGGCGGCTCAAGAATGTAATTATGTACTCTTTTCCTTCTACCTCCTAGGTTAGCACGGCCCCAATCATGCTATATTCAGCAGCGATGTATAGCCGAAACAGAATCCCGGCTTTGGGTGCTCTCACCACAGGCGGTGATGACAAGCACTCCTTGATTTTCTCAAAGGCACTTTGCTGGCTTGTCCCCCAAGTGAACTTGGCCTCGTTCTTTAGCCGGAGTATGGGGACAAAGGCGTCAATCTTGCTGGACATGTTGGATATAAAGCGACGCAAATAGTTCATCTTGCCTAGCAACTTCTGCACGTCCTTCTTGCATGTCAGCGCCGCAATGTTTCTAATCTTCTCAAGCCTTTTAGGATCAATTTCTATGCCTCTCTCGTGAATCATGAAACCTAAGAACTTACCCGCCGACACACCAAAAACACACTTGAGTGGGTTCATTTTCAAACCATACTGTCGCATCCTATCAAAATAAACCTTCAAATCAGCTAAATGGCTTCCCATAGGGTCCGATTTGACTACAACATCATCGATGTAAACTTCCAACATAACCCCTAGCAAGTCATGAAAGATTAAGTTCATAGCGCGTTGATACGTGGCGCCAGCATTCTTCAAACCAAAAGTCATAATGACCCACTCGAATAAACCGACAAAACCAGGGCATCGAAAGGCAGTCTTGTAGACGTCCTCTTCGTCCATAAAGATTTGATTATAACCAGCATTGCCATCAAGAAAACTAAGTACCTTGTGTCCTGAAGCATCGTTGATTAGCATGTCGGCTATCGGCATTAGATACTCGTCTTTTGGAGTGGCTCTGTTTAGATCTCTGAAATTAATACATACTCGTATCTTTCTGCTCCCTTTCTTCTCTATAGGCACAATGTTAGCAACCCATTCCGCGTACCTGCATGGCCTAATAAATTCAGCCTTGAGTAGTCGCTCTACTTCTTCTTTAACTTGGTCATAGACGGCTGAGTTAAAGCGATGAGGAGGCTGCTTATAAGGCCTAAACACGGACTTTATAGGTAGCCAATGCTCCACGAGCTCGTGGCTTAGTCTTGGTATCTCGCTATACTCCCATGCGAAACAGTCAACATACGATCGGAGTAACTTTATTACTTCGGCATTTTCATCAGGCTGTAAATGTTGGTTTACAAAAGTCAGCCTCGGGATGCTACCATTACCTATGTCAACTTCCTCCAAGGGATCGACCGACGCAAAACCTTGTCCTAATTTCTCTACTTCGCTAAAGTCCCCGATGGCCTCAGCAATACCGTCTTTACTAGACCGATATTGCTCCACACGAGACTTTAGTCAATCTAGATTACTCTTGCTAGACATGACTACTACTACAAAAATAGTCGTGCTACACCAGCCGACTTTACCGACACTGGAACAAAACACCCTCCGGATACGCTAACAAAATCGTAATCCAAAAGATCTCTGCCTGACAGACATTCTACTTTATTATAAACGGCATCCACCGATACATCGGCCAATGCTACTTGGACCGAAGTATCTGCGGGCATAACCTCTACCTCATCATCGTCCCACTGCATCAAGCACTGGTGTAGAGTAGAAGAAATGCAACAATTCGCGTGAATCCAGTCGCGCCCGAGCAGCACGCTGTAGTTACCTTGTACATCGACGACGAAAATTGTTGTTGGCAATGTCTTGTTGCCCACAGTCAACTCCATGGAGAGTACGTTGTAGGACCGAAAGTAGCGACCAGAGGGGGGTGAATGGGCGCCTATAAAAATATTGCTAAACTATATTTTAATCTCAACACCCAACATAAACTTAATCAGACAATTAATATTAGCAAGTACTGGAATTAAAGTTGTCTAGCTTGAAAATGACCAGTATGCTAATTAAAATGATATTAAAAATAAACTAGACGGAAATACTGAAATAAATAAAATTGGCACTAGAAATATTTAATAACATCCGCAGAATACCTAAATAAAGGCTTGAAATAATAATATCTCAGTCTAGAAATAAAATACTAATCGAATGAATAAATCTAGGATCATTAAAAATTAATTCAGAACTCAACCTAAATTATTGCATGTAAAAATTAGTATAAAAATATAACTGCGACTAATAAATTTTTCTTTTCTTTTTATATGAGCAAATTATACAGATAAAAATTAATACGAGATAACTAATAAAATTTAACAGATTAAATATAAGAAAACAAGATTTCGAAATAAATTTTTTTGGCTAATTAATTAATAGATGATTATCTCTAAAAATTGATCTACTAAAAAATAGGAGATTGAAACACTTACCTGTGCGTCTCGGTTTGCGTGCGCGTGAAAACTCCTGCTGGAGCCTTGTCTTCCCGCCCCACCGTGGAGAGAAAAAATGCGCTGGCCTATTTTTCTGCCGTGGGGCCCTCACGCCACCGCACCAATCTGAAGAAACACACGTGAAAACAAGGATTTTCGCCGTGGAGCAGAAAGCCTGTGGTCGGCTGGATCTTTTCTGTGGGAATCCTACCGCTTGAGATCTTGGTGGGGCCCGCCTGACGCTGTGCACAGCTGACGCCGGCTGCTTTCCTTGGTGTGCGTGCAGTGAGCTCCGGCTGCTGTGATCTTCGGCTGCTGGAAGGTGTGTCGCGGATGCAAATGCGAGAACACCAGAGAAGAACGATTTTCGGAAGAAAACAAAAACGAACGCGGAAAACAGAAAGGTTGGACTATAGATTGATCTAATAAAAACAGTCATCTATCCCCAGGGGGATAGGGGCCTATTTATAGGCAAATCCTAATACATGAAAAGACTAATTTACCCTTAGGTAAAATAAACTGACTCTAAAATAAATTCCGAAAATTACTAAAATATTCTTAGAAAAATTACCTGACTTAAATAAAGATATTCTATACTTAGAAACTGAATATTAATATCCTAAAAAACGCATTAAACATAGATTGTCAGTTTTACGCTGAAACTGACAAAGCGTCCACCGTCTTCGCACCGGGTACCCAGATTGGGCCGACCCGACCCCACAGCTTCCTCAGCCCGGCAATCGCTCGCCGCCCGTGTACCTGAGTCAAACCTAGTCAACAGACCAGTGTATCATCTGCCGCTCCTAGCCATGTACCCGGATTGGGCCAGCCCGACTCCGCGGCTCCTCTGCCCGGCTGTCGCTCACTGCCCGTGTACCTGAGTCACATGCGCCTCAGACTAGGCAGGTCTTCATCTCTCCCTTCCTTTGACTTCCGTTGATAATCACTCATCACATCTGGAATATCAAAACCATATTTTCAACATGGTTTCTCATACTCCCTTGGCCTCGGATCTCTCGCCATTGAATCCGTTGAGCATCAAGTTAGTCTTCTTCATATCATCCCCGCCCTGCCAAGTTTCTTCAATAATGAGTAAGGCATTAAGTTAATAGTGGCGCCATCGTCGACGAGCATTCGGGAAATTGGCTTTCCATCGATGTGACCTCTAACGTAGAGAGGCTTCAGATGGTGAGACGACTCATCGGGCTTCTCAAAGATGGTGTTGCGCGGGCCGAGGTTCAATTGAGCGACCTTGGCCTCGTCCTACGGCAGGGCGAACTCGGTGGGTAGCGTGACGATGTTGATGTCCATTGCCTAGGGTGCGAGCCCCTCGGAGATGGGCGAGTAATCGTTGTCGAGCATGTCGTCGTCGTCGCTTGGACTAGGAGCTGGGTTGGTTATCTCAACCGGCTTCACCCTCCATACCTGTCTTGTAGCTGGCCGAGGGTGGATTTCCTCGAAGATAGCGTCGCGCTCATCCTCGGCTTTCTTCTCGCGCATCTCTTGTGCCCGTAGCAATTGTAGGCGTCTCTTCTGTGATTTGGACATGCCTGGAGGTGCCCAAGATGGCTGCGGCTTGGTGCCGGATGCTACTGCCCAGCTCCTCTCAACTTTGGCCGAAGTGGTACTACACCCTTCGGCCTTGTGCACCCTACGCTCGGAGGGGCCTTTGCTGCGAACCCCAATGGACGAACCGGCCTTGTTCAGCCGATCGAACCAGGCTTCGGTGCAGAGCCCGGCCAAAGCATGGTACTCACCTCCGTCAGACTTTGGCAACGAAGCCTTCGGGATTGGGACTTCCTGAGACCCCACTCTGATGATGATGGCTTTGGACTCCCTTTCCTCAGCCTCCTCGTGCTTGTACCCTTCGGCTTTGCTCTGCATGGTCCGATTCGGAGGCACCACAGATAGTCTGTGGAAGATGCCCTCCTCCGCTGCGTCTGTTTGTCCCTGCCATCCATAATACTCTGAAGGAAAACAAGGCATAGTGTTAAGTTGCGGAGGGTACTCTGACCCAGATACATACGAAGCCCATGGGGTTCCTGCCCAATTGTACGACGGAGGCATCGGCGGTTCCAGTGGCCTCGCCCACTGTGAGCCGTACCCATTACCTGGAGAGGGGTTCAGCAGGGTCGATGGCGTCTCAGACCATATCAGCGAAGGGTCCTGCCAGTCCGGAGGCACGTTTGGCCAATGCGGGCCGAAGCCCCCTATCGGAGAGCCTATCCAAAGCGGTGGGGGGTTCAGCCATTGGGGGTCGAAATTGCTGTACGGGGTGTTCGGCCATCGAGGCTCAAAGCCACCGTGCGGAGGGTCAGGCCACTGTGGCCCAAAGCCACCGTACAGAGGGTTAGGCCACTGTGGCCCGAAGCCACCGTGCGGAGGGTTTGCCTGCTTCGGTCAGAAGCCACACTCCGAAAGCCTTAGGCCCTTCGGCTGTCCCAGTCTTTTAGCGCGGGGACCTGCTTCCTTGGCTTTTCTCCGATGCTTGTTCAACAACATGTTGTATGTTACCTTTGGCCTCTTGTGAGTTTTAGCCGAAGGGGTGTTAATGTTCTGTTTCCATACTCCTACCTCAGGGTTCTTTGGTATGAGCATGCGAGTGCGCGGCTCTCCAATAATTACATCCTTCCCCTTAGCCGACTCGGCCCGTTCTAGCCGAATCAATACCTTCTTCTCACCGAGGTTGACGGCGTTGACGAGAAAAGGATCTTTATCCAGCTTCATCTTTGGATTATGGTCTATCTTCAATCGTCCTTCTTCTATGGCCGATTGGATATGTCATCGAAAACATTGTAGTTGTTAGTATTATGTGAATGTGAATCATGCCACTTACAGTATGGATGCTTCTTTAACTCATCGGCAGATGGAATGACTTGACCTTTAGGTAACCTGAGAAGCTGATTTTTAAGAGAAAAACAAATATTTTATCACACTTGGTAATATCAAATGAGTACTTGACCTCACTAGGCCGATTCTTTGTGGGAGATGGTTGTAACTCAGAGCAAATGATAGGTTTACTCTTAGCGTTCCAAACCCATTCGGTCGCGTACATGTCGGCCGAATCCTCTTCTTCTGATTCCTCCTCGTCAGAGCGTTCCATGATGTGGATTTCAGCCCTAGGCTTGTTAAACGTCTTAATAAACTTTTTATCTTTGGTTTGGCCTTCCTGGACTAGAGCCTGCTGTAAAACTTGGCTAACTTCTAAAAAGTTATGGTTGTCTAATCTTTCTTTAATCTCGGGACGCAACCCATTAAACGCTAGCTCCGCCAAGTCTCTTTCCGAAATATTAAGGTCGAAACATCGGTTTCTAGTATCCCTAAAACGCTTGATGTATTCAGAGGCGTTCTCATTAGATTTCTGTCTAACCGATGTCAAGTGTGAAAGCCTATGTTCTGTCTCACTCATGTAAAAGTAATCATGGAATTTCCACTCCAAATCATCCCACGTCTAAACGGATTTCGGCGGGAACGCCGAAAACCAAGTGAAAGCGGTGCCGGATAGCGAGAGTGAAAATAGTCTAACTTTTAGGGCATCTATCCCGCTAACTTCTCCACACTGTGCCAAAAATTGACTAACATGCTCTAGTGTGGTTTTGCTACCTTCGCCGTCGAACTTGGTGAATTCAGGGATTCTATAGCCGCGAGGGTAGGGTATTGTATCGAGATGGTCGGGGTATGTCTTACGGAAAACCCTAACCCGTCCCTTGGGCACGAAGCCGACACACTCTCTAAATAGTGCGCGAACCCACTCCTCTATGTCATCTTGGCATGTCGCCTGCGTGAGCCTCTCATGTGGGGGTGTGACACACGGTGGGATATCGGCGTGTTGGCCATGGGCCTCTTCCCTGCGCACTATCAGCATGACGTTCTCATGTCCGGGTGCCTCCGCATGTGGTGCAGGCAGCGCGGGTACCGGGGCAGGTGGTGGTGCATGGTACGCGGTGCTAGTTTCACCGTAAGTATAATGATTAGTCTCAGCCATAAGTGTTGAGGTCAGAGACATCACGGTCGTGCCAGTGCTGCCGTCAGTTCTGCCGTACACATGGTTTACCGGAGGTGCACTAACAATAGGGACTGGGGGTACGGCCTCAGTAAAGCCAAACCTTCTAAGAGTTGCCTCTACTTGGGAGCTAACTACCGAATCTAAACGGTTGGCTAGCGAAGCGCTAACGGCTTGATCTACTGATGCGGCTATTTTTTTCTCAATTTCTAAAGAAGATAAACAAGGCGATACATGTGTTACCTGGATCCGAGCGGGGTCAGGGGTGACGATGTCACGCTTGATGAAGCATGCGCGTGTCTTAACGTAGCCCCCAAGCATCATGTCCTGGAGTGCTTTCAGCTTCGCCTCGATCTTTGCTCGGTCTTCCACAGGAATATCTTCAAGAGTGGGTGTTAAGATGTTGCGGTTGTTGATATCCGCGCCTCCAATTGTGTCCATCAGCGGTGTAGACGTAGTCATCATGTTGGCGTAGCTTTCCCCAGTAGAGTCGCCAAAAAGTGTGTTGACACAGAATCGTGCCCCCGCACTTGGGTTAGTTCAACGATCCAAAAGTGTGTGGATACTTAGGGACAGGCATAAGCGTAACACAACACCGACGTCGTGTTCCGACTACCCTTACCCGTGGTAAGGGGGTGGAGTCACCAGGCAATCAGATCACACAAAATAATCCAATTAGCCGAATGAAATATATTTAAACAGAATAAATCAACAAATTGGTCGGAGCCTGTCTACTTCGGAGTACGGTGCAAAGGGGTCGCCGAAGTATACCTTCGGCGTCTGGTGCGAAGTGTCCCACCAAAGGCTACCTTCGGCGTTTGGACAGATCTGGTCGAAGATGGACTCCGAACGGATCCGAGCGTGACAATCACCTCCGAACGGTGGGGTTCGGTGCGAAGTCCCTGATACAGCGAGGTACAAGATAATGACTCGAGCACCGTGCGTGGGCGTCTTCGTCCAGAGAAGAGTATGAGCATGGCGAAGCCTATTGGGACGAAGTGAAGCGTGCGGTTGAGGCAGAATCTTCAGTGAAGGGTGTCCTAGCGACCTCCGAAACCGATCTCTTAGCTTTGGACACCTCCTTTGAAGTAGCTCCGAACGTGGAAACCTGCAACAAAGAGGGTTCGAAGTACTAATTCGGCTTGAGGACCGAATTCTGCTAAGTGTTGCACTAGTAGCGAAGGTAGCAATCTGTTACGCAGATTAGCGGATACTTCACAGGCGAAGTAACAAGGCGATAGCAATCTATTACGTTGATTAACGGATACTTCACAAGCGAAGTAACAAGGATTACCACTGTTCCTAAGTGGCCGGCGGAGGGCTTCCAGGCAAACCCACGAAGAGGTACAGAAAAGTAAAGGTAAATAAATGCGATCAAAGCTAGGGCTTTGTGTTTGATTTGTGTTGGGGGGCCTCTAAGCTGGCCTCGCCTCTCTATTTATAGGGGCCAAACTTCTGATCTAATCTGCTATAATTCGGATTGGATAGAGATAAAAACTTAGCTGGAATTGTATCCAACTCTGTCCCTGCCGAAGTGGGCTTTGGCCAGGCCCGTCGAAGCCTGCTCCTCGGGCCAAAGCTTCGGTGGTGTGGGCCTCCGAAGGCTTCCTGGACGAAGGACATGGGCTGGCCAGAGGCTTTCGGAGCCCATAGCCCAATGGACCTTCGGCCCTGTAGGGCTTCGGCCTGACCCTGGACATGTGTATTTTTGGCCCAAATCACTAAAATTGATATTTTGACAATCTTAGCAATTGATGACATTTTTTGCTATCAACACGGCCTTGCCTCTATTTATGGATGTGGGTCATGAGTTCTTGGGTCTAATCTGAGTTTGACATGGGTTCCAAGTCGTCCAAAATTAATTAGGGATAAAATATCCCAAAATCAGTCATTTGGAGTCGGACTCTGTAACACCCCAAAATTTCTATTGAAAATAAATGAGGAAAATAAAAATTCTGAATTAAAAAGGATTATTTTAAATAGAGAAAAAGGACAAAAGTACCAAATAAAACAAAACATGGAGAAATAATTGAATTTTAAAATCAATAAAATTATGGTAGGTTCTATGAGCCAAGAAGTATTTTTCATAATTTTTACAAAATTTTAGAACTTATGCTTCAAGCTCTAAACAAATAAATAAATTTCTAGAATTATTTTAAATGAAAAAGACATTTTAAATGTTATTGGGCCACAACCCCCTAATCACCCTCGACCCAGCCCAGTCCAAACCTGCACCCACTAATGGGTGGGAACAGCCTAACGGTGCTTGGCAGCCGCTCCAGCCATCCCCTCCCGCCGCTGACCTCTTGGGCCCGCCTATCGGCACCGTATCCCTCGTGCTTGCTCATTGACAGGTGGGGGCCACCTGTCGGGTCCATCTTCTCTAATGGAAAGGGATTCCCCTTTCCATCTCTAGTGACCCTTTCCAATTCGTCGCCGCCGGCCGCCGGTTGCCAAATTATGCCCATGCTGAGACTTACCATCCACCGACGATCACTTTCCCTCGGATCCCCACGTGTTTTCACCACCGGAGGCAGCTACCCGCACGCATGGAAGGTTCGCCAGTGAGTTTTGGAATTCCCCTCGGTTTCCCTCTTTCACCTTTCCTTTTTTACCGCCGATGACCCCCTATAAATTCCTAGTCCTCGCCACATCCCGGGCCATGCACCAATTCACCCTCGCCACTCTTTTCTGAGCCCCCATGCCTATTTTTGCGCCGCCACCTTGTTACACCTATGGCCACCACTCAACGCCGCCTCCAGGCCTCGGCACCCTCGTTGTCGACGTCTTCGGGTTCACCATCGCCCGGACATCTTCGGCACCACCTCCGTTGGCCCCGACGACCGCCGGATCACCGTCTCCACCGCAAACCTGAGCCACTTCGTTGCCTCTACCCATCGCTGATCACCATCGGTCACCTTTCGGCACCATAACCGGTACCCTCGTGCTCCTCGTGCTCCCTTCTTTCCGTTTTGGCCATTAGCTGGTCCTTTAGGCCATCGCCGTCGCCGATGTCGCTCGCTGTCACACCGCTAGAGCCGGGGATGAAGCCCTCGGCTTCCCTTGTTCCACGCGTGTGCCGGACAGCATCTCAGCTGTCCAATCTGTCCTAAACGGGTGAGGGGTGATCTGGGCTGTCCAGATCCACTTAACCCCTCCCGCCTCACGACTGAACGCTGGATCTGGATCCAACAGTCTAGATTGACCTGGTCCACGCGCACAGTGCACGGGTCTATGGTGGGCCTGGCTCACCATGGACTAGAGGTCATTTCCAGTTTAAATAAAAATTCAGAAAATCTTTTTAAACTTCAAAATTCATATCTCACTCATTTTAACTCCAAATTTGACCATTCAAATTTTGTAAAATTGATCTTTTTATTCTCTTCACATTTATGCAATAAAAACAGTAGGTTTATTTTGAACATTTTATTTTTATTTAATAGGGGATTTAAAAACACTTTAGGGTAAATTATTATTTCTATTTAGAAAATTTATAACTCCATAAAATTTGTCTCAAAAATTTAGATAATAATATCAATAGGTTAAGAACTTTATTTCACTTGTTTTAATCCAACCAAAGTCTATATGTTGAATAGTGATTTTGGATTGTTTATATTGAATGTTATGTTTATTTTTCGTATCGAGAAGACTACGACGCAATCGAGGATCCAGAGTTCTATCCCGAGGTTCCACCTTCGCCATTTGCTGATCAAGGCAAGTCACACCACCCAAGTTGATCATATTTGAGCCCATTTTTCATAATTACCGCTATAACTCATAGGAATTATAATTGCATTAGTGTAATTAAAAGCCCTACATTATATTTATTAGATCTCCTTGTCACTTTTAAAGTATTATATTAGATAGTGTCCAATGTATCGACACAACTGCTATAGGATAAAAGAACGAGTCGTAGATAGTTGGATCCTATTATATGATTTCCTCGTTATTTCTCGTCTCTGGAATTCTGTTGGAGTTTGGTTATGTTATAAGTATGGTGTGTTCCGGGTGCAAGCTAGGGCATTGGTCGGTAGCACTCGGGGCACTATAAGGACCGGTCTGCGGGATCTGTTGCAAAACAAACTTGTACTAACCACAAGTCTAGTGGGTAAGTCCTAACTAGAGGTATGGAGCGTTCCAACTTGAAGCAACATAGTGGAGGGGGCAAGTGACACCTGCGGGTGGCTTGTACCGACGAGGCTCAAGGGGGGTACGGCGTTGGCCCGACACGTCGGGGCGCTGTATGAAACCTATAAGAGGGTACTATTGAATTGGTGTGTTCCATGCTAAAGGTTTTGGCATGAGTTCCTTCAGGGTGACGTGGTGTCATCACGACACGCTTTGGTGTGCAGGAATGAGTGCCTTGTGGGTACAGTAGTACACCTTGTTGGACCGGAAACGGCGACCAGAGGGGGGATGAATGGGAGCTTTTAAAATTTCGGGCTAAAAATAGCCTTCTGATTTTTAATTCTGTCTTCTGCGGAACAGGCTTTGAACACAGCCTTCGATGTTCTGGTTCGGAGGTAATTTCTAGCTCCAAACACAGGCTTCGCAAGGGAGCAAAAGTTCGAAGTCAAGAAGACTTCGCTCCACCCACAACCCCGAAAAATCTACTCTGCTAAGTCAGTGCAGGCTCCGCACACTGGGTGCTTCGAGCAGGCTTCGCACTTCACCCTTCGCAAGAGTGGACTACCCTCCGAGGACTTCGACCAAGTACTTAGCGACAGCAACTGGTGCTGGGCTTCGTACACCAAAGGTCTAAATGCACACTAACAGACTTCGCTAGGGGCTTTGACAAGATAAGAAACACTGGCTTTGATCAGGGCTTCGCTAGTAAGCAGCGAGGTCTAGCCTCCTGTTACAAAGAGCGAACGCAAACTGAAAAGCACACTTCGCATAAACACACACTTCGCCTAGACAGGCTTCGGTGCACTACTACTAGCGAGGTATGCAAACAAGCTCAAGCATAAAATGAACACAGAAACAGGGCTTCGCTGCTTGAACAAGGAACACTAAAAAGGAACTCACCGGATGAATACAAAGTATGTGGAGGCTAGTACAGGAGCTCAACAAAGAATGCTCAAAGTGTTGAATGTTACCTACCCAGCCCCCATATTTATAGCCACTATTCACCCAAGTGAATTGACTACATTACCCCTAGGGTTTACATTGGTTTTGTCTCTACAGAACAGAGCGGTACAAAAGGTAGTCAACTTTATTCTGGAGGCTTCTCTGTCAGCTTTGCAGAGGGAATAGCGTCAGCTTTTTGCAGAGCAGACAATGTCAGCCTTTGCAGTCTTTGACTTTTCTGAAGCCCCCTTTCGCACGCGAGGGGTGCGGTAGCTTCGGTGAGAAGCCTTGAGCCTAACGACCTTCGCCTCACCGAAGATAGCCTCCGATACAGTGACGGTTTTGAGCCGAAGCCGTCAAAGCCCTTGGGCCTTCGCACCAACACCTTCGGATTGGACCACCATGGCTTCACAGCTTCTCCCAGCTCGAACTCCGTCAGTCCGTGTACCGAAGCCATGCATGGCCGAAGTACCACAAGTCCACCTCACTCCGGAGCTAGCCTCGCTCCGGAGCCTGCTTCACTCCGAAGCCCCACCTTCGGAATACCACCCTTCGAAGTCCCTCCTTCGTCCAAGGCCTCCGCATGAAGCATTCCATGAGCACTTCGTCGCAGTGTCTCTCCCCGAGCACACTCCTCGACGAGCCTCACCCGGACCATGCCTTTGATGCACCTCGACTTCTGAGACCTTCGTCGGGTACCTTCGAGTGTCTCCCTCCGGAGCACACTTCGAACTCCTTGCCTCTGCTGAGGACTTGATCCACCATACTCCGAAGTCACTCCATTCGGAGTACCCTTCGAAGTGCCTCGCCTCCGAGGACTTCGTCTCGGAGTACCTTCACCCGGAGCCACGCTCCGCACTTACTGCCTTCTCCTGGCGCACCTCGACTCTTTCGCAACCTTCGTGATGGAGCTCCCTGCTCCCTTGGCATCAAGCCTCCCGCTTGACCCAGGTTCACTCGCTACGAACCGTCCGTCGCCTCCGAAGTCCCCAGCGCACCACAGACAAACAGACAAGTGTATCCAGTACTCCGGAGACCTCTCCGGGTTAGCAACCTTCGGCACACACTTTTGTGTACCGCCCAAAGTACCGAGACCTTCGGTACAAACCCAGTCATCGTGTACTGTCGGACCCCTCCGACAGGCACACTCCGCTGCAACAGCTGCAGCAACCAAAGCCCACCGAACCCTTCGGTGAAACCACCTCCGAACACCTTCGGAGATCCAACCTCCGAACCCCTTCGGAGGTACCCCTTCGAACCAGAGGTTAAACACAGTCAATCACTCATCATAGACTCCGAAACCAACCCTTGGTTTCTCACACCTCTTATCAGAGTATAATCTTTTAGAAAAGTCATGCTCACGGTCAAGGGCGGGTTGGGCAATGTTCGTCGTAGTTAGTTTACTTTTGTATGAATGATTGTATGATTCATTGCATGTAAGGACTGTTGAGCGAGGGTGGGCTGACTGTACCCCTCGAGTTAGAAGATGATGCATTTACTCATGTTTAATTTTCTGTACTAATAATCTGATTACATTAAATGCTTTACAAATATGCTTTTCCGCAAAAGTGAGCCACTATCTTCCTTGTTATTACTTTGCATTATAATTGCATTTCGGTGGCTTGCTGAGTACGATTGTACTCACCCCCGTTGACTCACCACACCAAAGGTAGCGTACTACGAGGAGGAGGACGGTCTGGAGTAGCGACCCAGTCGAGGCGCGAGACTAGAAGAAGGCGTTCATCTAGAGGATTTATTTTCCTAGTTTCTCTTTTATTTAACTCTTTTGTAATAATATGGTCTATGAACCATCTTTTGATTGGCGTATTGTATGCAATCGTGTGATGAACGTCTTGTATTTATTTATTTTCTATGGAAATTCAATAAAGTCCCAATTTTATTAAATATGGGCGTTCTAGACTCGGGTTGGGCCGGTATGAACGAGCCCATATGGCCGGTCTGACCAGGCCTACATGGACGGTCAGACCGGGCCTACATGGCCGCTTGGACCAGCCTGTGCCAGGTCTCGTCATATTTTCGGTAAAACTACCAAAAAGTGATATTTTGATAATCTTGACCATTAATGCCATTTTTTGCTATCAACACATGCCCCCTACGTTTTGGCTAACTTTAGTAGGCCAAAAGCACAACGAGCTAAGAGCGATATGCTTTATATCAGCCTTTCGACACTTCAATCATTTTGCCACACACTTGGTGTTGGGGGAATATATTTCCCTTGAACAGGGGCCAAATGACGTCAGCCCCCGACAGCCTTCGGCCCAGAGCCCAGTACTGTCGGAGCCTATTTTCTATCTAAATGTTGTTTCCAGGTCCCAAGGTGCCTTTCGGGGCCCGTAACTTCGGAGCCCTCAGACCAGGAGGTCCGGCCCGGAGCCCCCAGTCCGGGCCCTGACGCAGGGCGCCGGAGGCCACCCTCCGGGCGCAGAAGTCCGGAGGCCACCCTCCGGGCGCAGAAGTTCGGAGGCCACCCTCCGGAAGCCAAGTCCGGAGGCCGCCCTCCGGAAGCCAAGTCCGGAGGCCACCCTCCGGGCGCAGAAGTCCGGAGGCCACCCTCCGGAAGCCAAGTCCGGAGGCCGCCCTCCAGAAGCCAAGTCTGGAGGCCACCCTTCGGGCGCAGAAGTTCGGAGGCCACCCTCCGGAAGCCAAGTCCGGAGGCCGCCCTCCGGAGTCAAGTCCGGAGGCCACCCTCCGAAAGCCAAGTCCGGAGGCCACCCTCCGGGCGCAGAAGTCCGGAGGCCACCCTCCGGAGGCCGCCCTCCGGAGTCAAGTCCGGAGGCCACCCTCCGGAAGCCAAGTCCGGAGGCCTCCCTCTGGAGTCCCGTCCGGAGGCTGCCTTCCGGAGCACGCTTCGAAGCCCCCCTCCGGGGTGCACTTCGAAGCCTTCCTCCCAGCCCCCACCTTCGGTGTATCTTTTAGCTGGTCAAAGCATGGCGCAGCCTGACATGTCTGTAAAGCTGTGAAGCTGTAAAGTTGCCTGGTACTTTGCTCAGTAGCTAGCTCTCTTTCCATGTCTACCCCTATAAGCCTAGGGGTTTGTAGAGGGTATCTTGGTCTTTTCCTTAAGGCCTGCGTGCCTATAAAAGCAGGGCCAAGCCCTTGTAACAGGGGGACACACCCCAGGGGGCCATGAGATCCTGTAGTTCTCTTCTCCACACTAAGGCATACCATGCCAAATCCACCACAGACTGGACGTAGGGCTATTATCCCCTAGGGGAGGCCCGAACCAGTATAAACTCCTTCTCCCTCTGAGAGAACCCATCGAGGTTCATTCTCCACATCATACACCACCACAGGAAAATCTGCTGGAACTAACGCAATTGTTCTAACAGTTGGCGCCGTCCGTGGGGAACTTAGTACTAAAAGCTAAGTTCTCTGCCACCGTCTGCAACTCGAAGTACGCCTGAGGGGGGAGCTTCGAAGCTTTTTTGCTTCGCGCACCCTCCGGAAAAGGGCTTCGGGTGCAGCTCGAAGGCCATCCTCGCCTTCCTCCATCCTCCACATACCGGAGCTCACCCTCCGGCAAGGGGCTCCGCTCCACGCGTCGGAGGCCGTCGAAGCCCCAAGGGCTACGAGGTCAACCTTTAGCCACTTTGCGAGGTACGTCCGCTATCCGAAGTACCACCTCGGTCTACCAATTCGCAATCATGTTGATATTTATTCGAAGCCCTGCTTCGCCTTAAATTAGAAGCCTAGCTTCGCCCTTACAGCAAGTTTTTGCCCCATCTTATTTAAAAACTCGAAGCCCCGCTTCGCTTTATAAAATACGGAGTACCCCTCTGAAGGCTACACAGTGCCCCCGGGCCCGTAGTAGTGGGCTAAAAGGACTCCGGGCCACTGGCCCGACGCGTCCAGGGATTCCGGGCTCCGCACCCGAAGCATCCCAGGGATTCCGGGTTCCGCACCCGAAGCATCCCAGGGTCGAAGGTGACCCAGAGTCGAAGGTGGCTCAGAGTCGAAGGTGGCTCACACTATCACAGGTTCGGTGAATCCACACCAAATATCCTTCTCATTACAGGACCAAGTTCCGAAGCCTTGCTTCATTATCTAAACACGCCCCGAAGCCTGGCTTCGCGTGCTCGTGTATAATACGCCTAAGCGTCCTGAAGTCATGCTTCGCTATAATCTAAGTGCGTTTTCCGAGCCTCGCTCACGCACAGCATCCAAATCCTAGCATGCCGAAGCATGCCTCGCTAGGCTTGGTTGTGCCGAAGCCTTGCTTCGCACCAAGTTAGCGCGTTCGAGGCCCAAAAGAGGCCTTCGCTCAGTAAAATTCCGAGCAGCCGAAGCCCTGCTTCGCACCAAATTAAAGCGTTCGAAGCCCAAAGGAGGCCCTCGCTTAAATAAAATTCATACGTCGAAGCCGCCGGAAGGCGCACCCTTCGCATCGTTTATTTTTTGCCCGCACCAGCAACGGCTAAGTCCCTAACTGCCACGAGCAAAGGGGGGAAGCATGTATGCGAGGTGTGCGAATGTAATACGTAGTACGAGCGTGATAAGCTAAAATGTTCGAAGCCAAACAATGCGAAGCATACAGACGAAGTATGCAAATATAACAACTCCATTTATTGTATATTGAGAAGTGTGTTACAAACATACTTCGGAAGCAAAACTACGTATAATCTGTATCTAAACCTAAGAAGAACCGTGTGCGAGGCCCCAACCCTCGCTTGCCCCTTCTTCGGCCAGGGCCGCCTCGGCTGGACGTTGCCTCGTTGGATCCCGCTCTCCCCCGAACAGCCCGTTCAGGTTCCGAAGCCCGTAGGCTTCGCCTTCCACTTTGCGAGTCACTCCGGGTTAACGAAGCAGGTGGTGCCGTATCAAAGGCAGAAAAGTCTAGGGCTTCGTCGCCTGCTAAGGCCGTTCGCGAAGGCAAAGACAAAGGGCCCTGAAAGGACTCCGTCTTCACAGCGGCTAGTAAATCCTGAACTACTTCGGAGATGGCTTCGCCGTTAGGCCCCCTCAGAAGCTTAAACCGAGGGGGGCCTTCGGACCTAGCTACTTCGAGGATTGCCCACAGTTGTTGAAGCTCTTCAGAGTCCTCGAGGAATTCGAGGTCTGCGCTCGAAGTCTGCGCCTGGGCAGGTATAAAAAAGAACCCCCGCATTCATATTAATAAGCTGATAGAGTTTTTACAAGCCTGCAGCTAAGTATTACAAAAGGCCTAAGGAGATCTACACCTTCGGAGGCGGAGGTACCGAAGTCGAAGGCTGATCAGGCACAGCAGGCGCTTTGGATCGGCGATGTCGGAGGGCCTTCTGGAGGTCAAGGACTGCTTCGCAGCCTTGCTCCTTCCAGGGGTCCTGCAGCCGCCGCCAGGCTCCGCGAACATCGGCCGGAGGCGTCACCAAGTGCGGACCCCCGAAGGCTACTGGGGCCACGGAGGTTGCGGCCCGAAGATGGTCACACCCCGCGGCATGGAGCAGGTGCAACACCCCTTGGCCCGCGACGCGACCGGCCATAAGAGCGAAGCCCGTCAGCGCTTCGTCCGCTACCGAAGCTGCAGTCTTCAAGAAGTCGGCGCAGTCCCCAATCGGGTCCTGATCGCCAAAATCCAGAGTCCGGCACTCGGTCCCTATTTTCTCAAGGACCTCGGTCAGACTCTGAGTGGCCTCGCCGAGATTAGCCACGACGAAGCTCTCAAGATCCCGAGCCCGCTGGCGGAGCTCCTCGTTCTCCTTCGCCTGACGGGCCTCGGCGTCCTTCGAAGCTTGGAGCTCCGCGCGGAGCCGAGCCGTCTCCGAGGCCAAGGCTTCCTTCGCCTCATCAGCCGAAGCCTCGGCCCGCATCCGCTTCTCAGCTTCCTCCAAGACCTCGCGGCGAAGGGCCTCCTTCTCTTCTGCGAGGCGCTCCATCCGTCTGTTGGCAGCAGTCGAAGCTGCCGCGTTCAGTGCGAAGGCCTGCAGAAATTCAAGAAACCTTGAGTATCAACCGAGGGACAAAGTATTGTTCAAAGCTGCAAGGGGCTTCGCTCACCCGCAGGAGGACTTCATTCGAACTGACAAAGAGATCCGCGGGGTCCTGGCGGCTAAGCTGGGCCACCAAGTCCCCCTCCTCCGCAGAAGCACAAGCCTCGCGGAAACCGCGGATCGCCGCCACCGTCACGCCCCCCCTCGGCTTGAAAGGGTGAATCACGGCCACAGTCGTCTCCGCGGGCTCCAGCGAGGCGGGGCTCAAGCCCACCACATCCACTTCTTCTTCGCCTCGAGGGACTTCGCGGCCTCTACTGCCTTCGTCGTCGGATGAAGTACTCTCGGACTTCGAGTCGCTGCCGCTGCTGCTGCCGCTGCTACTGTAGGACCGAAAGAAGCGACCAGAGGGGGGGTGAATGGGCGCCTTAAAAAATTCTTTCGAATCAATGGCCTGCTCCCAATACCCAACGCACCTCAACAGACTACGCAGCAGAAAATAGACAAAAGGCCTAAGTCTAAAGGTTTCTAACCAAGAAGCAAATGATTATAACTGAGAATTACTAAATAAGTGCAACTAGGCAGATGAACATGGTGTAACAGGCCTAAACTTCTCAATGAAATGATCTAAGTATGTGTAAGATGAAAAGAGAAGTTACTGTCCAAATTTGTCTCCTGTTCGGAACTTGGCGAAGCCCCCTTCACACGTCGAGGTCTGCTTCGGAGGTTGGTGACGGAGCCTGTCCGACATGCCGAAGGTGTCGCGGTCTAGCCTAGTTTGAAGTGGCAAGTTGCGAAGAGTACTTTGGAACGAAGTATGACAATGCCGGAGCCTGGTTCGAAGTATGTACTTCGAAGACAAGGCTTCGAACACAGCTTTGAATAAAGAGCTTCGGAGCAAAGTGACAGAGTCGGAGCCTGCTTCGAAGTGTGCACTTCGAAGACAAAACTTCGAACACAACTTTGAACCGAAAGCTTCGAAGCAAAACCTTCGAACAGAAAGCTTCGAACACAACACTCAAAAGGACAACCTTCGAACAAAGAAGCGAAGTCTGTCACACGACAGAAAATCAACTCCGAAGCCTACACTCTATCTTCGAACAGGGAAAGCTTCGGAAGGAGAACCGAAGGTTGACACGCCACAAGGAAATCAAATCGAAGTCTATCAGAAATGACAAGCTTAGAACCCAACTTCGAAGCCTACCGAAGTGTGGACTTCGTACAGCTAGATTCGGAGAATGTTGTTCGAAGTATGCGATGCTGTCCGTTCAGAAAAATACTTCGAAGCTTATCAACACAGACCGCACACCGAAGATCGAAGATTGAGCGAAGCCTTCGAAGATGTTAAGTCGAAGCCTGTCTCACGGAGCTGAGGGGCTTCGAACAGAGAAAGACTTCGCACGAGACACAGCCAGAAAAGGTAATAGACCCTGTCAGCTTCGAACAAAAAGCTGTGCAGTAGAAGGTGAAAAGCTGCACAGAACACTGTAGCTGCAGGGAAGTAGTACTATTTGCAACAGCAAGAACTAGTACTACTAGAATGAAGAACACACCCAGCCGAAGCCTCCAAAGCCTCAAAAATCACGGGAAAACATGCTATGCTAATGAAATGCAGCCATTTAAAACCTTTGTAGATGCAGCACACAATGAAATAGGGCATTTACTGCAACATTAAAAGCAAAGCATTAAACACAGGGGCACAACTTCCTGGCGGCGCAAGCAGGGAACCAGAGAAGAGAGAGGCAAGGCAAAAGACAAAAAGTGACCCAATAGAGAGGATTTGATTTCAGCCAAAAGGGTAGTCCAAACCCTAGGGATTGGGGTCCTATTTATAGGCTCCCAACACTAGGAATATTCTACCAGCCCCTTAGGGTTTTTACAGACTCAAAAATAAAGGAAAAGACTCTACTGCCCTTAGAAATTTTTACAGACACGACTGACTGACTGTGGGCCTAGAGTTACAGATGGCTTATCCGGAAGCTAAGTTTTCGTAGCGACTACGGCTTCTCTTCTGGACAGTCGGATACAAATCAACGGTTGTCAGTTTTGCGCCGAAACTGACAAAGCCTCCACCGGCTTTGCACCAGGTACCCGGATTGGGCCGGCCCGACTCCGCAGCTCTCTCAGCCCGGCAATCGCTCACCGCCCGTGTACCTGAGTCAGTCCTGGTCAACAGCCCAGTGGGTCTTCTACTGCTTCTGGCCCATGCACCCGGATTGGGCCAGCCCGACTTCGCAGCCTCCTCTGCCCGACAGTCGCTCGCTGCCCGTGTACCTGAGTCACACGCGGCCCATGAAACAGCAGATCTCTTCTCTTCTTCAGTCCTCTTTGACTATCGTTGACAATGACTCATCACTTCTGGAGCCATGAGGCCCACGCTATTCAGCATGGCTCCTCAATCTCACCCTTGATGAGTGCATTGTCAACACTCTTCTTCAGCTCTTCAGCACCTGCGAACAAATGTGGAAACACAAAAACAAAACACAAGAAAACAAAGAAGAAGAAAATAAGGTAAAAGTTTAACCCTAATGACCAAAAGCCAATCAAAAGCAAGAAACGGTCATTATGGTTAACCAAAACGTAAAAGCTCAAAGTGAGTGCGATTGCAGAATAACAAGGATATCAACAGAGTAAGAACTCCCCCCTTAAACTCTGATCCCAAATTTTCTCCCCCTTGTTGACAAGTGAACTCATCAAGCACTCAAAAGAGACACAGACTCCCCCTGAAATGCAACTCCCCCTCAAAATATGCACTGAATGCAACTGGGGTGCAGGTGGAGTGTAGAAGCATGCTTCTCACATATGATTGACTGCAGTTACAACATCTAACAGGTATAGCAAAAGAGATACTGTCTAAGACACATGGCATGATCAGTGCAACAGATGATATCTAAAGAAAGTCATTTTGCACGCATTTTTCAGTTTTTGCAAACAAAAGCATCACCACATGTTCCAGTAAACAAGCAAGGTAAAACATGAGATGCAAAAGCTAACTGATATCTACCAAGATAAGCTTTGTTCAGAAACAAAGTGCTTTAGCAAACTTGTTATCTCTTAAATGTTCAGGCTTTTTCAGAATTCCTTTTTCATTTATGCCAAGGGTTATTTGCATGTCAATCCTTATGCTAACCGACCAAGTCAAGCCTAGGCCAGAACTGGACCATCAGAAGCTTAAGACTTTGGTCTTGGCATACACTACACTGTCCTAGTTCATACCAAAGTGCTATGGTAAGCAGTCCAGAACAATGTAATGCGACAAAGCAAACCCACCTGGATCTTTTCAAGGTATGCATAAAAAGGCATGGAATTTTCATTTTTCTTGATTTGTCATCATTGTTATAGCACGTATCCATGTTTTAAAGCAAAAGAAAATGTCCAAGTTGCATATTTGCATCTAAGTCAGAAACTAGCTACAAGGCATATAACAGATAGCAAGAACATTCAGCCTACGCATGCTAGTTACCAGAAGCAATGGTGATCATTTTTCAATTTTAAAGCATAAAAGCCACGCATATGACAGATATCAGACATATCATTTGAACTGAAACAAAACATGATCATCGACAAGTAATCAAAAGCATGTACCAGCTAGAATAAGTAAAGCAGTTCAATCATATAACAGAAGCATCTCTAAAGTGTGATATGTGAATATGCAAGGTATGAACACACACAAAAAGACTCAAGAAAAGAGTAAAGAAGAAGGAAAACTGACGCAAAATATCCTAAAAAGGATACACAACACCCAAATCCCCTCGTAAACGCTCGAATGTAGACTGATCTAGGGGTTTGGTGAAAATATCAGCCAACTGATGATGGGTATCAACATGAACAAGGTCAATGACACCTTTCTCATATTGATCCCGCAAGAAGTGAAAGCGCACATCAATATGTTTGGTTTTTGAATGGAGACACGGGTTTTTCCCTACACTAATAGCACTGGTGCTGTCGCAAAACAATGGAACCCTGGTAGGAAAGAACAACCCAAAATCTCGCAGAGTGGAAATCATCCAAACCAACTGTGAGCAGCAGCTAGCAGCAGCTACGTACTCAGCCTCTATGGTCGAAAGAGCAACTCCAGATTGCTTTCGAGAAGACCAAGAGACAAGAGAGGAACCAAGAAACTGGCAAGTACCGGAAGTCGACTTGCGATCCAACCGGCACCCACCGAAGTCAGCATCCAAAAAGCCAGATAAATCAAGAGATGATGATGCTGAATAGTAAAGACCGAGATCGGGCGCATAAGTGAGATACCTAAAGATGCGCTTGACAGCCTGCCGGTGAGACGCGCGTGGTGAAGACTGAAAACGCGCGTAAAGTCCCACGGCGAACTGTATGTCTGGTCTTGTTGCCGTTAAGTATAACAGCGAACCGATCATCCCTCGAAACTCCCTTTCATTGACCTTGACGCCGCTCTCGTCCTTGTCCAGACCCCCAGATGTGCCCATCGGGGTCATCTGCGGCTTCAATTCACCACCAAAGTCAAATTTCTTAAGCATATCACGAGTGTACTTACCTTGGTGGATGAAAGTGCCGTCCTTGGTCTGCTTGATCTGGAGCCCTAAGAAATACTTGAGCTCACCCATGAGGCTCATTTCAAACTCACTGTGCATCTGCTCAGAGAACTTGGACACAAGAGAATCAGTAGTACCGCCAAAAATAATATCGTCCACGTAAATCTGAGCAACTAAAAAATCTGAAGCATCTCTGAGCAAGAAAAGAGTTTTGTCCACAGAACCCATCACAAAGCCCTTCCCCAACAAAAATTGCTTCAACCGGTCATACCAAGCCCTGGGGGCTTGCTTCAACCCGTATAAAGCTTTGTGCAACTTAAAAACATGTCGAGGAAACTTAAGGTTCTCAAAACCGGGGGGTTGCCTAACATAAACTTCCTCCTCTATGAACCCGTTCAGAAAAGCACTCTTAACGTCCATTTGAAAAAGCTTAAAACCCTTCGAAGCGGCAAAAGCTAAAAGAATGCGAATGGACTCAAGACGGGCAACAGGGGCGAAGGTTTCTTCAAAGTCAATACCTTCCTTCTGGCAAAAACCCTGGGAAACTAGTCGAGCTTTGTTGCGCACCACAACCCCATCTTCACCTTGTTTGTTCTTGAATACCCACTTGGTGCCTATGGGGTTGCATCCTGGTGGCGGCTCAACTAATGTCCAAACCCGATTGCGGACAAAGTTCTCAAGCTCTTCTTGCATAGCATTAATCCAATTAGAATCAGAAAGAGCATGAGAAACATCTCTGGGCTCAAAAGATGCAACAAACGCAGATTCAGCAAACACAGCGAGAGAGGCAGAAGAACGCAAAGTCCTCTCAGTCAAATCACCTATGATGAGCTCTGAGGGATGGTCACGCTGAACTGCTCGGGTTCCCTGGTGATCTGAAGTCACCTCACCGGAGTCAGCAGCTGGCACCTCTGGACTCGACTGAGGGGGCTCGATCGAAGTGGAAGAAGTGATCAGAGGTCCGTCCTCATTATCAGTCGAAGTCTCAGAAGGTGTGGGCTCTGCGGGGGATGCAGAAGGCCCACCCTCATCAGCAGCTGGAGTATCCTCATCTTCCTCAAAGATGGACTCTCCGAGCCCATCATCACCAGAAACTCAAAAGAAGGAGTCAAAGAAGGCAAGGACTCATCAAATGAAACTTCACAAGTCTCGACAAGCAGCTGGGATTCGAGGTTCCAAACACGAAAACCTCGAGAATGCAAAGCGTAGCCAAGAAAAACACCATCCCAGCAACGAGACTCAAACTTGTCCAAGTGCCCTCCCTTCTTGAGCACAAAGCACTTGCAGCCAAACGCTCGCAAGTGGCTCACCTTGGGCTGTCTGCCAAACCGCAACTCATATGATGTCTTACCAAGGTAAGCTCTAAGAAAAATGCGGTTGGCCAGATAGCAAGCTGTGTTCATGGCTTCAGCCCAAAAGCGCCAAGGAGTCCTGTGCTCATCGAGCATCGTCCTGGCCATCTCGACTAGCGTGCGGTTCTTTCGTTCCACAACGCCATTCTGTGGGGGAGTGTAAGGAGAAGAAAACTGATGGTCTAGACCCTGATCACCACAGAAACTGATGAACTGAGAGTTCTTGAACTCAGAGCCGTTGTCGGAGCGAATTGCTCGCATCCGACCATTGTTCTCATTCTTCAGCTTCAAAATCAGGTCATGAACATATTGAAAAGTTTCATCCTTAGACTCCAAAAAGAAAACCCACGAGAAACGAGAAAAGTCGTCAACAATTACAAGTGCATACCACTTCCCACTGATTGAGCGTACCCGAGCTGGACCTACAGTGTCCAAATGTAAAAGCTCGCCCGGATACGATGTCATCACCTGAGTCACAGGTGAGTGAGAAGCGGCAACCATTTTCCCATGACGACAGGGATGACAAACCAGATCCTTCTCCATCTTAAGCTTGGGCAATCCTCGGATGAGGTCCATAGAGCTTAACCTGACTAGCAGATCAAAACTCAAGTGACCTAACCTCCTATGCCACTTCCAGATCTCAGAAGAAGATCCAGCAATCAAACAGCGAGAAGGGCCAAAAGAACTAGAGAAGTCAATTCGAAAAACTTTACCGAAGGGTAAAATCTGACAAACCAAAGATCCTCTAGAATCAACCACAGAAGAATTGCCCTTCTTAAAACGCACTTCCAAACCATCCTCAAGAAGTTGCGAAACAGAGATCAAATTAAAGTTCAAATTCTTAACCAAAGCAACATTCTTTAAAGAGAAATGATCTGAAATGCTAATTGAGCCTATGCCACTTACTTTCCCTTGACCGCTGTTCCCGAATGTGATGTACTCTTTGGAGCTCGGGGGAGTGAGACTGGAGAACCATCTGCGATGTCCCGTCATGTGGCGAGAGCATCCTGAGTCCATGATCCAAACATCCTCCAGTCCCCGGTCCTGCACAATCAGTGTCTGTAAGTGGGAGCAAATGGTCCGGCACCAGGTTTAGCAAAAGAGCTAAACCAGTGTCGAGCCATCTGCTCAAAAGATGGAAAGCGAAAACCATCAAAAGAGTTTGGACCAAAACGCGGCTCAAAGCGCGGTCCTCGGTTCTGCCTAACCCTACGGCCACGAGGTCCAGAACCGTAGCCAACTCGGTCTGGAACTCTGCCGGAACGAACACTACCAACTGGAGCACGGGCAAGAAAACCGTCTCCTCTACCACCACCTACACGACGCGGCCTGGCCTCCAGCCTCTCCCCGCGCCGAGGAACACGCAGTCTACCACACTACTGGTAGAACTGCTCCTGATCACTACGAGCCCTCTCTGCTCTCTCAACCCGCTTCCTCCTGAAGCAGAACTCCGCAAGATGCCCGTCTCTCTGACAGTACTCGCAATGATAGGTAGGCTTCTTGGGATGTGGTTGAGGCTTGGGGTTCTTGGGCTTAGTGGTGATTGGTGTTGTCTTCTTGGGCTGAGAGGGTCCAGGAAGAGAGTCTAGAGAAGAGTGGAGATGTTTGGGCTTCGGAACCCAGATAGGCTTCTTGGGTGGAGCTTTAGGTGGTTCATGGATCACTCCATCCTTGGGCTGACAAGCCTAGGACGACTCAGTGGAGTGAGTCTTGGGATACCTCTGCTCTGGAGTCATTTTACTCCACTCCACTGCCTGGCTGATGGCACTCTCAAAGTCAGCCTTGGTGTAGGTGTAACCTACCCCAAACCCATCCTGCCTCTTGAACTGCTGGATCATCATGCTGAGCTGTGGCTCTCTAGCACTGATCCAACTCAGGATAGACCGGAGGTAAAAGTTCTCATTCTGAGAATCAGCTAGCTCCTCTCTCAAGGAAGCTAGTACCTCCACCTGAGACAAGCAGGTCTCACACTCACTATCTACTTGGACAGACTTTTCGGCTTTCAGCTTAATTAATTCTATTCTAAGAGACAGGCAGTTCTCACAGACAGTGGGTGGAACTGACAGTGTCTCTAGCTCTAGCCTAATCTGCGCAAGCTCAGCTCTCAACCTCTCTAAATCACCCAAATGCTCATCGCCCTTGGATTTCAGCTCAGCTAAGACAGCTAGATGAGATGGGCAATCAACACAGGGTGCGACGACAGTGGCTTGAGCATCTTTCAGCTCCAGCTGAGCGCTTTCAAGCTCAGTGGCCAAAGCGTCCCTCTCATCAACCCTTTCTGTGTACCTGGACTTCAAAGTCGACAGGTCACACATAAGCACCTCACACTTCGGGCACTCACTGCTATTACCCAAGCAAGGGGAAGAAGATAGACTCTCAATTCTGCCGTTGGCCACGGCAAGCTCACTCTCTAACTCGTCTATCCTTTTCTTAGCCCCCCTAAGCAGTTTCTCCCGATACTTCAACTCCTGACGATTGCTCTCAAGTAAATCAACAATTTCACGCTCATAAGATGATACCTTGCTGTCGTCGTCGTCGGAGTCGTCGGAGGAGCTCTTTTCTTCTCTATCCCCAAGAGCCATTGAACAGAAGCTCTTGCGGGATCTTCGGCGCTGGTGTGAGCGGCTCTTCGGCTTGTCTCCGAAGGCCATGAAGCAAAGGCCCGCCGGATCGTCCTTGTCCTTCCCCTTCCTGACGGCGATCTCCTCATCGCTTGAGCTCGATGAAGAGGAAGAAGACGTGGACTGCTTGGAGTAGCTTTTCTCCATCTCGGCGAAGAAGGCCTTGTCGCGCTTCTTGTTCTCTCGCCGATAGTCCTTCAGGGCCTTCTTGAAGAAACGAGTCTTCGGCTTGCCCTTGTTGAAGGAAGAGTTGTCGTGCTTGCCGGAGTCGTGGAAGCCACCACCGGTGCCCTTCTTGTGTCCATTGCGCTTGGGGCAGTCAGCGATGAAATGTCCTGGATCACCACATTCAAAGCATCCGGATTTTGTGCCGTGTCTTTTGAACATTCTTTTATCATAGACACGACGCACCCGGTTGTTAAAAAGACACAAATCATCATCTCCCAACAACTCAAGCTGGTCCTCAGTGATAGACATCAAAGAGAACCCAGCACAGCTCACAGCTGAGGGATCAACAGAAGGTGTAGCAAGGGCCAGGGATTTTGATCCAGAACCAGTGAGATTTGATCTCAACTGGATATCTACCTCAGTGGCCTTCAGCTTGCTAAATAACTCAGAAATGGTCAAGGTATCGTAAGAAGTACTCTCAACGATAGAGGATATCTTGATCTCCCAGATCTTTGGGTCCAAGGTATGGAGAACCTTGAGCGCCTGCTCATGATCTGAGACTAATTGAGCACCCTCAGCCTTGTTGTCCCGAAGCTTGTTAATGATCGACTGAAAGCGACCAAACAAAGCCTCAACAGATTCACCCGGCTTCTGTGTGAAATTCTCATATTCACGCCGGTAGGTCTGATAGAGCCGAGCCTTGACCTGTGCTGTTCCCTCATGGTGTGCCTTGAGGGTAGCCCAGATCTCTCTCGCAGTGGAGAGATGACTCACACGCTCAAACTCAGTGGGACCTAAACCAGAAAATAAAATGTTCACAACCTTACTGTTACTCAGATGCTGAGCAATGATTCCAGCAGTACCTTGCTCAGTAACTGGCAAAACGACAAACGTGGTGTGAACGCAAATGTCCCATATGTCCGAACCCTGGCTCATGAGATAGGCTCGCATGCGAGTCTTCCAATAATTATAGCCGTAGGCTTCCAAGGACGGGACCTTGCCAGGAGACGTCATGGTCACTATCGGGGTTTAGAACCGGTTAAGGTATGGAAAAACCCTAACCAAGCTCTGATACCACTTGTAGGACCGAAAGAAGCGACCAAAGGGGGGTGAATGGGCGCCTTAAAAAATTCTTTCGAATCAATGGCCTGCTCCCAATACCCAACGCACCTCAACAGACTACGCAGCAGAAAATAGACAAAAGGCCTAAGTCTAAAGGTTTCTAACCTAGAAGCAAATGATTATAACTGAGAATTACTAAATAAGTGCAACTAGGCAGATGAACATGGTGTAACAGGCCTAAACTTCTCAATGAAATGATCTAAGTATGTGTAAGATGAAAAGAGAAGTTACTGTCCAAATTTGTCTCCTGTTCGGAACTTGGCGAAGCCCCCTTCGCACGTCGAGGTCTGCTTCGGAGGTTGGTGATGGAGCCTGTCCGAGATGCCGAAGGTGTCGCGGTCTAGCCTAGTTTGAAGTGGCAAGTTGCGAAGAGTACTTTGGAACGAAGTATGACAATGCCGGAGCCTGGTTCGAAGTATGTACTTCGAAGACAAGGCTTCGAACACAGCTTCGGAGCAAAGTGACAGAGTCGGAGCCTGCTTCGAAGTGTGCACTTCGAAGACAAAACTTCGAACACAACTTTGAACCGAAAGCTTCGAAGCAAAACCTTCGAACAGAAAGCTTCGAACACAACACTCAAAAGGACAACCTTCGAACAAAGAAGCGAAGTCTGTCACACGACAGAAAATCAACTCCGAAGCCTACACTCTATCTTCGAACAGGGAAAGCTTCGGAAGGAGAACCGAAGGTTGACACGCCACAAGGAAATCAAATCGAAGTCTATCAGAAATGACAAGCTTCGAACCCAACTTCGAAGCCTACCGAAGTGTGGACTTCGTACAGCTAGATTCGGAGAATGTTGTTCGAAGTATGCGATGTTGTCCGTTCAGAAAAATACTTCGAAGCTTATCAACACAGACCGCACACCGAAGATCGAAGATTGAGCGAAGCCTTCGAAGATGTTAAGTCGAAGCCTGTCTCACGGAGCTGAGGGGCTTCGAACAGAGAAAGACTTCCCAGAGACACAGCCAGAAAAGGTAATAGACCCTGTCAGCTTCGAACAAAAAGCTGTGCAGTAGAAGGTGAAAAGCTGCACAGAACACTGTAGCTGCAGGGAAGTAGTACTACTTGCAACAGCAAGAACTAGTACTACTAGAATGAAGAACACACCCAGCCGAAGCCTCCAAAGCCTCAAAAATCACGGGAAAACTTGCTATGCTAATGAAATGCAGCCATTTAAAACCTTTGTAGATGCAGCACACAATGAAATAGGGCATTTACTGCAACATTAAAAGCAAAGCATTAAACACAGGGGCACAACTTCCTGGCGGCGCAAGCAGGGAACCAGAGAAGAGAGAGGCAAGGCAAAAGACAAAAAGTGACCCAATAGAGAGGATTTGATTTCAGCCAAAAGGGTAGTCCAAACCCTAGGGATTGGGGTCCTATTTATAGGCTCCCAACACTAGGAATATTCTACCAGCCCCTTAGGGTTTTTACAGACTCAAAAATAAAGGAAAAGACTCTACTGCCCTTAGAAATTTTTACACACACGACTGACTGACTGTGGGCCTAGAGTTACAGATGACTTATCCGGAAGCTAAGTTTTCGTAGCGACTACGGCTTCTCTTCTGGATAGTCGGATACAAAATCAACGGTTGTCAGTTTTGTGCCGAAACTGACAAAGCCTCCACCGGCTTTGCACCAGGTACCCGGATTGGGCCGGCCCGACTCCGCAGCTCTCTCAGCCCGGTAATCGCTCACCGCCCGTGTACCTGAGTCAGTCCTGGTCAACAGCCCAGTGGGTCTTCTACTGCTTCTGGCCCATGCACCCGGATTGGGCCAGCCCGACTTCGCAGCCTCCTCTGCCCGACAGTCGCTCGCTGCCCGTGTACCTGAGTCACACGCGGCCCATGAAACAGCAGATCTCTTCTCTTCTTCAGTCCTCTTTGACTATCGTTGACAATGACTCATCACTTCTGGAGCCATGAGGCCCACGCTATTCAACATGGCTCCTCAGCTACTCGAAGCTTCCGTGGGCTTCGCCTCGGCAGATTTTGATCCACCCTCGCCTGTCGGCTTCGCCTTAGCGGGCCTCGCATCGTTCTCGTCCTCTGCAGGGAGCCAAGTAAAAATCCGCATATTGGAGCAAAGCTTGCATAAAAGGTTTACCTTCGTCAGAGATTTCTTGGAAGGCCGGTGGGGCTAAGTGCGCCCTCCAGCTCCCTCGCTGCGAAGCGGGCTCATCCACCTCCGCGCCCGAAGCCGGTTCCGCCAGAGCACCCGTGGCCTCCTTAGCAGCCGGAGTGTGCGCGTCAGCCTCCGCCGCCGAAGGCCTCGCCGCCAGGGGCTTTGCTGCCTTCTTGGAGGGCGGTGTAGCTGCGGGCTTCTCCGCAACCTCCCCCGAGGCATCCGGCTCGTCCTCGTCCCCCCGCTTCCTCTTGGCTACGGCCGATGAGGTGGTCAGGTGGGCGAAGTCCGGCAGAGCAGGGAGCCCTCCGAGGTCGAGCGCGGTCCACACTCTGTTCCAGCGCTCCCAGGACCCCACCAGGGCAAGGCGCTGGTTCTGCTCCTCGGGGGTCGGAGTCCCGACGACTCGATCCGCCGCCGCGACGGCCTCCTCCGGGGTCCTCATTTCAAGGGGGGCTTCATGGAAAGTTTGAGTTAGAGGTGAAGTCTACGAAGAATTAAAAGCAAAGGGACTGTGAAGCCTTACAGAAGCGGTCGAAGGCTGTAGGACCGAAAGTAGCGACCAGAGGGGGGTGAATGGGCGCCTAAAAAATTCTTTCGAATCAATGGCCTGCTCCCAACACCCAACGCACCTCGACAAACAGAAACCTCAAAAGCAAACAGATCGCAGGTACTTAAAATGATTTAGCCTAAAAACGACCGGTGTCCTAATCGAAAAGACACCAACACAGTGCTCAAAGGCAGGTTCAACAGATTAATTAACTCACCGGCATTTAATCAAACCAACACATATGAAGATGGTAAACTGTGATGCTCTAACCGAAATAAAATAGTGCACAGATTAAAACACCAGAATCAATATCATCTATCAAAACAGCAGATGAACCAACAGATGTAATGACAGCACAAAGATTAAATCAACAGATGAAATATATTCATGGAAAAATTAATTCTTAGCAGTATGCCATCACATGCAATCGGATGTTTCGGAAGATATTGAAATAGTACTAACCGTATGTGAAATAAGGCAAAACATGGAGATTTTAATAGCACGCAAATCGAGAAATGCAATTAGTATTAACCATGATTTTGTTTGATCCGTTGTTTTTCTATCAAAACGCTGAAGCTTTGAATGCCGTGTGAAATTTCTTCTCTCCTGGCTTCCACTCGATCCAGCCGTGCACCAATCACTGAGCTTTCACGCTGTAGCTTGTGCCCACAGAAGATCCAATCACTTCGAATCCCGGTGCCTTGGCTGTAGTGCGTGTGAAGCAGCGCTTCTAGCCGTGGCTAGGTCCTGCTGCTACGGCTTGCTGCCGCATGCAGCACGGAGGCGCAGCACTTGAGTGCTGTCTGCAAGCCAGCCACGAGACTTGATGGCCAAGCGGCCACGATGGCTTGGAGCACGGATGAGACGCGTGGAGAGAGGCAACAGCGGAGGGTGGAAAATAATGGCAGCGGTGGCGATTTCAGAGAAAAAGAACTCGCCGGCGGCGGAAAACAGTGGAGAAGAAGGAGAAAGTGACCCACAATTTCTGAAATTGGTAAAGTGTTTTTCAAAATGGGTGCCCTAACCCTAGGATATTGGGGCCTATTTATAGGCAGCCCATAAAATGGAAAAATGCAGAAATACCCCTAGGGTTTTTTACAGACGCTAAATAAAAATGGAAAAGACCGAAATGCCCTTAGGATTTTTTACAGACTCGACTGACAGACTGTGGGCCTAAAGGCAAAATAGTAAAAACCTAAATAAAGGTAACTTGTCCTGATGCGGAGCTTTCGTAGCAGCTACGGCTTCGCCTCAGAACGGTCAGATCCGAAATCAACGGTCGTCAGTTTTGCGCCGAAACTGACAAAGCGTCCACCGTCTTTGCACCGGGTACCCGGATTGGGCCGGCCCGATTCCGCGGCTCCCTCAGCCCGGCAATCGCTCGCCGCCCGTATACCTGAGTCAATCCCGGTCAACAGTCCAGTGGATCCTCTGCTGCTCCTAGCCCATGTACCCGGATTGGGCCAGCCCGACTTCGCGGCCTCCTCTGCTCGACAGTCGCTCGCTGCCCGTGTACCTGAGTCACACGTGGCCCATACGCAGCAGATCATCTCTCTCTTTTCAGTCCTCTTTGACTATCGTTGACAATGACTCATCACATCTGGAGCCATGAGGCCCACGCTATTCAGCATGGCTCCTCAATCTCCCCCTTGATGAGTGCATTGTCAACACTTATCTTCATCTGCTCTTCAGTACCTGCAAGCAACTGTGGAAACACGAAAACAAAACACAAGAAAACAAAGAAGAAGAAAATAAAGTAAAAGTTTAACCCTAATGACCAAAAGCCGAACAAAAGCAAGAAATAGTCATTATGGTTAACCAAAAGTAAAAGCTCAAAACGAGTGCAGTCTTAGAAATATCAACAGGGATATCAAAAGAGTAAGGACAAAACGGGACAAAAAACTCTCCCTGAAACAAATCCCAGAGAAAGCCAAAACTCCCCCTTAAACTCTTATACCAAAATTCTCCCCCTTGTTGACAAGTGAACTCATCAAGCACTCTAAAAAGACACTGACTCCCCCTGAAATGCAACTCCCCCTCAAAATATGCAATGAATGCAACTGGGGTGCAAGTGGAGTGCAGAAAGCATGCTTCTCAGATATGATTGACTGCAATTACAACATCTAACAAATATAGCAAAAGACATACTGTCTAAGACACATGGCATGATCAGTGCAACAGATGATATCTAAAGAAAGTCATTAGCATGCATTTTTCAGTTTTTGCAAACAAAAGCATCACCACATTTTCCAGTTAACAAGCAAGGTAAAGCAAGAGATGCAGAAGCTAACTGATATCTACCAAGATAGGCATTGTCCAAAACAAAGTGCTTCAACAAACTTGTTGTCTTTTTAATTTTCAGGCTTTTTCATTTTCCTTTTTCATTTTTGCCAAGGGTTATTTGCATGTCAAACCTTATGCTAACCGACCAAGTCAAGCCTAGGCCAGAACTGGACCATCAGAAGCTTAAGACATTGGTCTTGGCAAACACTACAATGTCCTAGTTCATACCAAAGTGCTATGGTAAGCAGTCCAGAACAATGCAATGCGACAAAGCAAACCCACTTGGATCTTTTCAACTCAAGCATAAAAAGGCATGGAATTTTCATTCATTTTTGATTTTTTATCATTTCTATAGTATATTTTCCATGTTAAAGCATAAAGATGTCCAAGTTGCATATCTGCATCTATGTGAGGAACTAGCTACAAGGTATGTAACAGATAGCAAAAAAGCACTCAGCCTACACATGCTAGTTACCAGAAGCAATGGTGATCATTTTTCAAGTTTAAAGTGTAAAAGCCATGCATATGACAGATATCAGACATATCAAATGAACTGAAGCAAAGCATGATCATCGACAAGTAAGCAAAAGCATGTACCAGCTAGAATAAGTAAAGCAGTTCAATCATATAACAGAAGCAGGCTCAAAGTGTGATATGTGAATATGTATGGTATGAACACACACAAAAAGGACTCAAGAAAAGAGTAAAGAAGAAAGAAAACTGACGCAAAATATCCTAAAAAGGATACACAACACCCAAATCCCCTCGCAAACGCTCAAATGTAGACTGATCTAGGGGTTTGGTGAAAATGTCAGCCAACTGATGATGGGTATCAACATGAACAAGGTCAATGACACCTTTCTCATATTGATCCCGCAAAAAGTGAAAGCGCACATCAATGTGTTTGGTTTTTGAATGAAGACATGGGTTTTTCCCTACACTAATAGCACTGGTGCTGTCGCAAAACAAAGGAACTCTGGTAGGAAAGAACAACCCAAAATCTCGCAGAGTGGAAATCATCCAAACCAACTGAGAGCAGCAGCTAGCAGCAGCTACATACTCAGCCTCTGTGGTCGAAAGAGCAACTCCAGATTGCTTTCGAGAAGACCAAGAGACAAGAGAAGAACCAAGAAACTGGCAAGTACCGGAAGTCGACTTGCGATCCAACCGGCACCCACCAAAGTCAGCGTCCGAAAAGCCAGATAAATCAAGAGAAGATGATGCTGAATAGTAGAGACCAAGATCAGGCGCATAAGTGAGATACCTGAAGATGCGCTTGACAGCCTGCCGATGAGACGCGCGTGGTGAAGACTGGAAGCGCGCGCACAGTCCCACGGCGAACTGTATGTCTGGCCTCGTCGCCGTCAAGTACAGCAGCGAACCGATCATCCCTCGAAACTCTCTCTCGTTGACCTTGACGCCGCTTTCGTCCTTGTCCAGGCCCCCAGATGTACCCATTGGGGTCATCTGCGGCTTCAGCTCACCACCAAAGTCAAATTTTTTCAACATGTCACGAGTGTACTTACCTTGGTGGATAAAGGTGCCGTCCTTGGTCTGCTTGATCTGGAGCCCTAGAAAGTACTTGAGCTCACCCATGAGGCTAATCTCAAACTCGCTGTGCATCTGCTCAGAAAACTTGGACACAAGATCGTTAGTAGTACCGCCAAAGATAATATCATCCACGTATATCTGAGCAACTAAAAAATATGAAGCATCTCTGAGCAAGAAGAGAGTCTTATCCACAGAACCCATCACAAAGCCCTTCCCCAACAAAAACTGCTTTAACCGGTCATACCAAGCCCTAGGGGCTTGCTTTAACCCGTATAAAGCTTTCTGCAATTTAAAAACATGTCGAGGAAACTTGGGGTTTTCAAAACCGGGGGGCTGCCTAACATAAACCTCCTCCTCTATGTACCCATTCAGAAAAGCACTCTTGACGTCCATTTGAAAAAGCTTAAAACCCTTCGAAGTGGCAAAAGCTAAAAGAATGCGAATGGACTCAAGACGGGCAACAGGAGCGAAGGTTTCTTCAAAATCAATACCTTCCTTCTGGCAAAAACCCTGGGCAACTAGTCGAGCTTTGTTGCGCACCACAACCCCATCTTCACCTTGCTTGTTCTTGAACACCCACTTGGTGCCTATGGGGTTGCATCCTGGTGGCAGCTCTACTAGTGTCCAAACCCGATTGCGGACAAAATTCTCAAGCTCTTCTTGCATGGCATTAATCCAGTTCGAGTCAGAAAGAGCATGAGAAATGTCTCTGGGCTCAAAAGATGCAACAAAAGCAGATTCAGCAAACACAGCAAGAGAGTCAACAGACGAACGCAAAGTTCTTGAAGACACATCACCGATGATGAGCTCTGAGGGGTGATCACGCTGAACTGCTCGGGATCCCTGGTGATCTGAAGTCACCTCACCGGAGTCAGCAGCTGGCACCTCTGGACTCGACTGAGGGGGCTCGATCAAAGTGGAAGAAGTGATCAGAGGTCCGCCCTCATCCTCAGTCGAAGTCTCAGAAGGTGTGGGCTCTGCAGGAGGTGCAGAAGGCCCACCCTCATCAGCAGCTGGAGTATCCTCATCTTCCTCGAAGATGGACTCTCCGAGCTCACCATCACCAGAAAGCTCAAAAGAAGGAGTTGAAGAAGGCAAGGACTCATCAAAAGAAACCTCGCAAGTCTCGACAAGCTGCTGGGAGTCGAGGTTCCAAACACGAAAGCCTCGAGAATGTAAAGCGTAACCAAGAAAAACACCATCCCAGCAACGAGATTCAAACTTGTCCAAATGCCCTCCCTTCTTGAGCACAAAACACTTGCAGCCAAACGCTCGCAAGTGGCTCACCTTGGGCTGTCTGCCAAACCGCAACTCATATGAGGTCTTACCAAGGTAAGCTCTAAGAAAAATGCGGTTGGCCAGATAGCAAGCCGTGTTCATGGCTTCAGCCCAAAAGCGCCTAGGAGTCCTGTGCTCATCGAGCATCGTCCTGGCCATCTCGACTAGCGTGCGGTTCTTTCGTTCCACAACGCCATTCTGTGGGGGAGTGTAAGGAGCAGAAAACTGATGATCAAGACCCTGATCACTGCAGAAGCTGACGAACTGAGAGTTCTTGAACTCAGAGCCGTTGTCGGAGCGAATTGCTCGCATCCGACCATTGTTCTCATTCTTCAGCTTCAAAATCAGGTCATGAACAAAATGAAAAGTTGCATCCTTAGACTCTAAGAAGAAAACCCACGAGAATCGAGAAAAATCGTCAACAATCACAAGTGCGTACCACTTCCCACCGACTGAGCGTACCCGAGCTGGACCGACAGTGTCCATATGTAATAGCTCGCCCGGATACGAAGTCATCACCTGAGTCACAGGTGCGTGAGAAGCGGCAACCATTTTCCCGTGACGACAGGGATGGCAAACTAGATCCTTCTCCATCTTAAGCTTGGGCAATCCTCGGATGAGGTCCATAGAGCTCAACCTGACTAGCAGGTCAAAACTCAAATGGCCTAACCTCCTATGCCACTTCCAGAGCTCCGAAGAAGATCCAGCAATCAAACAGCGAGAAGGGCCAAAAGAACTAGAGAAGTCAATCCGAAAAACTTTACCGAAAGGTAATATCTTGCAAATCAAAGACCCTCTAGAATCAAACACAGAAGAATTGCCCTTCTTAAACCGCACCTCCAAACCATCCTCAAGAAGTTGCGAAACAGAAATCAAATTGAAATTCAAGTTTCCAACCAAAGCAACGTTCTTCAAAGAAAAATGGTCTGAAATGCGAATTGAGCCAATGCCACTTACTTTCCCTTGACCACTGTTCCCGAAGGTGATGTACTCTTTGGAGCTCGGGGGAGTGAGACTGGAGAACCATCTGCGATGTCCCGTCATGTGGCGAGAGCATCCTGAGTCCATGATCCAAACGTCCTCCAGTCCCCGATCCTGCATAATCAGTGGCTGTAAGTGGGAGCAAATGGTCCGGCACCGGGTTTAGCAAAAGAGCTAAACCAGTGTCGAGCCATCTGCTCAAAAGACGGAAAGCAGAAATCATCAGAAAAGTTTGGACCAAAACGCGGCTCAAAGCGCGGTCCTTGGTTCTTCCTAAAACCTCGGCCACGAGGTCCAGGACCGTAGGCAAAACGGCCTGGAGCTCTGCCGGAACGAACACCACCATCTGGAGCACGGCCAAGAAAGCCGTCTCCTCTACCACCACCTACACGACGCGGCCTGGCCTCCAGCCTCTCCCCGCGTCGAGGAACACGCAGTCTACCACCCTGCTGGTAGAACTGCTCCTGACCACCACGAGCTCTCTCTGCTCTCTCAACCCGCTTCCTCCTGAAGCAAAACTCCGCAAGATGCCCGTCTCTCTGACAATACTCACAATGATAGGTGGGCTTCTTGGGATGTGGTTGAGGTTTGGGGTTCTTGGGCTTAGTGGTGTTTGGTGTCGGCTTCTTGGGTTGAGAGGGTCCAGGAAGAGAGTCAAGAGAAGTGTGGAGGTGTTTGGGCTTTGGAACCCAGATGGGCTTCTTGGGTGGAGCTTTGGGTGGTTCATGGATCACTCCATCCTTGGGCTGACAAGCCTGAGAAGACTCAGTGGAATGGGTCTTGGGATATCTCTGCTCTGGAGTCATTTTACTCCACTCCACTGCCCGGCTAATGGCACTCTCAAAGTCAGCCTTGGTGTAGGTGTAACCTACCCCAAACCCATCCTGCCTCTTGAACTGCTGGATCATCATGCCGAGCTGAGGCTCTCTGGCACTGATCCAACTCAGGATAGAACGGAGGTAAAAGTTCTCATTCTGAGAATCAGCTAGCTCCTCTCTCAAGGAAGCTAGTACCTCCACCTGAGACAAGCAGGTCTCACACTCGCTATCTACCTGGACAGACTTCTCGGCTTTCAGCTTAATTAACTCCATTCTAAGAGACAGACAGTTCTCACAGACAGTGGGTGGAACTGACAATGTCTCAAGCTCTAGCCTAGTCCGTGCAAGCTCAGCTCTCATTCTCTCCAAATCACCTAGATGCTTATCGCCCTCGGCTTTCAGCTCAGCTAAGCTAGCAAGATGAGATGGGCAATCAGCACAGGGTAGAACGACAGTGGCTTGAGCATCTTTCAGCTCCAGCTGAGCGCTTTCAAGCTCAGTGGCCAAAGCGTCCCTCTCATCAACCCTTTCTGTGTACCTAGACTTCAGAGTCGACAGGTCACACAGAAGCACCTCACACTTTGGGCACTCACTGCTATCACCCAAGCAAGGGGAAGAAGATAGACTCTCAATTCTGCCGTTGGCCACGGCAAGCTCACTCTCTAACTCATCTATCCTCTTCTTAGCCCCTCTAAGCAGTTTTTCCCGATACTTTAACTCCTGACGATTGCTTTCAAGTAAATCAACGATTTCGCGTTCATAGGATGATACCTTTTCGTTGTCGTCGTCGTCAGAGTCATCGGAGGAGCTCTTCTCTTTCTTATCCCCAAGAGCCATTGAGCAGAAGCTCTTGCGGGATCTTCGGCGCTGATGTGAGCGGCTCTTCGGTCTGTCCCCGAAGGCCATGAAGCAAAGGCCTGCTGGATCGTCCTTGTCCTTCCCCTTCCTGATGATGATCTCCTCATCGCTCGAGCTCGATGAAGAGGAAGAAGATGTGGACCGCTTGGAGTAGCTTTTCTCCATCTCAGTGAAGAAGGCCTTGTCGCGCTTCTTGTTCTCTCGCCGGTAGTCCTTCAGGGCCTTTCTGAAGAATCTGGTCTTTGGCTTGCCCTTGTTGAAGGAGGAGCTGTCGTGCTTGCCGGAGTCGTGGAAGCCACCACCGGTGCCCTTCTTGTGACCATTGCGCTTGGGGCAGTCGGCGATGAAGTGTCCTGGATCACCACACTCAAAGCATCCGGTCTTTGTGCCGTGTCTTTTGAACATCCTCTTATCATAGACACGACGCACCCGGTTGTTAAAAAGACACAAATCATCATCTCCCAATGACTCAAGCTGATCCTCAGTGATAGACATCAAAGAGAACCCAACACAACTCACAGAAGAGGGATCAACAGAAGGTGTAGCAAGGGCCAGAGACTTTGATCCAGAGCCAGTGAGATTTGATCTCAACTGGGTATCAACCTCGGTGGCCTTCAGCTTGCTAAACAAATCAGAAATGGTCAAGGTATCATAAGAAGTGCTCTCAATGATAGAGGATACCTTGATCTCCCAGATCTTTGGGTCCAAGGTATGAAGAACCTTGAGCGCCTGTTCATGATCTGAGACCAACTGAACACCGTCAGCCTTGTTGTCCCGAAGCTTGTTTATGATCGACTGAAAACGACCAAACAATGCTTCAACAGATTCACCCGGCTTTTTTGTGAAGTTCTCGTACTCACGCCGGTAGGTCTGATAGAGCCGAGCCTTGACCTGAGCTGTCCCCTCATGGTGTGCCTGGAGGGTAGCCCAGATCTCTCTCGCAGTGGAGAGATGGCTCACACGCTCAAACTCAGTGGGACCCAAACCAGAAAACAAGATGTTCACCGCTTTGCTATTGTTCACATGCTGGGCGATGATACCAGGAGAATCACGCTCAGCAACTGGCAATATGACAAACGTAGCGTGAACGCAAATATCCCAGATGTCCGAGCTTTGGCTCATGAGATAGGCTCGCATGCGAGTCTTCCAATAATTATAGCCATAAGCTTCCAAGGACGGGACCTTGCCAGGAGACGTCATGATCACTACTGGGGTTTAGAACCGGTTAAGGTATGGAAAAACCCTAACCAGGCTCTGATACCACTTGTAGGACCGAAAGTAGCGACCAGAGGGGGGTGAATGGGCGCCTAAAAAATTCTTTCGAATCAATGGCCTGCTCCCAACACCCAACGCACCTCGACAAACAGAAACCTCAAAAGCAAACAGATCGCAGGTACTTAAAATGATTTAGCCTAAAAACGACCGGTGTCCTAATCGAAAAGACACCAACACAGTGCTCAAAGGCAGGTTCAACAGATTAATTAACTCACCGGCATTTAATCAAACCAACACATATGAAGATGGTAAACTGTGATGCTCTAACCGAAATAAAATAGTGCACAGATTAAAACACCAGAATCAATATCATCTATCAAAACAGCAGATGAACCAACAGATGTAATGACAGCACAAAGATTAAATCAACAGATGAAATATATTCATGGAAAAATTAATTCTTAGCAGTATGCCATCACATGCAATCGGATGTTTCGGAAGATATTGAAATAGTACTAACCGTATGTGAAATAAGGCAAAACATGGAGATTTTAATAGCACGCAAATCGAGAAATGCAATTAGTATTAACCATGATTTTGTTTGATCCGTTGTTTTTCTATCAAAACGCTGAAGCTTTGAATGCCGTGTGAAATTTCTTCTCTCCTGGCTTCCACTCGATCCAGCCGTGCACCAATCACTGAGCTTTCACGCTGTAGCTTGTGCCCACAGAAGATCCAATCACTTCGAATCCCGGTGCCTTGGCTGTAGTGCGTGTGAAGCAGCGCTTCTAGCCGTGGCTAGGTCCTGCTGCTACGGCTTGCTGCCGCATGCAGCACGGAGGCGCAGCACTTGAGTGCTGTCTGCAAGCCAGCCACGAGACTTGATGGCCAAGCGGCCACGATGGCTTGGAGCACGGATGAGACGCGTGGAGAGAGGCAACAGCGGAGGGTGGAAAATAATGGCAGCGGTGGCGATTTCAGAGAAAAAGAACTCGCCGGCGGCGGAAAACAGTGGAGAAGAAGGAGAAAGTGACCCACAATTTCTGAAATTGGTAAAGTGTTTTTCAAAATGGGTGCCCTAACCCTAGGATATTGGGGCCTATTTATAGGCAGCCCATAAAATGGAAAAGACCGAAATGCCCTTAGGATTTTTTACAGACTCGACTGACAGACTGTGGGCCTAAAGGCAAAATAGTAAAAACCTAAATAAAGGTAACTTGTCCTGATGCGGAGCTTTCGTAGCAGCTACGGCTTCGCCTCAGAACGGTCAGATCCGAAATCAACGGTCGTCAGTTTTGCGCCGAAACTGACAAAGCGTCCACCGTCTTTGCACCGGGTACCCGGATTGGGCCGGCCCGATTCCGCGGCTCCCTCAGCCCGGCAATCGCTCGCCGCCCGTATACCTGAGTCAATCCCGGTCAACAGTCCAGTGGATCCTCTGCTGCTCCTAGCCCATGTACCCGAATTGGGCCAGCCCGACTTCGCGGCCTCCTCTGCCCGACAGTCGCTCGCTGCCCGTGTACCTGAGTCACACGTGGCCCAGACGCAGCAGATCATATCTCTCTTTTTAGTCCTCTTTGACTATCGTTGACAATGACTCATCACATCTGGAGCCATGAGGCCCACGCTATTCAGCATGGCTCCTCAAAGGCCAACTCGCTAAGGTCACCTCGGCCCGAAGCCTGAAAGAGGCCCTCCGGCCAGGAGCGTGCGAGGGGACTAAGCCGGAGGGTGATAAATTCCTCCGCGAGGTCCCTCATGCTCATCTTCGCCGCCACTCTCCGGAGCAGCAAGATCCTCGAGCGAAGGATGTCTTCGCTGGTCTTCACCACCCCTTCGCGCCGATACAAGATATGAGCGTTGGTACTCCGAAGGGGAGAGTTGGCACCGACGGAGGCATAGAACCACTCTTGGTCCCACCTCGAGTACCACTTGTTGTTTACGGCCCTCGCCGAGAAGGCGTCCTGGTACTCCTTCCGGAGCTGGAAATTGGCGCTGCTGAAGGCCAGCGCCCTCTTGACGCGGTCCGTCCCCTCCCACGGCTTCGGTTGGCAGTTGGCGTCATGGAGGGCGACGAAGACATCCGCGCGGCCCTCGCAGCCCTCGGCCCTCATGGCCCACTCGAAGACGGCTAACCTCGCCACTGCGTTGGGCGAAAGCTGAGGGAGCTCGAGGTTGTAAGCCTTGAGGACTTCGCTCAACATCCCCACTGCAGGCAGTCCGAGGCCGGCTTCGAAGAAAGCCTCGAACACCACCACCTCGTCAGCACGAGGCCTCGGCTCAGACTCCGACTTCTCCGGGACCCGAAGTTGGATCTTCGCCGCAATCTTCCCTTCGCAGGCCCTCCGGACCGACTCCTCCGTGGAGATCGAGGCCCTCATCTCTAGGGTCTGCTCGAACTTGTCGGAGGGCGTCCGAAGGTCCCTCGGCCCCATCCGCCTGGGCGCAGTCTTCGCCGCCGCAGCCGCCGCTGCCTGCACCTGGGCGGAGCCCGAGCTCAAGCCCAAAGCAAGAGGCTTCGCCACCGCCTTCTTCGGCATGTTGATGGGACTTCGACGCGAAGAGCTAAAACTAGCGAAGGGGGCTCGGAGCGAAGCTAGAAGAAGAACAGAGCGAAGGTTGCAAGGCAACGAGAAGAAAGCAAATGAAGGTGTGTCGAAGCCGCACGCGGTAAGTCCCTATTTATAGGCGCGGTAAGAATTCCAACCGTCGTGGGCCGAACCCACCGCCAGGTGGGCCTCCAGCGAAGGCGAACCGGCCCAGAACAAGGTAACGGTAACTTTCTTGACCGTTGCGGAGCCGTTCGGCCTCCCCGAGGCCGTTCTGGCGACTAGCGCGGGCATTTATTACCCCCGGATAGCGAGGTCACCTTCGGTCCAGGCTCCGAAGGTATGTTTTCTCTGAAGTTGCGTTTTCAGGTCATTTGTCCTAAGGGCGCGTGCACCCCTTCGTTCCGAAGGCCTACACGCGAGGGGCTACTGTTGGGGGAATATATTTCCCTTGAACAGGGGCCAAATGACGTCAGCCCCCGACAGCCTTCGGCCCAGAGCCCAGTACTATCGGAGCCTGTTTTCTATCTAAATGTTGTTTCCAGGTCCCAAGGTGCCTTTCGGGGCCCGTAACTTCGGAGCCCTCAGACCAGGAGGTCCGGCCCGGAGCCCCCAGTCCGGGCCCTGACGCAGGGCGCCGGAGGCCACCCTCCGGGCGCAGAAGTCCGGAGGCCACCCTCCGGGCGCAGAAGTTCGGAGGCCACCCTCCGGAAGCCAAGTCCGGAGGCCGCCCTCCGGAAGCCAAGTCCGGAGGCCACCCTCCGGGCGCAGAAGTCCGGAGGCCACCCTCCGGAAGCCAAGTCCGGAGGCCGCCCTCCGGAAGCCAAGTCCGGAGGCCACCCTCCGGGCGCAGTAGTCCGGAGGCCACCCTCCGGAAGCCAAGTCCGGAGGCCGCCCTCCGGAGTCAAGTCCGGAGGCCACCCTCCGGAAGCCAAGTCCGGAGGCCACCCTCCGGGCGCAGAAGTCCGGAGGCCACCCTCCGGAGGCCGCCCTCCGGAGTCAAGTCCGGAGGCCACCCTCCGGAAGCCAAGTCCGGAGGCCTCCCTCTGGAGTCCCGTCCGGAGGCTGCCTTCTGGAGCACGCTTCGAAGCCCCCCTCCGGGGTGCACTTCGAAGCCTTCCTCCCAGCCCCCACCTTCGGTGTATCTTTTAGCTGGTCAAAGCCTGGCGCAGCCTGACACGTCTGTAAAGCTGTGAAGCTGTAAAGTTGCCTGGTACTTTGCTCAGTAGCTAGCTCTCTTTCCATGTCTACCCCTATAAGCCTAGGGGCTTGTAGAGGGTATCCACTACAACAATCCACAAAACTTCCGTCGGCCAAAGCCGACGGAAGTTAGCTCTTTCCCGACGGAAGAAGCTAACTTTCGTCGGCAAAAGGCTAACTTCCGTCGGCTTTGGCCGACGGAAGCGGGTAGACGGAAGTTAACTAACTTCCGTCGGCAGCCGACGGAAGTTAGCTAACTTCCGTCGGCCAAACCTAGCCGACGGAAGTTACCAGGGAATATGTAACTTCCGTCGGCCAAATTCTAGCCGACGAAATTTTTTTTTTGTTTTTTATTTTTTCTATCGACGGACCAATAACTTCCGTCGGCTAATGTTGGCCGACGGAAGTTAACTAAAAAATCCGAAAAAAAAGAAATTTGCAACTTTGCTGCTCTGGTTGGTGTTAATGTTTGGTGTTAATGTTAGATTCAGATCACACTAACACTGATTTCAAATGAAGTTCAAAAAACCAACACAAATACAAAAAGGCAGAACTAGAATTTAATGTCAATCTCAAATCTGAAACATTTCAGTTCTTATCAATTTCAGCTCAACAAACTTCAAACAAATTCAGAAATCTGATTATGATTTACTATGCGGACTTCACTTTCTGAAACTAGTTAATTTCATCACATTTCATCCAAGCAAATGACCTTCAAAGAATCTCAGATCAGACAATTCATCTACTTGATCAGACAAACAACAACTCAGATTTAAGTTTACCTGTTTTCAAAACAATTTCAGTAATCTATTCCAGAAAATAACCCAACTCACCCAACTCCAATCTATTTCAGTAATCTATTTCAGTAATCCATGAGGAAGGTCTGTTTTCTTTCTTTTGCCAATACTGGTAGGTTTAACACAAACTGTTCAGGGTATTTTGGATATCAATAATAAAATGGTAATATACATCAACATCAAATACATAACCAAATATGGCATGCAGAATGACAGTTTAATAAGATGGTACTGCTGAATAAAAAAACTCAGCACACAAGTGATCAAATTCAAACCATCTCGTGCTGATAGAAGTCTTACTCTTACACCCGATGTCCCTCCCACCATTTTTTGGTACAAAGATTCACTTTTTTGTTTTGATTACAGGGAAGACACACATACAATTATGCACGCACAGACCCACAAGTGAGTCCCCTTAACATGTTCATCAAACAGTGACTGTAAAAGCTTTGAGAGTACCTCAAAGGTATACATTTTCATTGTCCTAGTAGGTAAATATAGAACTAAAGGCACTTTACAATAATCAAACCATTTCTTCAGTCAACACTGACAGTAAAAACTAAACATGCATGGAAAGATTGTCAAGTGACAAATATGAGAGGCATCTGTATCATGTATCATGGAGAGCTTGCTATGCTCTATGATATGGAAATTTACTGGATCCTGAGTGCATATATAAAATGAATGACAAGATAATCAAGGAAGCCATAAAGTTTCGCCAGTGTACATGCAATGGATGTTCAGTAGGGCAATAAACATAGAAGGAAGCATGTGTTTTTGAATATTCATAATATGATAATAGTTTATCTCTCAAATGTAAAACTTTGTCCTCTGTGTTCCGAAAGCATTGTCAAAGGACTCAGGATTTGAAGAATGTATCCTGCTACTTACTGCTCTTATATATATATATATATATATACATACACACACAGTGTAATCAACAACAGCTTACGGAAATACCTTAATGTACCATTTGAGCATACTGAACTATGTGATTGCAAGTCAATACAAAAACTGGAGTTCAAATTTTTCTGCACACCCCGTATATCATTCTTAGCAATTAGCAACACATCATTTTTTTTCATGCCAGAACAACCCAAAAAAATACGAATAAAATGTTTTTTCCTCAAATGCCGGGGTATGATTTGGAGCCTCACCAGCTACGGCGGCGGAGTCGACCGGGAAGACGAGGGCAGCAACGGCGTGGATCGCGCGGACAACCTCGCCGGCGCTCGACGCAGCGGCGACTGCATCGGCCAACTCCGCCACCTTGTTCAGGGCTAGGGCTTCGAGGCGCGCCCCTCCATGGTCGCCGCCGTCCCGAGGGTCCGCAACCCCATCCGTGGTGGAGCTGCTCGTGCTCGCCATGGGAAGGGAGTCGGCGGAGTCGGTGGGAGGCCGGGGAGGCCGGCGGAGTCGGCGGAGGCCGGGGAGGCGGGCGGAGGCAGCGGAGGCCGGGGAGGCGGGCGGAGGCGGCAGGAGGCCGGGGAGGTGGGCGGAGGCGGCAGAGGCGGCGGGCGTATGCGCGCGGAGGCGGCGACGGGGAAGAGGGGGAAAAACTTAGGGTTAAGGCGTGGGCTGGGATAAAGAGTGTGCGGGCTGGGAAACATAACTTCCGTCGGCCACATCTAAAGCCGACGAAAGTTAATTTTAACTTCCGTCGGCTTTAATGTTGGCCGACGGAAGTTAGAGGATTTATACCGGGCGGGGAAAAATGCCTCTATCTTCCGTCGGCCACCGTGAAAAGCCGACGAAAGTTAGCTTAACTTCCGTCGGCTCCTCTAGACCGACGGAAGTTATTTAACTTCCGTCGGCTTTTTGAAATGCCGACGAAAGATAAAATAGCCGACGAAAATTTTCTGTTTTCTTGTAGTGATCTTGGTCTTTTCCTTAAGGCCTGCGTGCCTATAAAAGCAGGGCCAAGCCCTTGTAACAGGGGGACACACCCCAGGGGGGCATGAGATCTTGTAGCTCTCTTCTCCACACTAAGGCATACCATGCCAAATCCACCACAGACTGGACGTAGGGCTATTATCCCCTAGGGGAGGCCTGAACCAGTATAAACTCCTTCTCCCTCTGAGAGAACCCATCGAGGTTCATTCTCCACATCGTACACCACCACAGGAAAATCTGCTGGAACTAACACAATTGTTCCAACACTTGGGAAGTACTTTTTCAAATACCTACCATTTAATGCCCTACGAAATTGCTCTCCTTGAAGCGACTCTAGCCAAATTTTGGGCCCTTAGTGCTTAAAGGCAAAATCGTCTTCCAAACCAAGTCACCAACTTGAAATGATTTTGCTCTTACCTTCTTATTATAAGCTCTAGCCACTCTTATTTTGTCTCTTTCTATTGCTTCTAGAGCTCTTAACCTCTTATCGGTCACCTCTTCTAAATTATCCTTCAAAAGAGTTTCATACTCATCGACCGATAAGCCATCTTGCTTAAGTAATCTTAAAGAGCCAAGATTCACCTCCACGAGTAAAATGACTTCTTGTCCATACACCAACTCATATGGACTTACCTTGGTGGCACCATGCTTTGCAACTCTAAATGCCCATAATGCTTTAGAAAGAACTTTATGCCACCTTTTAGGAAACTCTTCAATCTTTTTCTTAATGAACTTAATCACAATTTTCTTACTAGACTCGGCCTGACCATTGGCCTGAGCATAGCATGGTGAAGAGTTTACCAACTTTATATCATAAGATTCGGCAAAATCACATACTTCTTTAGAAATGAATGAAGCACCCTGATCTGTAGTGAGAGTTTGAGGAATACTGAATCTATGTATAATGTGCTTCAAGATTAAATCGATTACCTCATTTTGCGTCATGTTCTTGAGAGGCACGGCCTTGGTCCACTTGGTGAAGTAGTCTGTAGCCATCAACACGAATCGATGCCCTTTTGAACAAGAAGGATAAATTTGGCCGATGAAGTCCAAGGCCCAACCTCGGAATGGCAATGGTTTGATAATGGGGTTAAGTAAAGATGCAAGAGCCAGCTGAATATTACCAAACCTTTGACAAGCTTCACATCCCCTATAATACTTAAAACAGTCCTCAGTCATGGTCGGCCAATAAAAACCCACTCTTTTGAACATCCAACTCATTTTCTGGGCCAACTAATGAGTACCACAAAGACCTTCATGTACTTCACCACATTAAGTATAGATTGATCGGCATTCAAACATCTCAAAAGTACTTCGTCAACAATTCGGCGATACAACTCGTCGTCGACTAGCAAAAATTTAAACGCTTGCCGCCGAACTTTCTGATCAACCCTCTTGCTAGGATCCCTCAAATATTGAATAATTGGATTCCTCCAATCATCCCCACGACTTTCTGAAGTACTCGCCAGATCTTCGTCTGAATTGACGTTTAAATTACAAACCTTGGCTTGCCCCCCGTGTCCTAAAACCTCCTGATTCTCGGTATAAGCCCACTTTCCGATTCTCCCACTTAGAATCAGCTTTTGCAACATGTACTTTATGATATCAGTTTGAAGCGACAAACATAAACGCTCTAAAAACACGTACCTCATCTCAACATCCAATCGGCGGCGACTCAAGAAAGTGATGATGTACTCTTTGCCCTCCACTTCCTGAGTTAGCACAGCTCCTATCACGCTATCTTTTGCAGCAATGTATAGCCAGAACAGAATCACATCTTTTGGTGCTCTAACCATAAGCGGTGATGATAAGCACTCTTTAATCCTCTCAAAAGCGCGTTGCTGACAACTTGCCCCCCAAGTGAACTCTTCATTCTTGTTTATACCAAAAAAATGGCATTAATGGTCAAAATTAGGCAAAATACTAAAATTAGTATTTTTGACCGAAAATATGTCAAGTCCTAGCACAGGCCGGTCTGACCGGCCATAGTAGGTTGGTCCAATCGGCTGTGTAGGCCCGGTTAGACCAGCCCAATGGGTCCAGTCAGACCGGCCAATGTTTAAAATTCCTAATTTGAAGAGGTTACAGGTTGTTTTGATTCAGATATTATCCCAATTTGATTTTGGCCGAATCCTACTTGAGTTTTGCACCATGGACCACCAGACCACCCCCTATAAATATAGGGGCAATGCCGATTCATGAGGCATCTACACAGATCAACTCAAAACCATAGTTTTGAATCGCATTACTTTTCATCTACTTTTCAGATTAGCTCGTCCATCTTTGTGGGTTTGCGCTGGAAGCCCTCCATCCACCGTGTCCATAATCACGGTATTCCTTGTTGGTTCACTTGTGAATCTCTCATTAATCCACGTAATGGAATGCTATCTCTTTTTATCGGTTTTATTTGGCTACACTCGGCAATTCAGCTTCTTGGCCAAATTTTGTTTGATCCTTTGTTGTTTTGCAGAGAAACTACCCTCACAATCTTCGCCAAGAAGTTTGGGGGTGATCGGACGTCATCTACAAGGGTTGCCGAAGCTTAGTAGATCGGAACTGCTACTGTCGGTCCGACCGACAGTATTGGGCCAGTCCAACCGATGCCTTCATCACGCCATTGTCATCAATGGCCGGTCTGACCAATGAGCCTTCGTCGGTCAGACCAGGCCCCTCTTCCGTGCTGAAGTCCTGCTGCTCCAAAGCCCATGCGCCAAAGTCTCTACTGTATCGAAGTATCCTCCACTCACCGTACACCGCGCACTTGGTTTCGCTTGGTCGGAGGTCTCGGTTTGACCGAAGTGTTGTTGTCGGTAAGACCGGGGGTTCTTCGCCAGTCCGACTGCCCGAAGCCCCCTTCGCATTAGGCTTCAGTGCCTTTATCTCAGGAGCCCCTTGCATCAAACGCTGAAGGGGCACCTTCGGCGCTAGTTCGCACACCCCGGTCCGACCGGGTATACAGGCCGAAGGTGCCCTAGGGGACCCTTCGGGCCAATTTGCTGCCATAGTCCGGAATTGGCTCCGAATAGGCCGATTTCAAGTATTTACATCATTTTTTTAGTTTATCTCATTACTAAAATTTTTGGCCAATTGGATTTAAGTTGCTAATTATTTATCTGATTGTCTGGCGACTCTGCCATCCCTTTTCACTACTAAGGGTAGTCGTAACGCGACGTCGGTATCTTCACGGTACTTTTGGACATGGAACTGATCCAAGTGCGGGGACACATTTTAGCATCAACACACTTTTTTGCGACTCTACTTGGGACAATGTCAACCATGACGGGAACGTCTACATCGGCGACAAGTACCTCTACTACGTCTACTTCGACTACATCACCGATGACTACTACGGGGGGCATGGACATCAATAGCTGCAACATCATGGTGCCGGCCCTTGCTATCATTCCCGAAGAAGGACAGGCAGAGATCGAGGCGAAGATGAACGAGATCCGAGAGATCATGCTTAGAATCTACATCAAGACGCGTTCGGGCTTCATCAAGCGCGGTGTTAATACCCCCGATCTCAACCAGGTACGACCATCATCGCCCCCTCTGTCTTCTTCCGAAATTGATCGTAGAATAGCTGCGTCGGTAGATCAAGCGGTTAGCGCTTCGCTAGCCAACAGGTTGGGCTCCGCAGTTACATCTGAAGTAGTGGCAGCTTTTAAAAGGTTTGGCTTTACTGAAGCTGATCCCCCAACACCGATAGCTAGTATTCCACCGGCACCACACATTTATAGCAGAATAGACGGCAATACGGGAAAATCCATCATGTTTCCGGCCTCATCATCCATGGCCGAGATGCATCACCATACCAATAGCCAGGCAAACCCTACTAACAAAGTGCCACCACCATCTACGCCTGCACTAGCTCTGCCGCTGTTGCCCGCGTCGTACGTTCCTGCACCACCGCATAGGCCTGACCACATCGATATACCACCGCGCGTCCTGCCGCTGCATGAGAGACGCGCCCAGGCAGGAGGCCAGGACAACATCGAAGAGCGAATACGCGCACTGTTCAGGGAGTGCACCAGCTTTGCACCTTGGGACCGGGCTAGGATTTACCGAAAGTTGTACCCCAACCACTTTGACACTGTCCCATACCCTCATGATTATAGAGTCCTAGATTTCACAAAGTTTGATGGTGAGGGTAGTAAGACCACACTGGAGCACGTTAGCAAATTTTTAGCGTAGTGTGGCGAAGTTTGTGGGTCGTACGCGCTAAGACTTAGACTATTTTCTCTTTCGCTGTCTGACACCGCGTTCACTTGGTTTTCGGCACTGCCGCCGAACTCTGTACAGACATGGGCCCAACTAGAGCAATAATTCCACGATTATTTGTACGTGGGCGAAACCGAACTGAGGCTTTCCCATTTAACCTCGGTCAAGAAAAAATCTAGTGAAACTGTCTCTAAGTACGTCAAGCACTTTAGGGACACCCGGAACCTGTGGGATCGGAATGGCGACTAGAGGGGGGTGAATAGGCACCTCGACAAATTCTCGTGAATCAGATGGCCTAATCAAATCATCCAATGCTCCTCCAAAATTTTAGATTAATCAAAACAAGTTCAAGAGTGAAAACATCCTTAAAAGCAAACTCATGTCTATATCGGAGTTTCAATTGTCGATTTAGTCAGTCGGTATTTGAAACACCGAAAATTACTGCTTAGATCAGCAATTGGTTTACCGGCAGGAAGATATCGATGAATGGTTGGTCGACAAGGATCAGAACACTCAAGAACAAAATTTATAGATTCATTTTGTAAAACTCATTTCATTTTGTGTGCATTTGAACAAATGTTCAATCAACTCAACACACTGAACTACACTGAACTCTGTGTTGATTCTAAAACTGAATCTGAACAAGAGTGAATTTTATGAAAACCAAATGTTCAGATCACTGATGAAAACAGATTCAGAACTTCTGAAATTTTTCTTGATAATGAACAGTATTGACAGTTTCAAAATCAGAAAACTGATTGCAGCTTGACTATAGATTTCAGAACACACTTGATCCAGCAGAAAAGATACACTTCAGAGTTAAATGTCAACTCTAGCAGTATTCAGAGCAGATGCAATCTAAATCACATAAATGAGCAAAGAACCAATTCCAAATTAGGTTGAACAACAATATTACAATGCTTTGGCTTGATCAGTACTGCTGTAGCAATTCTGAGACAATGTAGTAAGATACAAACAAAATTCAAACAAGTATTTGATCTGAATTACCCAAACAGACAAAACAGTATAAAATAACTAGACAGGTGTGCTACTGAAATCTGGCAATAGATGAAAAACAGGACATCATTTTCTCTAACTATATCCTGGCATTTGAAGTCATTTGATAGCTATACAGTTAAGGAACCAGTATATAGCATAGTTCACATCATGTAACAGATGAAGGTAAATAGATCAGGTTCAGCATGAACACAGTATGAAATAATATGTAAAGTGATTCTTGAAAGTATCTACTTTACTGTAATGTAGTGAAATGATGGAAAATTAAATGCAGAGATACTGAATCAATTCAGCCACATATGACTTTCAGCAAGACACATAGAAGCTGAGCACATCTGAACTTCCTTAGAATTTCCAACCAAAGGACTGTAAAAACAAACTGTGATTCAAACACTAGAAAACTATATGGAGGTCTAAAACAGAATATATTTAAGATGACCTTGTATTCCAACTGATATCTGAAACAGCAATAGCAGTAATCATGAAAATAGGTAGTTCTGAATTTTTGGTAACAGAAAGAAATTGAAAATCAGAACTAAAACAACTAAAGTTTCAGATGAACAATAGTATCAGCAGAATTCAAGTTACATAATAACACTTCAAACTTTGTGATTCAAACTTCAGCAATTTTTCAGTTCAAATACTCAACATAGGCAATGAAATGTTATCAACTAAATCACAACAGACAAGCTTCTCTTATGCAAAAGTCAGAGAGACTGAATAATCAGCAAGTAATAACCCTTCCTTGAAAATCAACAGTAAGTACAGCAGAATGCACTTTTGAAAGCTTGAAGCTAATGAATATATTCAGAAACTATTGTAAGACACCCTGATCTGTTCAATAGATGATGCTATTGGAACCTACTTATCTTTAGTTGTGAAGAAAGTTCAACAAAATCTTTTCACAAAGAGAATAATCATGAACTGCTGCACTGCTGTAGCCAAACCTGAAAAACTAACCTCATAACAGTATTGTGCTGAATCTGGGACACTTCTGTAGATGATCTTGACGGCAACAACAAGGATGTACCAAACCATACACACACACTAGTTACAGTGGAGAAAACTTGAACAAAATAGAATGATCAACATTCAACTTCAAAAAGCCCTGAGCAAGAAAATCTGAGAAACAAACTATAAGAAGATTAAATTTCAAAGAGAACAGACCTAGAACTTCATCTAGGACAAAGACAAAAAGTCTTGTCCTGTACACTTTCAGGCACAAACTACATCACAACATTTGACACTGAATGTAAGCAGAACATCACACACATACAATACAGTTTGAAAATTCAGAAAACTCCAAAATACCATAAGCAGATCTATCAAAGGAACAGCACACAAAAAATCCATTTCATGAAGAATATGGTTCAAAACAAGAATCAAATTTCAATCAGATGCATGATACTCAAGTTTCTTCAGGAAAAAACTCAAACACCCAGGGTACTGTGGTGCTTCCTAAAACATATCATCAAAGGAATCAAATGGCAGTAGTAAATTTTGAATGACTTACCTTTGTTTGAAGATCACAATCATCCAGATATTTGGTGCTCCTCAACCAAGGTCCTCTACCCGACAAACAGCAGCAAACTACAACCCAAAACAGCAGAACATGGCTATCTTCTTGGATCACAAGTAAGAACATCAAGCAGCCATCAGATATTTTGGAGTAGGTGAAAAGTGGACAGCCACAAAATTCTGCCAAAAAGTAGTCACCAGCCCATGGCTTGTGGACCTATATTTATAGGCCAGCCAACAGGGGATAATCCTGAAAAGAACCCTCTAGAACCTCTATTTTACATCAAGGTCCTATTCCTTGTAATATAATTTCAGAATTCAAGAAATCCTGAAAAATATATTAAAGTAGTACAATTACTCTAGACTCTTAAACTTTTTATTACACAAAGACTCAACACTTTTAATATTTTTTCAGAATTGAGAAATCCTTAAAAATACAAAAAGTTCACACAATACTCTAAATTACTCAAAGAAAAAAGGACTCCTAATTATTGAAATTAGCAAATTTAGAGATGTGACGGTTTTCAGCGAAAACCGACAAAGCCTCTCAACTCTTCGACTCGTGACACCGCTTTGCGACTCCAAGCACCAGCAAGCCTTTTCGCTCTCGATACCCTCGAGCCGCTTGAATACTTGCTCTGGCCTCCCTCTCACAGACCCGGTCGTCACGCCGTCGCTTCCATCTGTCCGTCCAAGTCTTGCTCAGTCTTTTCGTGCACTCTTGAGATCTTCTCCAACTTCGCCCGGCCTCCCTGATCCTCCGGCTTCGAGCTCCCCGCTTGACCCTCGATCACTTGCCGTCGACAGTTGGCCAGCATCTCCACCCTGCACATTCAATACAAGCCAAAACAGGAACGCGACGCACCACCGAAACCCTGGACGATTGAAAATTGAGGCTAGTCCAAAGATGAAGTTAGATAGGGACCCCTTTCCTGTGAACACCATCGATCTTGAGGAAAAGAAGGTGTTGATTCGGCTATAATAGGCCGAGTCAGCCAAAGGGAAAGCGGTCATCATAGGAGAACCACGTGCGCACACACTCGTACTGAAGAACCCAGAGGTAGGGGTGTGTAAAGAAAATATCAAAGCACCATCTTCTGCTAGGGCCCACAGAAAGCCAAAGGTAACATACAAGATGCTTCTGGACAAACACCAAAGGAGGTCTGAGAAGATGAGCGTTCGGCCATGGGCTCCGAGATGGCCGAACCCCCCAGAAGATCTAGCCCTCAGAAAGGCGAGTTCGGCCCCCAATGGCCGAACCCACCTCCGTCCTGGACCCAGCCTTCGAGTGGGTGCGGCCCCCAATGGCCAGACCCACCTCCGTTCTGGGCCCAGCCTCTGGCTGAGTTCGGCCCCCAATGGAAGAACCTGCCTTCGCAGTGGGCCAACTTACCTCCGGCCTGGTAGGACCCCTCGTTGATATGGTCCGAGATACCCTCGACATGGTCAAACATCCAGCTGGGTAATGAGTTCGACCCTTAGTGGGCGAGGCCGTTGGAGCCTCCGATGCCACCGCCGTACTGCTGGACGATGGCCCCGTGGCCACCGGTCTGGGCCCCGCCACTAGAGGACTCCACGTAGCACCCCACCGCTAACATCGCTACTCCTTCTGGCGTTTATGATTGGTAGGGACAAATTCTAGCACAAAAGGAGAACATCTTCCATCGTTTGTCCATAGTACCCCAAAATCGAGTCGCGCAAGGCGACGTCGAAGGAGGTGACTGAGGAGCCATGCTGAAGAGCGTGGGCCTCATGGCTCTAGAAGTGATGAGTCATTGTCAACGATAGTCAAAGAGGACTGAAAAGAGAGAGAAGACCTGCTGCGTCTGGGCCGCGTGTGACTCAGGTACACGGGCAGCGAGCGACTGTCGGGCAGAGGGGCCGCGAAGTTGGGCTGGCCCAATCCGGGTACATGGGCTAGGAGCAGCAGAGGATCCACTGGGCTGTTGACCGGGATTGACTCAGGTACACGGGCGGCGAGCGATTGCCGGGCTGAGAGAGCTGCGGAATCAGGCCGGCCCAATCCGGGTACCCGGTGCGAAGACGGTGGACGCTTTGTCAGTTTCGGCACAAAACTGACGACCGTTGATTTCAGATCAGACCGTTCTGAGGTGAAGCCGTAGCTGCTACGAAAGCTCCGCATCAGGACAAGTTACCTTTATTTAGGTTTTTACTATTTTGCCTTTAGGCCCACAGTCTGTCAGTCGAGTCTGTAAAAAACCCTAAGGGCATTTCGGTCTTTTCCATTTTTATTCAGCGTCTGTAAAAACCCTAGGGGTATTTCTGCATTTTTCCATTTAATGGGCTGCCTATAAATAGGCCCCAAGATCCTATGGTTAGGGTACCCATTTTTGAAATACACTTTCCCAATTTCTGAAACAGTGGGTCATTTTTCTTGCATCGTGTTCTTCCGTGTATGCGCCACCGGCCTTCTTTTTCCTTTCAACGCCGCCGCCGGTAATTTTTCTTGCCACCGCAGTTGAGTAATATTCTCCGTGCACTGTTGTTTTTCTCTTGGATGTAATTTCCTTAGCATTAGTATCCTAGGCATCTAGCAGCCTATGCGCTAGCAGCCTAGCCCTCTTTGTTTGCCTTGTGCGGCTGCAACATCTAGATCTACAGTGCGGCAGCTAGCTCCTATGTGCGGCAGCGCTGCTATGCGGCTAGGCGCCTAGGCACGGCAGCTTTGCTAGGCTTTGCGTGCGGCAGCAGCAGCTGCAGCTACGTTGAGCAGTGTGCGGCAGCTTGCAACCTATGCGGCGAGCGATCTTGTCCCTTCCAGCTGGTGCGCACGGCACTGTGTTGAGGAATCAACAGCAAGACACGCATTAATCAACCGAGGAACAACTTCAACGTGGGGCCCATGATAGCATCGTCGGCGGAATGTTCTTGAAGCCAGGTGCACGGAAATTGAGGTAAAAGGTTTACTGTTGCTGCACGTCTCTTTGTGTATATCTCCTAATCTTGCATAGGGAAACGCGCCTAATCATTTGCTTAATTTGCTGTCCAGATTAATGTTTGAGTGCTGTTAGTACTTTTTCAATATTTTTCGTAACATTCGGTTGCATGTGATGAAATACTGCTAAAAAGTATTTTTTTATTATGAATGTATTTCATCTGTTGATTTAATCTTTGTGCTGTCAGTTGGTTCATCTGCTGTTTTGATTAAATAGATGATATTGAATCTGGTGTTTTAATCTGTGCACTGTTTTTATTTCGGTTGGAACTTCACTGTTTATCATCTTCATGTTTGTTGGTCTGATTAAATGTCTATGAGTTAATTAATCTGTTAATCTGCCTTTAAGCACTGTGTTGGTGTCTTTTTGTTTAGGACACCGGTCGTTTTTTTAGGCTAGACCATTTTAGGTTCCGTTGATCTATTTATTTTCCCTTGTTAGTCTTTGAGGTGCGTTGAGTGTTGGGAGCAGGCCATTGATTCGAAAGAATTTTTTAGGCGCCCATTCACCCCCCCCTCTGGTCGCTACTTTCGGTCCTACAAGTGCGATCAGAGCCTGGTTAGGGTTTTTCCATACCTTAACCGGTTCTAAACCCCAGTAGTGATCATGACGTCTCCTGGCAAGGTCCCGTCCTTGGAAGCTTATGGCTATAATTATTGGAAGACTCGCATGCGAGCCTATCTCATGAGCCAAATCTCGGACATCTGGGACATTTGCGTTCACGCTACGTTTGTTGTATTGCCAGTTGCTGAGCAAGGTACTCCTGGTATCATTGCCCAACATCTGAACAATAGTAAAGTTGTGAACATTCTATTTTTTTGTTTAGGTCCCACTGAGTTTGAGCGTGTGAGCCATCTCTCCACTGCGAGAGAGATCTGGGCTACCCTCAAGGCACACCATGAGGGAACAGCCCAGGTCAAGGCTCGGCTCTATCAGACCTACCGGCGTGAATATGATAACTTCACACAAAAGCCGGGTGAATCTGTTGAAGCGTTGTTTGGTCGTTTTCAATCGATCATAAACAAGCTTCGGAACAACAAGGCTGATGGTGCTCAGTTAGTCTCAGATCATGAGCAGGCGCTCAAGGTTCTCCATACGTTGGACCCAAAGATCTGGGAGATCAAGGTATCCTCTATCGTTGAGAGTACATCTTATGATACCTTTACCATTTCTGAGTTGTTTAGAAAGCTGAAGGCCACCGAGGTAAATATCCAGTTGAGATCAAATCTCACTTTCTCTGGATCAAAATCTCTGGCTCTTGCTACACCTGCTGTTGATCCCTCTTCTGTGAGCTGTGCTGGGTTCTCTTTGATGTCTATCACTGAGGACCAGCTTGAGTCTTTGGGAGATGATGATTTGTGTCTTTTTAACAACTGGGTGCGTCGTGTTTATGACAAAAGGATGTTCAAAAGACACGGCACAAAAACAGGATGCTTCGAGTGTGGTGCTCCAGGACACTTCATAGCCGACTGCCCCAAGCACAATGGCCACAAGAAGGGCACCGGTGGTGGCTTCCATGACTCCGGCAAGCACGACAGCTCCTCCTTCAACAAGGGCAAGCCAAAGACCAGATTCTTCAGAAAGGCCCTGAAGGACTACCGGCGAGAGAACAAGAAGCGCGACAAGGCCTTCTTCACCGAGATGGAGAAGAGCTACTCCAAGCGGTCCACGTCTTCTTCCTCTTCATCGAGCTCAAGCGATGAGGAGATTGTCATCAGGAAGGGGAAGGACAAGGACGATCCGGCAGGCCTCTGCTTCATGGCCTTCGGGGACAGACCGAAGAGCCGCTCACATCAGCGTCAAAGATCCCGCAAGAGCTTCTGCTCAATGGCTCTTGGGGATAAGGAAGAAAAGAGCTCCTCTGATGACTCCGATGATGACGACAACAAGGTATCATCCCATGAACGCGAAATTGTTGATTTACTTGAGAGCAATCGTCAGGAGTTGAAATATCGGGAAAAACTGCTTAGGGGGCCAAGAAGAGGATAGATGAGTTAGAGAGTGAGCTTGTCGTAGCCAACGGTAGAATTGAGAGTCTATCATCTTCCCCCTACTTGGGTGATAGCAGTGAGTGCCCAAAGTGTGAGGTGCTTCTGTGTGACCTGTCGACTCTGAAGTCCAGGTACACATAAAGGGTTGATGAGAGGGACGCTTTGGCCACTGAGCTTGAAAGCGCTCAGCTGGAGCTGAAAGATGCTCAAGCCATTGTCGTCACACCCTGTGTTGATTGCCCATCTCATCTAGCTGCCTTAGCTGAGCTGAAATCCAAGGGCGATGAGCATTTGGGTGACTTGGAGAGGTTGAGAGCTGAGCTTGCCCAGACTAGGCTAGAGCTTGAGACACTGTCAGTTCCACCCACTGTCTGTGAGAACTGTCTGTCTCTTAGAATGGAGTTGATCAAGCTGAAAGCCGAAAAGTCTGTCCAAGTAGAGAGTGAGTGTGAGACCTGCTTGTCTCAAGTGGAGGTACTAGCTTCCTTGAGAGAGGAGCTAGCTGATTCTCAGAATGAGAACTTTTACCTCCGTTCTATCCTGAGTTGGATCAGTGCCAGAGAGCCACAGCTCGGCATGATGATCCAACAGTTCAAGAGGCAGGATGGGTTCGGGGTAGGTTACACCTACACCAAGGCTAACTTTGAGAGTGCCATTAGCCGGGCAGTGGAGTGGAGTAAAATGACTCCTGAGCAGAGATATCCCAAGACCCATTCCACTGAGTCTTCCCAGGCTTGTCAGCCCAAGGATGGAGTGATCCATGAACCACCCAAAGCTCCACCCAAGAAACCCATCTGGGTTCCGAAACCCAAACTCCTCCACACTTCTCTAGACTCTCTTCCTGGACCCTCTCAGCCCAAGAAGACGACACCCAACACCACTAAGCCCAAAAACCCCAAGCCTCAACCACATCCCAAGAAGCCCACCTACCATTGTGAGTATTGTCAGAGAGAAGGGCATCTTGCGGAGTTTTGCTTCAGGAGGAAGCGGGTTGAGAGAGCTGAGAGAGCTCGTGGTGGTTATGAGCAGTTCTACCAGCAGGGTGGTAGACTGAGAGTTCCTCGACACTGGGAGAGGCTGGAGGCCAGGCCGCGTCGTGTAGGTGGTGGTAGAGGAGACGACTTTCATGGCCGTGCTCCAGTTGGTGGTGTTCGTTCTGGCAGAGCTCTAGGCCGTTTTGGCTACGGTCCTGGACCTCGTAGCCGAGGCTTTAGGCAGAACCGAGGACCACGCTTTGAGCCGCGTTTTGGTCCAAACTTTTCTGATGATTTCTGCTTTCCGTCTTTTGAGCAGATGGCTCGACACTGGTTTAGCTCTTTTGCTAAACCTGGTGCCGGACCATTTGCTCCCACTTACAGACATTGATTGTGCAGGACCGGGGACTGGAGGACGTTTGGATCATGGACTCAGGGTGTTCTCGCCACATGACGGGACATCGTAGATGGTTCTCCAGTCTCACTCCCCCGAGCTCCAAAGAGTACATCACTTTCGGGAACAGTGGTCAAGGGAAAGTAAGTGGCATTGGCTCAATTCGCATTTCAGACCATTTTTCATTGAAGAACGTTGCTTTGGTTGGAAACTTGAACTTCAATTTGATCTCTGTTTCGCAACTTCTTGAGGATGGTTTGGAGGTGCATTTTAAGAAGGGCAATTCTTCTGTGATTGATTCTAGAGGGTCTTTGATTTGCCATATCTTACCTTTCGGTAAAATTTTTCGAATTGACTTCTCTAGTTCTTTTGGCCCTTCTCGCTGTTTGATTGCTGGATCTTCTTCTGATCTCTGGAAGTGGCATAGGAGGTTAGGTCATTTGAGTTTTGATCTGCTAGTCAGGTTAAGCTCTATGGACCTCATTCGAGGATTGCCCAAGCTTAAAATGGAGAAAGATCTAGTTTGCCATCCCTGTCATCACGGGAAAATGGTTGCCGCTTCTCACTCACCTGTGACTCAGGTGATGACTTCGTATCCAGGCGAGCTGTTACACATGGACACTGTCGGTCCAGCTCGGGTACGCTCAGTCGGTGGGAAGTGGTACGCACTTGTGATTGTTGACGATTTTTCTCGATTCTCATGGGTTTTCTTTTTGGAGTCTAAGGACGAAACTTTTCAGTTTGTTCATGACTAGATTTTGAAGCTGAAGAATGAGAACAATGGTCGGATGTGAGCAATTCGCTCCGACAACGGCTCTGAGTTCAAGAACTCTCAGTTCCTCAGCTTTTGTAGTGATCAGGGTCTTGACCATCAGTTTTCTGCTCCTTACACTCCCCCACAGAATGGCGTTGTGGAACGAAAGAACCGCACGCTAGTCGAGATGGCCAAGACGATGCTCGATGAGCACAGGACTCCTAGGCGTTTTTGGGCTGAAGCCATGAACACGGCTTGCTATCTGGTCAACCGCATTTTTCTTAGAGCTTACCTTGGTAAGACCTCATATGAGTTGCGGTTTGGCAGACAGCCCAAGGTGAGCCACTTGCGAGCATTTGGCTGCAAGTGCTTTGTGCTCAAGAAGGGATGGCATTTGGACAAGTTTGAGTCTCGTTGCTGGGACGGAGTTTTTCTTGGTTATGCATTGCATTCTCGAGGTTTCCGTGTTTGGAACCTCGAATCCCAGCAGCTTGTCGAGACTTGCGAGGTTTCTTTTGATGAGTCCTTGCCTTCTTTGACTCCTTCTTTTGAGCTTTCTGGTGATGGTGAGCTCGGAGAGTCCATCTTCGAGGAAGATGAGGATACTCCAGCTGCTGATGAGGGTGGGCCTTCTGCACCTCCTGCAGAGCCCACACCTTCTGAGACTTCGACTGAGGATGAGGGCGGACCTCTGATCACTTCTTCCACTTCGATCGAGCCCCCTCAGTCGAGTCCAGAGGTGCCAGCTGCTGACTCCGGTGAGGTGACTTCAGATCACCAGGGATCCCGAGCAGTTCAGCGTGATCACCCCTCAGAGCTCATCATCGGTGATGTGTCTACAAGAACTTTGCGTTCATCTATTGACTCTCTTGCTGTGTTTGCTGAATCTACTTTTGTTGCATCTTTTGAGCCCATAGACATTTCTCATGCTCTTTCTGACTCGAACTGGATTAATGCCATGCAAGAAGAGCTTGAGAATTTTGTCCGCAATCGGGTTTGGACACTAGTAGAGCTGCCACCCGGATGCAACCCCATAGGCACCAAGTGGGTGTTCAAGAACAAGCAAGGTGAAGATGGGGTTGTGGTGCGCAACAAAGCTCGACTAGTTTCCCAGGGTTTTTGCCAGAAGGAAGGTATTGATTTTGAAGAAACCTTCGCTTTTGTTGCCCGTCTTGAGTCCATTCGCATTCTTTTAGCTTTTGCCGCTTCGAAGGGATTTAAGCTTTTTCAAATGGACGTCAAAAGTGCTTTTTTGAACGGGTACATAGAGGAGGAGGTTTATGTTAGGCAGCCCCCCAGTTTTGAGAACCCTAAGTTCCCTCGACATGTTTTTAAATTGCAAAAAGCTTTATACGGGTTAAAGCAAGCCCCCAGGGCTTGGTATGACCGGTTAAAGCAGTTTTTGTTGGGGAAGGGCTTTGTGATGGGTTCTGTGGATAAGACTCTCTTCTTGCTCAGAGATGCTTCAGATTTTTTAGTCGCTCAGATATACGTGGACGATATTATCTTTGGCGGTACTACTAATGATCTTGTGTCCAAGTTTTCTGAGCAGATGCACAGCGAATTCGAGATGAGCCTCATGGGTGAGCTCAAGTACTTTCTAGGGCTCCAGATCAAGCAGACCAAGGAGGCACCTTCATCCACCAGGGTAAGTACACTCGGGACATGTTGAAGAAATTCGATTTTGGTGGAGAGTTGAAGCCTCAGATGACCCCAATGGGTACATCTGGAGGCCTGGACAAGGACGAGAGCGGCGTCAAGGTCAACGAGAGAGAGTTTCGAGGGATGATCAGTTCGCTGCTGTACTTGACGGCGACGAGGCCAGACATACAGTTCGCCGTGGGACTGTGCGCGAGCTTCCAATCTTCACCACGCGCGTCTCATCGGCAGGCTGTCAAGCGCATCTTCAGGTATCTCACTTATGCGCCTGATCTTGGTCTTTACTATTCAGCATCATCTTCTCTTGATTTATCTGGCTTTTCGGACGCTGACTTTGGTGGGTGCCGGTTGGATCGCAAATCGACTTCCGGTACTTGCCAGTTTCTTGGTTCTTCTCTTGTCTCTTGGTCTTCTCGAAAGCAATCTGGAGTTGCTCTTTTGACCACTGAGGCTGAGTATGTAGCTGCTGCTAGCTGCTGCTCACAGTTGGTTTGGATGATTTCCACTCTGCGAGATTTTGGGTTGTTCTTTCCTACCAGAGTTCCTTTGTTTTGCGACAGCACTAGTGCAATTAGTGTAGGAAAAAACCCATGTCTCCATTCAAAAACCAAACACATTGATGTGCGCTTTCACTTTTTGCGGGATCAGTATGAGAAAGGTGTCATTGACCTTGTTCATATTGATACCCATCATCAGTTGGCTGACATTTTCACCAAACCCCTAGATCAGTCTACTTTTGAGCGTTTACGAGGGGATTTGGGTGTTGTGTATCCTTTCTAGGATATTTTGCGTCAGTTTTTCTTTCTTCTTTACTCTTTTCTTGAGTCTTTTTGTGTGTGTTCATATCATACATATTCACATATCACACTTTTGAGCCTGCTTCTGTTATATGATTGAACTGCTTTACTTATTCTAGCTGGTACATGCTTTTGATTACTTGTCAATGATCATGCTTTGTTTCAGTTCACTTGATATGTCTGATATCTGTCATATGCATGGCTTTTGAGCTTTAAAATTGAAAAATGATCACCATTGCTTCTAGTAACTAGCATGTGTAGGCTGAATGTTTTTGCTATCTGTTATATGCCCTGTAGCTAGTTCCTCACATAGATGCAGATATGCAACTTGGACATCTTTATGCTTTAACATGGAAAATGTGCTATAAAAATGATAAAAATCAAAAATGAATGAAAATTCCATGCCTTTTTATGCTTGAGTCGAAAAGATCCAAGTGGGTTTGCCTTGTCGCATTTCATTGTTCTGGACTGCTTACCATAGCACTTTGGTATGAACTAGGACAGTGTTGTGTATGCCAAGACCAATGTCTTAAGCTTCTGATGGTCCAGTTCTGGCCTAGGGTTGACTTGGTCGGTTAGCATAAGGTTTGACATGCAAATAACCCTTCGCAAAAATGAAAAAGGAAAATGAAAAAGCCTGAAAAATTAAAAAGACAACGAGTTTGTTGAAGCACTTTGTTTTGGACAATGCTTATCTTTGTAGATATCAGTTAGCTTCTGCATCTCATGCTTTACCTTGCTTGTCATCTAGAAAATGTGGTGATGCTTTTATTTGTAAAAATTGAAAAATGCGTGCTAATGATTTTTTTTAGATATCATCTGTTGCACTGATCATGCCATGTGTCTTAGACAATATGTCTTTTGCTATACTTGCTAGATGTTGTAATTGCAGTCAATCATATCTGAGAAGCATGCTTTATACACTCCACCTGCACCCCAGTTGCATTCATTGCATATTTTGAGGGGGAGTTGCATTTCAGGGGGAGTCAGTCTTGTTTTAGAGTGCTTGATGAGTTCACTTGTCAACAAGGGGGAGAAATTTTGGTATAAGAGTTTAAGGGGGAGTTTTGGCTTTCTCTGGGATTTGTTCAGAGGGAGTTTTTGTCCCGTTTGTCCTTACTCTTTTGATATCCTTGTTGATGTTTCTAAGACTGCACTCGTTTTGAGTTTTTTACTTTTGGTTAACCATAATGACCGTCTCTTGCTTTTGTTTGGCTTTTGGTCATTAGGGTTAAACTTTTACTTTATTTTCTTCTTCTCTGTTTTCTTGTGCTTTGTTTTCGTGTTTCCACGGTTGCTTGCAGTTACTGAGAGCTGATGAAGAGAAGTGTTGACAATGCACTCATCAAGGGGGAGATTGAGGAGCCATGCTGAAGAGCGTGGGCCTCATGGCTCCAGAAGTGATGAGTCATTGTAAACGATAGTCAAAGAGGACTGAAAAGAGAGAGAAGACCTGCTGCGTCTGGGCCGCGTGTGACTCAGGTACACGGGCAGCGAGCGACTGTCGGGCAGAGGGGCCGCGAAGTTGGGCTGGCCCAATCCGGGTACATGGGCTAGGAGCAGCAGAGGATCCACTGGGCTGTTGACCGGGATTGACTCAGGTACACGGGCGGCGAGTGATTGCCGGGCTGAGGGAGCTGCGGAATCGGGCTGGCCCAATCCGGGTACCCGGTGCGAAGACGGTGGACACTTTGTCAGTTTTGGCGCAAAACTGACGACCATTGATTTCAGATCAGACCGTTCTGAGGCGAAGCCGTAGCTGCTACGAAAGCTCCTCATCAGGACAAGTTACCTTTATTTAGGTTTTTACTATTTTGCCTTTAGGCCCACAGTCTGTCAGTCGAGTCTGTAAAAAACCCTAACGGCATTTCGGTCTTTTCCATTTTTATTCAGTGTCTGTAAAAACCCTAGGGGTATTTCTGCATTTTTCCATTTAATGGGCTGCCTATAAATAGGCCCCAAGATCCTAGGGTTAGGGTACCCATTTTTGAAATACACTTTCCCAATTTCTGAAACAGTGGGTCATTTTTCTTGCATCGTGTTCTTCCGTGTATGCGCCGCCGGCCTTCTTTTTCCTTTCAACGCCGCCGCCGGTAATTTTTCTTGCCACCGCAGTTGAGTAATATTCTCCGTGCACTGTTGTTTTTCTCTTGGCTGTAATTTCCTTAGCATTAGTATCCTAGGCATCTAGCAGCCTATGCGCTAGCAGCCTAGCCCTCTTTGTTTGCCTTGTGCGGCTGCAACATCTAGATCTACAGTGCGGCAGCTAGCTCCTATGTGCGGCAGCGCTGCTATGCGGCTAGGCGCCTAGGCACGGCAACTTTGCTAGGCTTTGCGTGCGGCAGCAGCAGCTGCAGCTACGTTGAGCAGCGTGCGGCAGCTTGCAACCTATGCGGCGAGCGATCTTGTCCCTTCCAGCTGGTGCGCACGGCACTGTGTTGAGGAATCAACAGCAAGACACGCATTAATCAACCGAGGAACAACTTCAACGTGGGGCCCATGATAGCATCGTCGGCGGAATGTTCTTGAAGCTAGGTGCACGGAAATCGAGGTAAAAGGTTTACTGTTGCTGCACGTCTCTTTGTGTATATCTCCTAATCTTGCATAGGGAAACGTGCCTAATCATTTGCTTAATTTGCTGTCCAGATTAATGTTTGAGTGCTGTTAGTACTTTTTCAATACTTTTCGTAACATCCGGTTGCATGTGATGAAATACTGCTAAGAAGTATTTTTTTATTATGAATGTATTTCATATGTTGATTTAATCTTTGTGCTGTCAGTTGGTTCATCTGCTGTTTTGATTAAATAGATGATATTGAATCTGGTGTTTTAATCTGTGCACTGTTTTTATTTCGGTTGGAACTTCACTGTTTATCATCTTCATGTTTGTTGGTCTGATTAAATGTCTATGAGTTAATTAATCTGTTAATCTGCCTTTAAGCACTGTGTTGGTGTCTTTTTGTTTAGGACACCGGTCGTTTTTTTAGGCTAGACCATTTTAGGTTTCGTTGATCTATTTATTTTCCCTTGTTAGTCTTTGAGGTGCGTTGGGTGTTGGGAGCAGGCCATTGATTCGAAAGAATTTTTTAGGCGCCCATTCAGCCCCCCTCTGGTCGCTACTTTCGGTCCTACAGTGACCATGGAACTGCCCTGGAGACCGTCATCATCAAAGTGGGACCCAGGAGGTCCCAGTCCCAAAGAGAACCCTGATAAAACACCGCGAAGGTACGTCACTAGGATTAACTGAAACCCTACCCGAGGGCCAGTCTGACCGGCCTACTATGGCCAGTCCAACCGACCTTACGATAGTTGTCGGCACAAGCCAGTTCGACCGGCCCACCATGGTCGGTCCGACTGGCACACCTCAGTCCAACCGGCCCGGTAAGCCCGATCTGATCGGTGAGACGCAAGAAGATAGCTCCATCAAGCGAAAAAAGTTCAAGGCTGACCCGAGCGAATCCCATTCGTCCAGAAATATTAATAGCAGAGTCGTGGCACCCGGCACTCAGTCGCAACCATCATGGGCACCCCAGGGATGTCCAAATCACAAAAAAGGTTGCAACGCCTAAGGGCGCAGGAGATGCGAGAGAAGAAGGCCGAGGAGGAACGAGATGCAGTTTTCGAGGAGATCCGCCCTCGGCCCGCCACAAAGAAGGTTTGGAAGCCCAAGCCAGTTGTGATGAACAACCCATCTCCCATTCCGAGCGATGATGATGACGACCTTCTCGACGATGACTACACGCCCGTCTCCGAGGGGCCCACTCCTCAGGCGATGGATATAAATATTGCCATGCTGCCTTTTGAGTTCTCTCTAGTACAGGAGGGGGTCGGGATCACTCAGCTGGATCTCGTCCCACGGGACGCTGTCTTTGAGAAGCTCGAAGATACGGATTGTCACTTGAAGCCACTCTACATTAGAGGGCACATTGACGGAAAGTCAGTCTCAAAGATGCTCATCGACGGAGGAGGCACCGTCAATCTAATGACGTACTCCCTTCTAAGGAATCTCGGCAAAAATGAAGACGACCTAAAGAAGACTAACGAGATTCTCTATGGCTTCAACGGGACACCACATAAAGCCAAGGGTGTGCTATCTCTGGAGCTGACGGTGGGAAACAAGACGCTGCCTACCGCCTTCTTCGTCGTCAACGTGCAAGGTAACTATAATGTGTTGCTAGGGCATGATTGGATTCACGCCAATCGTTGTGTCCCATCTACCTTGAACCAGTGCCTTATACAGTGGGATGGCGACGAGGTTGAGACAGTACACACAGATGCATCGACCCATGTTGACTTGGCCGATGCATCCGTCGATGCCATCAACAACAGGGTAGAGTGCTTGTCAGGGCGCGACCTCTCAGATTATGATTTTGTTAGCATATCTGAGGGGAGGTTCATCCCTATCTCTATAAAGCCGGCTGGTGAGGCTCGGTTATCTTTAAACTATGAGCATGAATAGCGCTAGTAATATTGAGTGGCTAAAGTCTTGCGTAGAACAATATTGGTCTTCTCAAGATGGTATTGCTGAAGCCATTGAAGATTTTAGAGAAATAGAAAAATTAGGACAAGGCTTCTCATCGTCCGATATGTTGGAACAAGTAGACATAGGAGATGGTAGTGTTCCAAGGCCGACTTTTGTAAATCAAAATTTAAACGATGATGCGAAGGCCGAAATAATAAACTTGCTTTGGCCGTATGTTGATTGCTTCGCATGGGAATATAGCGAGATGTCTGGACTAAGCCGAGAGCTCGTGGAGCATCGGTTCCCCATCAAGCCTAGATTTAGGCCCTATAAACAGTTGTCGCGCCGGTTCAACTCGGCCATTTATGACCGAGTTAAGGAGGAGATTGAATGTCTATTAGCGGCAGGCTTTATTAGGCCATGCAGGTATGTGGAATGGGTTGCTAATATTGTGCCTGTTGAAAAGGAGAGTGGCAAGATTCGTGTCTGCGTCGACTTTAGAGATCTGAGCAAGGCCACTCCAAAAGATGAATATCCCATGCGATAGCCGACATGTTGATCAACGACGCCTTAGGACACAAGGTACTAAGTTTTCTTGATGACAACGCTGGTTATAATCAAATCTTTATGGCCGAAGAGGACGTTTTTAGGATGGCCTTTCGCTGCCCTAGTTTTGTCGACTTGTTCAAGTGGGTAGTAATGACCTTTGGTTTGAAGAATGCTGGTGCTACATGTCAATGTGCTATGAACTTAATCTTCCATGACTTGCTAGGAGTTTTGTTGGAAGTCTATATAGATGATGTTGTAGTCAAATCAAATGCTATGAGAAACCATTTGGCCGATTTGAATGTTGCTTTTGAGAGAATGTGTTAGTATGGCTTAAAAATGAACCCACTCAAGTGCGCTTTTGGCGTGTTGGCGGGAAAGTTCTTAGGGTTCATGATTCATGAAAAGGGTATTGAGATTGATCCTAAGAGGCTTGAGAAAATCAGAGGATGTTTGGCGCCGGCATGTAAGAAAGATGTGCAGAAGTTGCTAGGCAAGGTTAATTATTTGCGTCGCTTTATATCTAACTTGTCTGGCAAGATTGATGCATTTGTCCCAATACTCCGGCCAAAAAATGAAGCCGAGTTCACTTGGGAGGCAAGTCAGCAAGGCGCCTTTGAGAAAATCAAAGAGTGCTTATCGACACCGCCAGTAGTGAGGGCACCCAAAGTCGGGATTCCGTTTCAGCTTTATATCACCGTAGAGGAGAAAGTGATTGGAGCCGTGTTGACTCAAGACATTGAGGGAAAAGAGTACATCATCACCTTCTTGAGTCACCGCCTGCTGGATGCCGAGACAAGGTACGTGTTTGTAGAGCATTTGTGATTATCGCTTTATTATGCATGTACCAAATTGTGTCACTATCTTCTCCCTAGCACATGTATTGTCACTTGTCAAACCGATGTCATAAAATACATGTTGCAGAAGCCGATTCTAAGTGGTAGAATCAACAAGTGGGCGTATGCATTGATTGAGTATGATTTGGCCTATGAACCGTTGAAAGCAATGAAAGGCCAAATCGTCGCTAACTTTATAGTGGATCACCACGTAGATGTCAATTGGAGTGGCGATGTTGCTCTAATTGAGGTAGTACCATGGAAACTTTATTTTGATGGTTCGGCTTGCAAAAATGGCCAAGGTGTTAGAGTAGTTCTCATATCACCTAGTGATATGCACTTTGAAACCTCGGCCCGTTTAGAATTTCCTTCAACCAATAACCAAGCCGAATATGAAGATTTGTTGCTAGGCCTTGAATTGTTAAACTACATGGGTGTTAAATATGTTCATGTATATGGTGATTCCCTACTAGTTGTGCAACAAGTGGCTAAACTCGCTCAATGCTTTAATGGTTTATTAAATAGCTACTTGGACAAATGTTTAGACATAATCGCTACTTTTGATGACTTTGAGATTTCTCATGTGTCCAGAGAAGCCAACTCATTGGCAAATGATTTGGCTCAACAAACATCCGGCTACCAAGTTAAAAGAGGTAGATTCTATACGCAAGAAAGTCCTATGCTCGAGGAAAAAGTGTCGTCCGAGAGTAATACTGTCGGTCTGACCAGCCTTACAGTCCCGGTCCGACCGCCCATATACATCTGGTCTGACCGACCATGTCAGGATGGTCAAGTCGATCTTTGTCGGTCATCCGATAACAGTCGGTCAGACCAGGCCAACATGGCCGGTTCGACCGATGGTTATCAGGGACAGTTAGGGCTCGAGGGGCATGCTCAGTTGTACGATGTAGAGGCCAATTTGGATAGAGAATTGGCAAATCCTCCTACGAACAACAAGGATGATTGGAGGGTTCTAATCGTTCAATATTTAAAAGATCCCAGTCAAATATAAACACGAAAAGTTCGGCGATAGACGTTCAAATTTGTATTGCTCGACGACGTGTTGTACTGCCGAACTATTGATGGAGTGCTTTTGAAGTGCTTGGATGCCGATCAAGCTAGGGTCGCTGCGGGTGAAGTCCATGAAAGACGTTGTGGGACTCACCAAGCGGCCCCGAAAATGAGTTGGATGCTCAAAAGAGCAGGTTTTTATTGGCCGACTATGACTGAGTATTGTTTCAAATATTATAGAGGGTGTGAAGCTTGTCAAAAGTTTGGTAATATTCAATTAGCACCTGCATCATTGCTTAATCCTATTATCAAATGTGGTCGTTCCGAGGTTGGGGCTTAGACTTCATCAGCCAAATTCATCCTCCCTCTTCAAAAGGGCATCGGTTCATGTTGGGGGAAAATATCTCATCTTCAGGGTTATTGCCAAAGCAGCATGAAGACAGCCGACCAGTTCGAAGGTTGTCCGAAGTCCATCTTCGAAGGTGTATGGAACCTGGTTCGAAGCCCGAAGGCAGGCATTGGTTCGAAGTATGTCTTCGAACCAAAGTCCTTCAGGATCTTTTCTGCCAGCTAAGATGGAAGACTTATCTTCTATCCTATTAGATTAGTCTTTTACCATTTTAGCCCTATTAAGGAAACCGAATAGTTTCCTTAATGTCGGTTGTAAATGAGGGGTAAATAGGTCTTTTCCTTAATGTTTAGGCCTATAAATACCCCCCATTTTACCCTGTAATGAGGACCGATTACAAGTGAATCAATACACACTTTCGAACTATTCTAAGTTATTATCCTTTCGGAGGCTTAGAAGAGTTTGCTTCGCAAACACTTCGTTTGTTAGTTTCTTTTCTACAGAAACCTGTTAGCGTAATCTTTTACGCCAACAGTTGGCGCCGTCCGTGGGGAACCTAGTCCAAAAAACTTCGTTCTCTACCAACCTCTTGCATCATGCCTCCTAAGCGGAGCGCACTTCGCAATCCCACTCGGAGGTCCTCTCGGATCTCCGGAGAGATACCCTTCGACACAGTCGAAGTCGGAGGGTCTTCGACTATCCCTCCACCTCAAACTCCGCAAGGGGCTTTTATCCCTCGAGGATACGAAGCCTCTCCACCAACCCCTTCCACACTCCGACCACCCGGAGCCACTCTGCCACCCTCTATTCCGATTGGAACTGATCATACCAGCTCTCAAGACCCGGAAGGTCCTTCCGGAGGAGATGAAGATAGCCTTGGAGACATGGCCACTCAAATGGCCAATCTTCAAGCCGAAGTAGCGAGGTGGCGGCAAGAGGCTGCGAACAGGCTTCGTCCTCAAGCCACCCCAGTTATCCCCGAAGTGCACGAAGACGACGATCTTGACTATCCCGAAGCCCCGGAGAACGCCTCTTACGACAATGAATCTCCGTTGCATCCCGAGCTTCAGAAGGTTCGCTTCGATCCGAGGTTCAAAGCTTCGAAGCTTAGCAAGTATGCCGGAGACGAAGATCCCAATGAGTTTGCGCGTTCTTATGCCCTAGCAATTGAAGCTAGTGGCGGAGACAGAGAAACTATGGCGAAGTGCTTCCCGTTAGCCCTTCAAGGAGTGGCGTTGAGATGGTTCTGGTCTTTAAAACCAGGATCAATCACTTCATGGTCACAGTTGAAGAAAAAGTTCATAAGTAACTTTCAGGGCACCTTCGTGCCCCCCATGTCGACAGGAAGCCTTTTCCAAGTGAAGCAGCTCCCCGGAGAAACATTGAGACAGTACTTCAAACGCTTCGCTCACACGAAGTCGCAAATCCGGGGGCTGTCTACATCTTCAGTGGTTGATGCGGCTCGGGAAGGCGTCAGTCATAAAGGCCTTCTGGATAAATTGCATCGAAAGAGCATCACTACGGTATCACAGCTGATGTCGTACTTCGAGGAGTACTCGAAGTCAGAAGAAGGTTGGCTTCGGAGGACTACTGCTACTTCGACAGTGTTGACAGAAGTTAAAGCAGAGGTGAAGACTTCGGCTCAGCCGCAAGAACCAGTCTTCGAAGTGCAACATGATAGAAGAAGAGGGCAAAAGCACCCTCGTTCTGAGGTCTTAAACATTGCACCCCCGCAGAAGTTTGCGCCAAGAGCTCCACAATCTGCGGGGAACAAGTCCAGCGGCTGGAGGCCGCCAGGGAAAACGGCTGGCAAGGGCCAGACCCTTTTTTGCTGTATTCATGGAGAGAATCGAAGCCATGCAACTGACACCTGCAAGGCTATTCTTACCCTTCGAGGAGAATACTTGGAGAGAACTTCGGGTCGAGGTAGTACCGACCGAAGTCCGGCAGCAGCAGTGCGCTCGGAGCCGGTCCAGGCTGTGGCGCGGATAGAAAATCTTGATGCTGCAAGGCATCCTCCGGTGGCCAATGTTATGCCACCTCCGAAGCAAGAAGAAGGGCAAGATAGAGGGAAGAGAGTAGTTCTCCCTATCTCCGGAGGAGGTACCCTCGGAAGCATGTCCAAGAGACAGCGAAGAGAGTACGTTCGAGAAGTAGGCCACATTGGGACTTCGTCATCTGCAGCTGCAATGCCGGAGTGGTCTCATGTTCCAATATCTTTCTCTGCGGAGGATGCAGCTGGTATCAAGTTCCCGCATGCAGATCCATTGGTTATTACTGCTGATATTGCAGGAACAGAAGTTCGAAGGGTGCTAATTGACGGAGGTAGCTCGGCAGATATCATATTTGTACAAGCCTTCGATCAGTTATGCATTTCCCGGAAGCATCTCCTCCCAGCGGCTCGTCCTCTGCAAGGCTTTGCAGGACCTCCGCTAGATGCACTTGGCCAAATAGGCCTGGAAGTAACCTTCGGAGAAGGTTTACTAGCCCGAACTGAAGAAGTTATCTTTGATGTGGTGGACGCCCCGTATGCTTATAATGTCATCTTTGGGCGAGGCATGTTGAATCAGTTCGGAGCTGTGGCGCATCACAACTACTTATGCATAAAGATGCCCACACAATCAGGAGTTCTGACAATCTTCGGAGATCAAGCCATAGCTCGGAGGGCAGAATATGGTCATGGTCCTCCTCTTGATCCGAGGCAAGTAAACAGTGTCCAAGATAATGGAGAAATTTTTTCAGCCTCCTCCGAAGCTTCGAAGAAGTCATTTCCAAGACCAAGTCCCGAAGGAGAAATTGCAACGAAGGTCATTGTCAAAGATGGTAAAGAATACACTTTTCAATTTGGTAAAGATTTACCTCCCGAAGTTGCAACTTCCTTGGAAAAGGTCGTGGAAGAAAATTTGGATGTCTTCGCTTGGTCTGACGAAGATATCACCGGAGTCGATCGGGATATTATTGAACATAGTTTGCTTGTAAACCCGAAGGCCCGGCCTGTTCGACAAGGGCTCCGGAAGATGTCCGCAGAGAGAGCTGCTTTAGCTAAGGACGAAGTTGAAAAACTGCTGAAGGCTGGGATTATCAGAGAAGTGGCCCATACAGAATGGTTAGCCAACCCAGTCTTCGTCAGGAAGAAGTCCTCCGGAAAGTGGCGCATGTGCATTGATTTCACATCTCTGAATAAAGCGTGCCCACGTGACCCCTACCCCATGCCCAGAATTGACCAGCTAGTTGACTCCACTGCAGGTTCGGAGTTACTAAGCTTCCTCGACGCGTATTCAGGTTATCATCAAATATGGTTGAAGCGCGAAGATGAAATCAAGACGAGCTTTGTAACTCCTTCGGGAGTCTTCTGCTATGTAAGAATGCCCTTCGGCTTAAGAAATGCCGGGGCTACTTTTTCAAGATTAGTTGCTAAGGCTCTAGGTCATCAACTAGGTCGCAATGTGGAGGCCTATATGGATGATATTGTAATAAAGAGTGCTTTAAAGCACCAACATAGCCTAGACTTAGCAGAAACATTCAATAGCCTTCGGGCATGTGGGATCCGCCTTAACCCCGAAAAATGTATATTCGGAGCTAAGGCTGGAAAGTTGTTAGGGTACTTAGTTTCAAGCAGGGGAATTGAAGCTAGCCCTACTCAAATAACTGCGCTGCAGAAGATGGCTCCTCCCGAGAATTTAAAGCAAGTGCAAAAGCTGACTGGACGTCTTGCCGCACTTAGCAGGTTTTTATCAAGGTCCGCAGAGAGGAGTTTGCCAATCTTTAAAGCTTTGAAAGGATCCGAAGATTTTGCATGGACACCGGAGTGTCAGAGAAGCTTCGAAGACATTAAAAATTATCTCAGCAATCTTGCTACACTTACGGTGCCTATTGCGGACGAAACCCTACTTCTGTATCTTGCAGCTACAGGCTCAGCTGTCAGCGCAGTCCTTGTCAGAGAAGCCGATATCAATGGGAAGTTGGTCCAAAATCCTGTCTATTTTGTATCCGAAGCATTGTCAGGAGCAAAGACAAGATACTCCGAACTTGAAAAGTTCGTTTATGCTCTGATAATGGCTTCGAGGAAGTTAAGGCATTATTTTTTGGCCCATAATGTAATTGTACCAACTTCATATCCTTTAGGAGATATGCTCCGAAGCAAAGATTCCACTGGAAGGATTGGAAAGTGGGCAGTAGAACTAGCACCCTTCGGCATATCTTTCCTGGCAAGGACAGCTATCAAATCTCAAGTCCTAGCAGACTTCGTAGCAGAGTGGACTCCACCTGCGAAGTTGACTCCGGAAAAATCAGATGACGGAGTTTGGATTATTTACTCCGACGGGGCTTTTCAAGCATCCGGAGCAGGCATTGGGGCAGTATTAATTTCACCATCAGGACAAAGAGCAATGTACTCCGCAAGACTCAACTTTAAGTCTACCAATAATATAGCGGAGTACGAAGGAATATTATTGGGACTCCGGAAAGCACGTGCTCTAGGGGCTACAAGAATAATTATAAAAACAGATTCTCAGATAGTAGCAGGGCACGTAGACAAAAGTTTTCAAGTCCGACATCCACAGCTTGCAAAGTACTTGGAAGAAATTCGCAAGATCGAAGCACATTTCAAGGGTATTTCCATTCGGAGTATACCAAGAGCTGAAAACGTGCAAGCGGACATTTTAGCGAAGGCTGCTGCCGGAGCTGTGGATGTGCCTGACGAAGCTTTCTATGAGGAGCTCAATGTACCTTCGGTGCCACAAGTTGCTTCTGCAGAGATTCTCTGCATTCCTAGTGCAGATTGGAAAGATTCGATTATAGAACTCTTGCAAGGAGGAACAAATTTGCCCGAAGAGCCCCAATTGTCAAGATTAAAGCTCAGAGCAAGAAACTATCAGTTAATCAACGGTATATTATACAAGGCCGGAGTATGTTCCCCTCTACTCCGATGTATATCTCAAGCCGAAGGCCAAGAAATTCTTCGAGAAATTCACGAAGGCCTTTGTGGAAGTCATTTAGCCCCTAGAGCTTTGGCAGGAAAAACACTTCGCCAGGGGCTTTATTGGCCCACAATAACAGCTGATGCGGAGAGCTTGGTCCGCACTTGTCAAGGATGCCAGTGGATGGGTCGACGGAGTCATCGCCCACCAACAGCTCTTCAAGTCATTGCTCCGGTATGGCCTATGGCCAGATGGGGTATGGATCTAATTGGTCCCTTTCCGTTAGCAAAGGGAAATTTAAAGTTCGCAGTGGTAGCTATCGAATATTTTTCTAAGTGGGTCGAAGCAGAGCCCTTAACAGCTATCACTTCGAATAATGTACAGAAATTCTTCTGGAAAAACATTATTTGCCGGTTCGGAGTGCCTAGATATCTCACAGTTGACAATGGAACACAGTTCGATGCAGAACCCTTCAGGAAGTTTTGCGAAGACCTAGGCATTCAACTATGTTTTGCTGCAGTGAGACATCCTCAGTCAAATGGAGCAGTTGAGCGAGCCAATGGAAATATCTTATCAGGGCTAAATCGAAGAATAGTAGGATTATCAAAGGGACTGTGGACCGAAGAACTTCCGAAGATTCTGTGGTCCATTCGGACTACGCAAACAAGGTCCACAGGTTTTACTCCGTTCAGACTACTATTCGGAGATGAAGCTATGACTCCAACGGAGCTCAAAGGAGGATCATTTCGCAGCACCGAACCAGACATCGAAGAAGAAAGGCAAGCTTCGTTAGATTTGTCAGAAGAAACAAGACTTCGAGCTGTAGCTAATTTATCAAAGTATCATCAGCAGACGAAGACTTGGTATGACCCGAAGGTTAAGCTCAGCGAGTTAAGGCCGGGTCATCTTGTTCTACGAAACATTATAGCACCAGGGAAGTTAGGCAATAAATGGGAAGGTCCATATTTAATTGTCCGCTCAGGGCGCCCTGGTTCATTCAAATTAGCTAATTTAGAAGGTGAAGAGTTAGCACATACTTGGCATGCGGAGCACCTAAAGCGATACTTCGCATAAGGGCTCCTTGTAATTCGCTTGTAATCACCTCTAAATTAATAAAGCATACACCCTGTAGCTTGCCTTCCCCTTGACGCTCCTAGTCTCCCGAGCGGACGCGCTGGGACGGAAGTCGTTCGAGAGGGAAGTGTATTAAGCAGGGCTGTATTTCCGGACTTCGAACCCTTAAAGTCGAAGACTCCGGTGTGGTGGCTGAAATCCATCCGGAGCCCAAGCTGATACCTTGTAGGCATCCGTAAAAGAGCCAATACCACATTCTACGGAGTCCAAGCTTCGGCTGGTAGACTTCCGTAAAAAGAGCCGAAGGTGGCCAAAATCTGCGGAGTCCAAGCTGCAGCTTGCAGACATCCGTAAAAAGAGCCGAAGGTGGCCAAATTCTGCGAAGTCCAAGCTCCGGCTAGTAGACTTCTGCAAAAAAGAGCCCAAGTTGGCCAAATTCTGCGAAGTCCAAGCTCCGGCTGGTAGACTTCTGCAAAAAAAGAGCCCAAGTTGGCCAAATTCTGCGAAGTCCAAGCTCCGGCTGGTAGACTTCTGCAAAAATAGCCGAAGGTGGCTACAATTTCTGCGAAATCCAAGCTCCGGCTGGTAGATTTCTGCAAAAAACAGTCGAAGGTGGCTAAAGCAAAACAGCATTTAAGCCATGAGCTTCGAATGTCTGTTCATATGCGTCCAAAGTGACAAATTTTTTAAGACACTAAAGTGTCCTGGAAGTTATCTCAATTGATTTCTTTCATGAAACAAACAAAGGTACCAAGTTACCATTCTTCTGACTACAAAGGTCGAAGACATTTTATAAGATTTCAAAAGATCTTTAAATGACAGAGGGGCTCCGAACCCCCAAAAAATTGTACTCCGAAGTTTTTTCTTTGCGCATAACCATCTTTGAATACAGTTCGAAGCTGCTTATACCCAAAGAGGGGCTAGTAATATGGAGACAATTTTAAATCGGCATTCATTATTGAAATAAATGTGTTTACAGATTACATTATGAAAAATTGGTATCTATACCAAGAAGGAATCGGAGACCTCTTCGGTCCCGAGAGCTAGGGGTGGAACGACTAGTTCCAACATCGGAAGTTCTAAGAACTTTGCGTTTAACTCTCTTTCTCCCCTTCGAAGCTCTAAAATCCTTCTGTTCTTGTTGAAGCTCGGCCCAAGTTCGAAGCCGTTCAGGACTTCTTTCCCAGCTTCTAAGACCTTCAGATCTTTTATTTTGGGCTTCACCTTCGTCTTCGGACCAGTTAGTGTCTTCAGAAGACGAGGTGTTTGCGTCGATTTCTTTATCTTCCTCTTTAATATAAGACAATACGTCTTTGATTACTTCGGGCGCAATAACGCCGGAGTCATCTCGAGGGATAAGAAATCGAGGACGCTTATAACTCTTTAGAAGTTCGAAGGTGTTCCACAGTGAGCGAAGTTCGCTGTTAAGCTCTAACACTTCGATATCTTCGATAAGAGGCAAAGCCTAAAAATATGACAAACAAGATTTTCATTGATAAATATTTACAAGCATCAGCTTTACATAATCAAAAAATCCTAAATAATCCTAAACCTGCGGGTTCGGAGGAGGCTGACTGCTCGAAGCTTGGCTCCGAACTTGCTTCTGGCGTTGGCCTTCATCAATCCAAGCCTTGATCGCAGATCGACCTTCGGCTCTCCACGAAGTTTGGAAGGCTCGCCAAGCAGCAGCTACACCTTCGGAAGGTTTTAGAAGTCGGTCGTCGTCGAAGATGATAGAGTTCTCTGCGCTCGGAGTGATTGTTCGCCCTAAATCCTCGTAGTAGCGAAGTATTCCAAGGGCAGACACTTGTCCGGAGAGTTCTCCATAACGTATGCCTGCCGTCTTCATTTGCTTCGCTGCTCCTTGGATCCTCTTTAGCCGGCGCAGCAGAGTTACATTGTCATCTGAAGGTAGTGATCCAGTAGTACCGAAGTACTCCAAGACACCTAACATTTGTTCGATGACCTCCGAAGCCACCTTCTCGGACTTAACCTTTTCTTCAATAAGCATATCCTTGGCCGAAGTTGTTTCAGCTAAAACTCCGGAGATTCTAACGTTCTCCGTAGTCAAAGCATTCTTTTGAGTTCGGAGTTGGCCAGCCTCTTCTTGTAGCCTTACAAGTGCAGAGTCCTTCGCAGCATCCTCCGTCCGCAATCTTTCAATCTCCGCTCGAAGCACAATTCTTTCTACTTCGAGCTCTTTCTTTGCAGCCTCCAAGCTTTGCCTAGCCCTCCGCTCTGCTATTATTACATTGTCCATCTGAGCTACTCGACCTTCGGAGAAGTTAAAATTTCTTTGAAGAGTCTCGTTCTCTTCCCGAAGTTGAGCAATTTCGTTTTCGCTCGATAAAGCTGCAGCGCGGGCTAAGACTGCTTGCTAAGAAAAAAGAAAAGCTGGAATAAGAAATTATTCATATATAATTCATTATTTGGTTCGAAGATGCTTTATACCTGATAAGCTGCTCTTTCCACAACAACATTAAGCTCCGAACCCTTTGCTCTGCTTAAAAGGGCTACTAGCTCTGTTTCCCCGACTTTGCGACTGGCTTCACCCAAAGGTTTAACCAAAGTCCCAAGTCCGGTTTTCTCCTCCAAAAATGGAGTTATGAGAGGAAGCAGTGCTAAAGCCTTCTGATCAGCTCTGCTTAGCGAAGATCCGGAGGGCTCTTCCGAGGCCCTTGGAACTTCTGAAGATGACCTCCCCTCAGTCGATTCACTTTCATCTGTTGACTCAGATGAAGTCGATCCTTGAACAGGGAGAGGCTCGATGTGTCTTTTTCCTCTTCCAGGCCCCGGTAGAGCAATTCCCGGTTGTGGCCCTGAAGTTGTCGAAGGTCTTTGAATTGTATCTTCGAGGGATACTTCGACAACAGGAGGCTCTGAAAAAACAAAAATATTACACATTGTATAATTTTGCAAAATTTGATAAGAATTAAGCAAAATTTACCTTCGACATTCTCTGGAATATCGAGCACCGGACTGATCGGAGGATCAAAAGTGTAATCCTCATCCGAATCGGCCGTTAAATCTTGGACTGCAGGAGCATCGTCCTGAAGAGTCCTCGTTACTTCTTCGAGAATCGAAGCCATAGTGATTTCGACTCCACTTTCATCCACAGGAACTCCAGCCTGAGTGGTATCTTCTTGAACTACCGAAGTCATTGGTTGATCAGCATTATCTCCAGACTCCAGTATGTTCGCGGGCACTTCGGCCTCATCTACACCCATAGGGGCTTCGAATTGTTCTCCTTGGGTATCCGGAGCTCTTACTTCTTCGATGTTGGCTTGAGGCTCCGGAATACCTGCAGTATCTTCAATGTGAATACTTCGTTGAGTTGTATCTTCATCAATTAATTTTACTAATAAAATACCTTCGTCCTCTTTAGAACCAGAAAGTGAGGTTCTTAAGTTTGAAGGAGCAGGATCCAAAGGTGCGAGATTCTTAGGTTTTCGAGCCACCTTCTTCACCGGAGTCTTTGCTGAGCCTGAAGCTCCGGCTTCAGCTACTCTTTTCTTGGGGCCTTTCTCCTGAGGCACCCAGTCCGTCAGAGGGGGTGGAGTCAACTCCAGCATTCCCCATACTCTGTTAAAACGCTCCCAACTTCCGACTAATTTGATTCGCCCTTCTTTTTCTGACGGAGTTGGAGCACCCAAAATCTTCTCCGAAGCCCTTACAATTTGCTCTGAAGTAATAGGGGCTGAAGAAGCTAAAAAATAATTCAAGTTAATCTTTCTTCGAAGTAAATATGTATTATGCATGTTGGTTTCGAAGTTACCTGCAGGGCTCGAAGTATAGTTTATCTTGCGAAGACCGCCTTCCGAGTCATCTTCGAAGGCGATAGGCCAATTGGCCATCAACGGAGGAATTTGAAGTCCGATGAACTCTTCGGCTAAGTCCCGCATGCTCAACCTTTTGCTGATTTTCTGAAGCAAGTTGAGGCGAGCTTCGAGTTGGCCTTCGTCGGGTTGTACTAAGGCTTCCTTCCGGAACTGGATTTCCTTGAGGGGACCAGCCAGAGGACTACCCACTCCAACTTCAGCATAAAACCACCTCAGAACCCAGTCGGTGTACCATCTAGCATTGATGGCCTTGGCAGGGAATTGCAGGGCATATTCATCACGAAGCCTAAAATTGATGCTTCCGAAGGAAACTACCACTTTCTCACCTCCGGAGCCTACGAAGGTCTTTGGCTGACAAGTCGCTCTATGCAGCGCAGCAAAGATTTCAGCCCTCCCCTCACAACCTTCGGCTCTCAGTGCCCACTCGAAGATAGCTAGTCTGGCTACAGCATTCGGAGATAGCTGGGGGAGGGTTACGTGAAACAAGTCAAGTACTTCGGCTAAAAAATCCACAGCCGGGAGGCCCAAGCCTGCTTCGAAAAAAGCTTCGAACACTACGACTTCTCCGGGTCTTGGTGATGGGATTGCTTCTTTCCCTGGTTTTCGAATCATAACTCCTGCACCTATATTTCCTCCTGCTGCCATTGCCAGGGACTCTCTTTTGCAGGTTGAATGTCCTAATTCAAAGGATTGGTCCAGATATTTGGTCGATGGAGGGCACAGACCTTGATCATCGGCGATTTGGGGATTTTTTCCCTTTGCCGCCATGGAAGTTATCGCCTGCATCGAAGGCGTCGCCCCCACTGTTGCCGCTGCCGCTGCCGCAGCCGCTTGTTGACGAGCCAAGGTTGAAGGAGGTGCAGAGCCTTTGGTCTTCGCCATCGCAATCGCTGGATCGATCTGAAAGAGTGGGGACTAGGACTCAAGAACTCGAAAGCTAGGGCTCAAGAACTCAAGAACTCAAAAGGCTTTTGACTGGGAGTAAGCAGTGAAAAAGTAATCGAGTAAGTTCTGGAGTTCTTTATTTATAGTCTAACTTTCCGTTTGTTACCGTTTGAGCTCTGCCCTTTCGCATTCCCGCCTGTTATTTTTCTCCGAAAATAACGCTTCGTATAACTCCGTTAGAAACAAAAACTAACGGCTATATTTTCTAAGTCTAAAAGACTTTCGAACTTCTTGAATCAGTTCTAAGATAGTTCGAAAAGTAATTACCTTATGATTGATTCGAAGTTCATATCTTCATGTATTTCGAAGATAAAACAAAAATCAATAACCCCTATGATTGGTTATCTTTTCTTTCCGTATACTGCTCTCCTAACGTTACAGGTCGAACGGAGAAGCGTATTCGAGGGGCTACTGTTGGGGGAAAATATCTCATCTTCAGGGTTATTGCCAAAGCAGCATGAAGACAGCCGACCAGTTCGAAGGTTGTCCGAAGTCCATCTTCGAAGGTGTATGGAACCTGGTTCGAAGCCCGAAGGCAGGCATTGGTTCAAAGTATGTCTTCGAACCAAAGTCCTTCAGGATCTTTTCTGCCAGCTAAGATGGAAGACTTATCTTCTATCCTATTAGATTAGTCTTTTACCATTTTAGCCCTATTAAGGAAACCGAATAGTTTCCTTAATGTCGGTTGTAAATGAGGGGTAAATAGGTCTTTTCCTTAATGTTTAGGCCTATAAATACCCCCCATTTTACCCTGTAATGAGGACCGATTACAAGTGAATCAATACACACTTTCGAACTATTCTAAGTTATTATCCTTTCGGAGGCTTAGAAGAGTTTGCTTCGCAAACACTTCGTTTGTTAGTTTCTTTTCTACAGAAACCTGTTAGCGTAATCTTTTACGCCAACAGTTCATGTTGATGGCAACAGATTACTTCACCAAGTGGACCAAGGCCGTGCCTCTCAAGAACATGACTCACAATGAGGAAATTGATTTCATCTTGAAGCACATTATACATAGATTCGGCATTCCCCAAACTCTCACTACAGACCAAGGCAGGGGGCATGTGTTTATAGCAAAAAATGACATTAATGGTCAAAATTAGGCAAAATACAGAAATTAGTATTTTTGACCAAAAATATGTCAAGTCCTGGCAAAGGCTGGTCTGACCGGCCATAGTTGGCTGGTCCAACCGGCTATGTAGGCCCAGTCAAACCGTCCCAATGGGTCCGGTCAGACCAGCCAATGTTTAAAATTCCTAATTTGAGGAGGTTTTGGGTTGTTTTGATTCAGATCTTATCCCAATTTTATTTTGGTCGAATCCTACTTGAGTTTTGTGCCAGGGACCACCAGACCACTCCATATAAATATAGGGGCAAGGCCGATTCATGAGGCATATACATAGATCAACTCAAAATGCTAGTTTTGAATCGCATTACTTTTCATCTACTTTTCGCGTTAGCTCGTCTATCTTCGTGGGTTTGCGCTGGAAGCCCTCCATCCGCCGTGTCCGTAATCATGGTATTCCTTACTGGTTCGCTTATGAATCTCCTATTAATCCACGTAATGGATTGCTATCTCTTTTTATCGGTTTTATTTGGCTACACTCGGCAATTAGACTTCTTGGCCAAATTGTGTTTGATCCCTTGTTTTTTTGCGGAGCAACTACCCTCACAATCTTCGCCAAGAAGTTTGGGGATGATCAGACGTCATCTACAAGGGTTGTCAAAGCCTAGCAGATCAGATCTGCTATTGTCGGTCCGACTAGCGGTATTGGGCCGGTCCGACCGACGCCTTCATCACGTCGTTGTCGGCAATGGCCGGTATGGCCGACAAGCCTTTGCCGGTCCGACTGGGCCCCTCCGCCGTGCCGAAGTCCAGCTGCTCCTAAGCCCGTGCGCCGAAGTCTCTGCTGTATCGAAGTACCCTTCGCTCGCCGTACACCACGCACTTGGTTTCGCTTGGTCGGAGGTCTCGATTTGACTTAAGTGTTGTTGTCGGTCTGACCGGGGGTTCTTCGCCAGTTCGACCGCCTGAAGCCCCCTTCGCATTAGGCTTCGGTGCCTTTATGTTAGGAGCCCTCTGCATCAAACGCCGAAGGAGTACCTTCTGCGCTAGTTCGCACACCCCGGTCCGACCGAGGGTGTACCTCCGGTCCGACTAGGTATACAAGCCGAAGGTGCCCTAGGGGACCCTTTGGGCCAATTGCTATCATAGTCCGGAATCGGCTCCGAATAGGCCGATTTTAGGTATTTACATCATTTTGTTTTCTTTACCTCATTACTAACATTTTCGACCAATTGGATTTAAATTGCTAATTATTTATCTGATTGCCTGGTGACTCCACCAACCCTTATCACTACTAAGGGTAGTCGGAACGCGATGTTGGTATCTTCACGGTACTTTTGGACGTCAAACTAACCCAAGTGCTTGGACGCATTTTAGCGTCAACATTTATTTAGCCGAAGTATGGGGAAAAGCATCAATCTTGGCAGACAAGTTAGATATAAAGCGGCACAAATAATTGACCTTGCCTAGCAACTTTTGCACATCTCTCTTGCATGTCAGCGCTTCAAAGTTTTTAATTTTCTCAAGCCTCTTGGGATCAATCTCAATACCTCTTTCATGGATCATGAATCCCGAGAAGTTGCCCACCAACACGCCAAAAGCACATTTGAGCGAGTTCATTTTTAAGCCATAGTGACGCATCCAATCGAAAGCAACCTCGAAATCGGCTGGTTTCCCATAGCATCCTATTTGACTACAACGTCGTCTATGTAGACCTCTAGCATAACCCCTAGTAAGTCGTGAAAGATCAAGTTCATAGCACGTTGATATGTAGCGCCATCATTCTTTAAACCAAAAGTCATAACAACCCACTCAAACAAGCCGACAAAACCAGGGCATCGAAGGTTGTCTTGTAGATGTCCTCTTCGGCCATAAAGATTTGATTATAACCAGCGTTGCCATCAAGAAAACATAGTACCTTGTGTCCTGAAGCATCGTTGATCAGCATGTCAGCTATTGGCATGGGCTACTCGTCCTTCAGAGTGTCCTTGTTCAAGTCCTTGAAATCAATACACACATGAATCTTGCCACTTCCTTTCTTTTCTATAGGCACAATGTTAGCGACCCATTCAGCATACCTGCATGGCTTAATAAACTCATCCTTAAGCAATCACTCTATCTCTTCTTTAACTCGGCCATACACGACCGAATTAAAGAGACGAGGGGGCTGTTTATAAGGCCTAAACCAGGGTTTGATAGGCAGCCGATGTTCCACGAGCTCACGGCTAAGTCCGGGCATCTCGCTATACTCCTAGGCGAAACAATCGACATATGACAAAAGCAACTTTATTACTTCGACCTTTTCAGCATCCTACAAATTTTTGTTTACAAAAGTTTGCCTTGGAATATTACCATCGCCGATATTGACCTCTTCTAGAGGATTAGTCGATGCAAAAGCTTGACCTAACTTTTCTACTTCCATAAAATCTTCAATGGCTTCAGCAATACTGTCTTTAGAAGACCGATAGTGCTCCACACAAGACTTTAGCCAATCAAGACTAGTCGTGCTAGACATGACTACTAGTTTAGAGATAATCGTGCTACACTAGTCGGCTTTACAAACACGGGAACAAAACGTCCCTCGGACACGCTAACAAAGTCATAATCCGAGAGATCTCTACCTGATAGACACTCTACCTTATCATGGACGACATCAATAGACACATCGGCCAAAGCAACCTGGGCCCGAAGTATCAGTTGGTACAACCTCCACATCATCGCCATCCCACTGAATCAAGCACTCATGCAAAGTAGACGAAATACAGCAATTTGCATGAATCCAGTCATGCCCAAGTAGCACACTATAGTTACCTTGCACATCGATGATAAACAACGCTATTGGCAACATCTTGTCACCCACCATCAGCTCCAGAGAAAGTACGCCCTTGGCCTCGGAGCTCTCGCTGTTGAAGCCATTGAGCATCAGGTTAGTCCTCATCAAGTTATCTTCATTCTTGTCGATCTTTTTCAATAGAGAGTACAACATCAGGTTGACGGTGGCACCTCCATCTACAAGCATTCTCGAGATAGGCTTCCCATCGATGTGCCCTTGACATAGAGAGGCTTCAAGTGATGAGCCTCAAAAATAGCCTCCTGTGGGTCGAGGTTCAACTGAGTGACCTCGACCTCGTCTTGTGGAAGAGCAAACTCAGTAGGTAACATGACGACGTTTATATCCATCTCCTGAGGAGGGGTCCCCTCGGAGATGGGTGTGTAGTCGTCGTCCATCAGATCATCCTCGTCGTCGCTCGGAGGAGGAACTGGCTTGTCCACGGCAACCGGCTTCGGCTTCCATACCTGCCTTGCTACTAGTCGAGGATGGATCTCTTTGAACACAGCGTCTCACTCATCCTCGGCCTTCTTCTCGCGCATCTCCTAGGCTCGGAGACATTGTAGCCACCTCTTTTGGGACTTTGTCATACCTGGCGGTGCCCACGATGGCTGCGGCTTAGTGCCGAGTTCTACAACTTTGCTCCTAGAGTTTTTGGAACTTTTGGCCGAACAGGAATTGTCTGAATCGTCCTCGGAAGTTTTGCGCTTGGTGGGGTTTCGTTCCTACTTCCTGTTGGTCGGACCGGCCTTATTGGGTCAGTTTGACCGGACTTTTTCAGTTGGACCGGCCATGGCGGGCCGGTTTGACCGACTAGTGTCAGTCTCCTGTGAAGGGATGGTCGGACCGGCCACAGTAGGTCGGTCAGACCGAAGTGGTGAGGGCGGTAGACGTCGGGGCCGTAGACGCAATGGCTTTGCCGGTACTACCATCGGTTCTGCTGTAAATGTGATTTATCGAAGGTATGCTAGCAACCAAAACTGGAGGTACGGCCTTGGTAAAGTTGAACCTTCTAAGTGTCTCTTCTACCTGCGAGCTAACTGCCGAATCTAAACGGTTGGCTAGCGAAGCGCTAACAGCTTGATTTACTGATGCGGCTATTTTTTGCTCAATTTCTAAAGAAGATAACCGAGGCGATACTGGAGTTACCTGGGTCCGAGCGAGGTCGGTGATGTTGACGTCGCATTTGATGAAGCCCACGCGTGTCTTGAAGTAGCTTCCAAGCATGAGGTCTTGGAGTGCCTTCATCTTTGCCTCGATCTCTGCTTGGTCTTCTACAGGAATATCTTCAATGGTAGGCGTCATGATGTTGTGGTTGTCAATATCTGTGCCTCCCATTGGATCCATCGGCATTGTAGACATAGTAGTCATTGCAGACGTGCTTACGGCCGATGTAGATTTACCCATCATGTTGGCGTAGCCTTCCCCAGCGAAGTCGCCAAAAATTGTGTTGACACAAAAACGTGCCCCCGCACTTGGGTCGGTTCGATGATCCAAAAGTGTGTGGATACTTAGGGACAAGCCTAAGCGTAACACAACACTGACGTCACATTCTTACTACCCTTAACAGTGGCAAGGGGGTGGAGTCACCAGGTAATCAGATCACAAGCAAATAATCCAATTAGCCGAAAAGAAATATATTAAATTAAATAAACTAGTAAGATAACTGGAGCCTAACTGATTCGGAGGGTACTATGTGAAGGGTTCCACCGAAGGGTACCTTCGGCGTCTGATGCGAAGGTCTCGCCGAAGATAGCCTTTGGCGTTCAGATCAATTTGGCCTAAGGCAGGCTCTGAACAGATCTCGACGCGAGATCACCTCCGAACAACGGGATTCGGCGTGAAGTATCTACTACGAAAAAACAATCTAACGCAATGCACTGGTGTCACTTTGTCCGTAGCAAAGGATGGGCGTGCCGAAGCCTATCGCGATGAAGCCTGCTACGGAACGTGCTGGCGTGCGGGACTTGGTCAAACCGACAACAGCGTGATGGTCTGGCACGGGTAGCCGAAGCAAGGATTCCCCTGAGGGGTGTTCTAGCGACCTCCAAAACTAGCTTCCTGGCTTCGGACACCTCCGGCAAAGGGGCTCCGAGACTGAAAACCTGCAACAGAATAGAGATCAAGTGCCAATTCAGCCTAGAGACCGAATCTGCTAAGTGCTGCAACAGAGAAACGAAGGTAGCAATCTATTACGTAGATTAACGGATACTTCACAAGCGAAGTAACAAGGAGATAGCAATCTATTACGTAGATTAATGGGTACTTCATGAGTGAAGTAACAAGGATTACCATGCTTTCGGTGTGGCCGACGGAGGGCTTCTAGGAAAACCCATGAAGGTTGCAGAAAGGTAAATAAAAGTAAAGGTATGGTTCAAAGCTAGGGCTTTGTGATTGATTTGTGTTGGGGGGCTTAATGAACCGTCCTCGCCCCTATATTTATAGGGGCTAATCTTCTAATCTCTAAGATTAATCTGGTAGGATTCGGCCTAATAACTTTTTAGGGATAAAAATATAGCCAGAATCATACTCAAACTCTATCTCCAAACAGCCCGAAGTAGGCCTTCGGTAGGGCCTGCCGAAGCCTTCTCCTCGGGCCGATGGCAGCAGGCTGCTGGAAGGCTTTCGAAGCCCAAGGCTCAATGGGCCTTCGGCCCTGTAGGGCTTCGGCCCGATCCAGGACATGTGTATTTTTGGCCCAAATTACCAAAATTGATATTTTGACAATCTTGACCATTTAATGCCATTTTCTGCTATCAATAGATAGACTTAAGTCTTTTCTGCTTGAGCGAGGGTATTTGATGGGATCAGTAGATAAAAGCCTTTTCACTCTCAAACATGGCAAAGATTTCCTCCTAGTCCAGATTTGCGTTGACGATATCATCTTTGGTGGCTCTTCTCATGCTTAGTTTGCCAAGTTTGCAGATGCCACGAGCAGGGAGTTCGAGATGTCCATAATGGGCGAACTCATGTTTTTTCTTGGTTTGCAAATCAAGCAAAGCAAACAAGGTACCTTCGCCCACCAGACGAAGTACACCAAGGACCTGCTCAAGAAATTTGACATGGCTCATGTGAAGCCCCTCGCCACTCCAATGGCTACTTCGATAGCATTGGACCCTGACGAGGAATGAGAAGTCGTAGATCAGAAGGAATTCTGAGGCATGATCGGCTCCCTCCTCTACTTGACTGCTATGAGGCCAGACATACACTTTGCTGTGTGTTTGTGCGCTCATTTTCAAGCTTCGCCACGTGCTTCGCACCGCCCAGCGGTAAAGCGCATTCTCAGGTATCTCAAGCATACCCTCGAATTTGGCATTTGGTATTATGCATCTTCCTCTTTGTGTCTTCGTGGTTATTCAGATGTGGATTTTGCTGGGTGTAGAATTGATAAGAAGAGTACCTCTGGTACTTGTCATTTTCTGGGTACTTCTCTTGTTTGCTGGTCTTCCCACAAACAGTCTAGCATTGCACAATCTACGGCTGAGGCCAAATATGTTGCTGCAGCCAGCTGTTGCTCACATATTTTGTGGATGGTTTCCACTTTGCGGGATTTCGGGTTAGATTATAAGAGTGTTCCACTATTTTGTGATAACACTAGTGCGATTTGCATTGCAAATAACCTGGTTTAGCATTCCAGAACCAAACACATTGATGTGAGATATCATTTTCTTAGAGATCACAATGAGAACGGTGATATTGAGCTTCAATATATTGATACCCAGAACCAGCTTGCCAAAATTTTCACCAAACCCTTGATGTGTCACGTTTTGCTTATTCGCGTGGGGAACTTGGTGTTTGTCATCCTTACGGCATTCTATGAGGGGGAGCATGATTTCATTATTTTGCATTGGCTTCCTTCTGATGATGTGTTGATGCACTTAGTTGCTTTTATATGCCTTCGCATGATTGTCTTTATTATGATGCTTTCAGCTCTGTTTAATATATCTAACTTCATAATGAGCGTGATTTTAACTTACAAAACCCTAAAATTTGATCACTGCTTACTCTTGTGTCTAGCATGTGTTGTGTAGAACTGCTTTATCTATCTTTTATCTGCCTGGTAGCTAGAATCCTTTACTTTCGATGCCAGAATTGCAACTTGAAAACAATACTGCTTTTTCATGAAATTATCCAACAATCTCAACAAAAATCGATATACATGATTTATGTGCTAAAGATGATAAGATCGAGGCTGGTTTGCTTGTCACACTATGTTATTCTGGACTGCCTTAAGCTTATGATGGTCTTTCTTGACCTAGGCTTGGCTTGGTTGGAAAGCATAACGTGAACGAGCAAATAACCCCTAGCAATATAAAAAGACTTGCAAAGTCTGAATTCTTTGCTTATCAAGCTTACTAAAATGCTCCATGAAATTGGATTTGCTTTCCTCGGTAGAAATTGTTTAGCTTTTGCAGTTTTTGTTTTCACTTGTCTAGATGACTAGTCTCAGTAGTGATTATTTTATTTTTCAATCATTTAAAAAATTCATGCATCAAACATTGAATTTGGAATATATTAGCTTGAGCTGAGCATCTAAGCCTGACATTATGATTTGGCATATTCTTGAATCTTATGTTTTCACACTTTTCATCATCTCGAAGCCTTGCATCTTTTCTTGCTCCTTGATTCTTGCATTGCCAAATGGGGAGAATAAGTGATGAAGCTCAAAGAGAGAAAAATTTTGCTGCCAAAGGGGGAATTATTGCCAAATGGCTTTTCAAGAGTCAAGTCGATAGAAATCCATTTAACAAGTGACATGTTTTGGCTCTTTTCTGAGTTTTATGGTCACTTGTGTGCTGAAAATTTTCAAATTTTCTTGAACTTGAATTTGGTTGTCAATGCACTCATCAAGGGGGAGATTGAGAAACCAAGTTGAAATGTGCCTTGGCTTCAAGTCTGTGATGAGTTATTGACAAGTTCTCTTCTGGGCGAAAGGGTCCCTCCGAAGGGGTTCGGAGGTGTTTACCAAAGGGTTCAGTGGTTGCTGGCTGCAGCTATGCAGCGAAGTGTGTCTATCAGAGGGGTCAGGTAGAACACGATGATATGTTTGTACCGAAGGTTTCGGTATTTTGGGCGGTACACCGGAGAGTGTACCGAAGGTTTTTTATCAGAGAGGCCTCCGGGTACTGGAAAATCTTGTCTGCTTGTTGGTGGTGCGCAGGTGACTTCGGAGGCGATGGACGATTCGCAGCGAGTGAACCTGGGTCAAGCGGGAGGCTTGATGCCAGGCAAACGGGGAGGTTGGTCACGAAGGCTGCATGGAGTCGAGGTCGGTCCTCGGGTCAAGGTGTGCCAAGCGAAGGCAAAAAGTGCGGAGGGTGACTCTGGCTGAAGGTACCCTGAGGCAAAGTCCTCAGAGGCGAGGCACTTTGAAGGGTGCTCCAGAAGGAGTGACTTCAGAGTATGGTGGACAAATTCCTCAGGATTAAGGCAAAGCTTTCGAAGTGAGCTCCGGAAGGAAGCACTCGAAGGGACACCTGACGAAGGTCTCGGAAGTCAAGGTGCATAGAAGGCATGGTCTGGATAAGGGTCTTCGTGGAGTGTGCTCGGGGATGAGACACTGCGAAGGGGTGCTTATGGATATGCTTCATGTGGTGGCCTTGGACGAAGGGCTTCGGAAGGTGACCAAGATACTCCGAAGGTGGGGCTTCGAAGGGTGGCTGACTTGAGGTACTTCGGCTAGGCATGGCTTCGGTATATGGACTGAAGGAGTTTGAGCTGGGAGTAGCTGCGAAGCCATGGTGGTCTACTCCGGAGGTGATGATGCGAAGGCTCAAGAGCTTTGACGGCTTCGGCTCAAAACCATCATTGTATTGAAGACTGTCTTCGGTGAAGCGAAGGCCTTCGGGTTCGAAGCTTGTCACCGAAGCTTTTACACACTTTGTGTGCGAAGGGGGTTTCAGAAGATTCCACTTTGCAAATGTTAATCATGTCTGCTCTGCAAATGTCGATGTTGTCTCTTCTACGAAGCTGACAAAAGAAGACTCTTGTAAAAGTAGACTACAATCTGTACCCCCATGTCTGATAGAGACAAAATCACTATAAAACCCTAGGGGTAAAGTAGTATATTCTCATTGCTAAGTTATGCCTATAAATAGTAAGGCTGGCTAGGTCTGACACTTTGAGAATCCATTTTTAGAATTCCCAGAGCTAGCCACCATTCTCATGTACTCAGTTCTATGAGTCCTTTTGTGTTCCCTGTTCATCCAATGAAAGTTTCATTTTGTTTTCTGTCTATTGCTTGAACTTGTATTCCTGTTTTGCACTAAATTTTGTGCCATCCAGAGTTTTTGCTCTATTTTCTTTCAAAGGAAGTGTGTTTGAGTCTTGTTCATGCGATTTTGTGAATCTTTCAGTGTGAGTTCACTCTGTGTAAACTAGAGGCAAGACCTCTCTGTTTACTACCGAAGCACTGAGTGTAGGGATAGTTCGAAGCCTGTTTTCTTCTCTTCAACAAAGTCCTCGGTGTAGTTTGTTCTATCTGCTTTCTGCCCTCCAAAGAGAGAATCCTAGTACCAGTTACTAGTGTTGAGTATCTGTTCGGAGTCCTTAGAGGGGAACATACTTGTGAGAGGAGTATTAGTGCGAATCCTGCTCGAAGGCACCTCATGTGAGGAACCTGCACTAACTTTGTTGAGTTGTACTTTGGGGTTTTTGAGTGTGAGCGTGTTGATAGCAAAAAATGGCATTAATTGTTAAGATTCTGAAAATATCAATTTTGGTAATTTGGGCCGAAAATAGGCACATCCTGGGTTGGGTCGAAGCCCTATAGGGTCGAAGGCCCACTAAGCTATGGGCTTCGGAAGTTTCCAATGAGCCTGCTACCTTCGGCCTGAAGGCCTTCGGAGGCCCACCTCGCCGAAGCTTCGGCCCGAAGAGCAAGCTTCGGCGGGCCTGGCCGATGGCCCACTTCGGGCAGGAAATCAGAAATAGAGTGGAGTTTGATTCTAGCTAAGTTTTACCCCTACACGTGATTAGGCCGAATCCTATCAGATTAGGCTTAGAGATTAGACGTCTAGCCCCTATAAATATAGGGGTGAGGCCGGTTCATTAACCCCCCAAACACAAATCAACACAAATCCCTAGCTTTGAAACGTACTTTTACTTTTACCTTTGCTTTTCTGCAACCTTCGTGGGTTTGCCTAGAAGCCCTCCGACGACCACTTCGGAATAGTGGTAAGCCTTGTTACTTCGCTTGTGAAGTATCTGTTAATCTACATAATAGATTGCTATCGCCTTGTTACTTCGCCTGTGAAGTATCCGCTAATCTGTGTAACAAATTGCTACCTTCGCCCCCTAGTGCAACACTTAGCAGAATTCGGTCCTCAGGCCGAATTGGCACTTGATATCTGTTCTATTGTAGGTTTCCACGCTCGGAGCCCCTTCGCCGGAGGTGTCCGGAGCCAAGAGATTGGTTTTGGAGGCTACCAGAACACCCCTCGTCAAGAGTGCTGCTTCGACTACCCGTGCCGGACCGTCATGTTGTTGTTAGTTTGACTGAGTCCCGCACACCAACACGCTTCGCAACATGCTTCGTCATGACAGGTTTCGCCACGTTCATACTCCACGTCAAATGAATTCACGCCCGCGCGTTGCGCCTAAGTTATTTTATCGTGTCAGAGACTTTGTGTCGAGCCCCGATGTTCGGAGGTGATGGTTGCGTCGAAATCTGTTTCAGAGCCTGTCTTTGGCAAGATCAGCCCGAACGCCGAAGGCACCCTTCGGCGGGAACCTTCGCACCAGATGCCGAAGGTACCCTTCGGCGATACCCTTCGCACTGTACACCTCGAATCAGTTAGGCTCCACTCGGCTGGCTGATTTATTCTGTTTAATATATTTCTTTTCGGCTAATTGGATTATTTCTATGTGATCTGATTACCTGGCGACTCCACCCCCTTACCATGGTTAAGCGTAGTCGGAATGCGACGTCAGTGTTGTGTCACGTTTAGGCTTGTCCCTAAGTATACGCACACTTTTTGATCGTCAAACTGACCCAAGTGCGGGGGCACATTTTCGTGTCAACACACTTTTTGGCGACTCCCCTGGGGAAGGTTACGCCAACATGACAAGTACATCTACATCAGCCGCCGGTCATCTACGACGACTACTACGTGTACATCGCCGATGGATCCCATGGGAGGTACAGATATCGACAACCGCAACATCATGACGCCTACCCTTTAAGATATTCCCGCGAAAGACCGAGTAGAGATCGAGGCAAAGATGAAGGCATTCCAAGACCTCATGCTTGGGAGCTACGTCAAGACACGCGCAGGCTTCATCAAGTGCGATGTCAACACCCCCAACCTCACTTGGATCCAGGTAACACCAATATCACCTCATTTATCTTCTTTAGATATTGAGCAGAAGATAGCCGCATCAGTAGACCAAGCCGTTAGTGCTTCGCTAGCCAACCGTTTAGACTCGGTAGTTAGCTCTCAAGTAGAGGCTACGCTTAGAAGGTTCGGCTTTACTGAGGTCATGCCTCCAGCTCCTATTGCTAGTATACGTCCGGTAAATCACATTTACAGCAGAACTGACGATAGTACTGGCAAAGCCATTGCGTCTCTGGCCTCAATATCCACGGCCGAGACCAATCATTATGCTTATGTCCAAACTAGCACCGCCTACCATGCGCCACCTCCACCTTCGCTGGCACCAGCTTTACCCACACTGCCCGCACCACATGCACAAGCGTGTAGACCCGAACACGTCGTATAGCTAGCACATGAGGAAGAAACCCATGGCCGACACGCCAACATCCCACCGTGTGTCGCGCCCCCGCATGAGAGGTGTGCGCAGGCAGTGGGTTAGGATGACATTGAGGAGTGTTGGGGGAAATTACTCCATTTCTAGGGCTTAAAGATTAATCCTTCAAAGGCTGAGGAGAACTACGAAGCTAGTGAGAAGTTGTTCGAAGGATGAGTCACCACGCCGAAGGGTGCAGCGATGCGAAGCCTTGGAGAACCCTCCGAATGGAAGATAGAGGCCCTGAAGCTGAAGGACAAGATTGATGGGATGTCCAGCTTATCCATCTACCTTGTAGTATTTTACCTTTTATAACCTTGTTTCTAGTACCGAATAGTTTCCACTATGTCGGTTGTAATCTAGGGGTAATTAGGTCTTTTCCTTATGCTTTTTCACCTATAAATACCCCCTTTGTACCCTGTAAAAGGGGATCCAGGACAAGTTATTCATTACACTCATTCGGACTACTCGAGCTATTATCCTACTAGGAGGTTCGAGGCAGCCCTAAAGCGCAAACTCTTTGTTTGTTCGTTCTTGATCTCAGAGAACCTGTTGGTGCAACATTTGCGCCAACAGTTGGTGTCGTCCGTGGGGATTCAAGTTCTAAAAGCTTGTTCTCTGCTGCCGACTACGCTTCGAAGAGCGCTTACGGAGGGAGCCTCGGAGTCTCAAGATTCCACGCACCCTTCAGTTAACGGCTTCTTAGTGCAGCTCGAAGACCTTCACTCGACTTCCCAAGTCGTTCGAAGTCCTCCGTCTCCAAGACTTCTTCGTGGCTAGCTATGCCTCCGAAGCGAAGTCAAGCTTCGGGTCCTCTCTGAAGGTCCCCTCGGACCACAGGAGCCGGACCCTCGGCTACTCCGGCGATTCCCACCGAGGCTGCTGGGCGTCGAGTGCCCCGGGGCCCTCGAGCTCCTCCTACGGTGCTTCAGACCGATTACGTCAGCTCCCGAGACCCGGAGGTGCCCTCCGACGAAGACGAAGACCTTCCTGAAACTGAGGCTACGCAACTAGCCAGGCTTTAGGAGGAAGTATCCAGGTGGAGGCAAGAGGCTGCCGATTGCCTCCGCACTCAAGCTTCCACCGAAACTCCGGAAGGGCCTCAAGACGGTGGCACCCACAATCTCCCAGAAGCTATCCAAGTCCCGGAGGAGGCGGAGAATGCATCCTTCGATGATGAGTCTCCATTGCATTCGGATTTACAAAGAGTGCCTTTCGACCCCAGATTCAAGGCCTCAAAATTGCACAAGTACTCCGGGGGGTCGGACCCCGGAGAGTTCGCCCGCTCATATGCCTTGGCAATAGAAGCAAGCGGAGGGGTGCGAAGCACTATGGCAAAATGCTTCCCCCTCGCCCTCGAAGGCGTGGCGCTTCGCTGGTTCTGGTCCCTGAAGCCAGGATCGATCAGTTCCTGGGAGCAGCTGAAGAAGAAATTTGTGAGCAACTTCCAAGGCACCTTCGTAGCCATGATGTCCACAGGAAGTTTGTTCCAAGTGAAGCAGCGGGTGGGAGAAACACTCCGGGAGTACTTCACGTGCTTCGCCCACACCAAATCGCAGATCAAGGGCCTGTCTACCTCTTCGGTAGTCGATGCCGCCCGCGAAGGGGTGCTAAACCCCGACCTCCTCAGTAAACTACATCGGAAGTCGGTGGCCTCTGTTGCGCAGCTAATGGCATACTTTTAACAATATGCCAAAGCGGAGGAAGACTGTCTTCGGCGAGCTGAAGCACCATCGCCCACCCTCCGGGAAGTAAAGATGGACACCAAAGCCTCCACTCCCATGCAGCCTCCTCAAGACAACCGCTTCAATGAGCACAAGCGGGGAAAGAAGCATTTTCGTTCGGAGGTGCTAAACATTGCACCTTCTGCTCTGAAGGCACCTGCCAATTTCCAGCAGGTGAAGAGTTTCAAGGCTGGGCCGCCGAAGCCTCAAGAAAGGGTGCCTAGCAGGCGCCAGAGTTTTTTCTGTTGCGTGCATGGCGACAATAGGAGCCATGACACGAAGGATTGCAAGGCAGTGCTGGCCCTTCGAGGCGACTACCTTGAGCGAAGTACCGGACGGGGTACTTCGGATCGAGCCCCACCATCGGCACGGTCGGAGCCTGTACAAGCTGTGGCCCGAGCCGGTGCCCTTGAAGCCCCCATGCGGCCGCCGGTGGCCAGCATTATGCCACCACCAAAGCAGGAAGACCCGCAAGACCGCGGCAAGCGAGTGGTCCTACCCTTCTCCGGAGGGGGGACCCTCGGGAGCATGTCCAAAAGGCAGCGGCGCTAGTACGTCCAAGAGGTCGGGCACATTGGGACCTCGAGTTCTGCCGAAGCAATGCCAGAGTGGTCCCACGTGCCCATCTCGTTTACCGCCAGCAATGCCGCGGGGGTAAAGTTCCCCCACGTTGACCCCTTGGTCATTTCTGCTGATATAGCAGGAGTGGAGGTCCGAAGGATTCTAGTAGATGGTAGAAGCTCCGCAGACATACTCTTCGTCCAGGCCTTCGATCAGATGTGCATACCCCGGAAGCATCTGCTTCCGGCATCCCGGCCACTTCAAGGGTTCTCAGGACCGCCTCTCGATGCCCTCGGCCAGATAGGCCTCGAGGTTGCCTTCGGAGAGGGGCCTTTGGCCCGAATAGAAGAGGTGATCTTCGACGTGGTCGATGCCCCATATGCTTACAACGCAATCTTCGGCCGAGGGATGCTAAACTAGTTCGGGGCCATAGCGCATCATAACTACCTTTGTCTCAAAATGCCCACACAAGGTGGGGTGCTTACCATTTCAGGAGACCAAGTTGTAGCCCGAAGGACAGAGTATGGCCACGGGCAGCCATTGGACCCCCGGCAAGTACACAATGTGGCGAAAAGCATCGAAGAAGTGCCAGAGGCCTCGAACCCTTCGAAGGGGCTCTCTCTCAAGCCAAGCCCGAAGGGTGATGTTGAGACAAGAATAATTTCGAAAGATGGCAAAGAATACCCGGTACAGTTCGGCAAGGGGCTATCCCCGGAAATAGCTGCCTCATTAGAAGGAGTCGTCAGGAGAAATCTGGACATCTTTGCCTGGACTGACGAAGACATCATCGGGGTCGATCGAAGCATCATCGAGCATAGTCTGCTCGTCAACCCGAAGGCCAGGCCAGTGCGCCAGGGGCTCCGCAAGCTGTCGGCAGAAAGAGCAAGCCTCGCCAAAGCCGAAGTAGAAAAATTGTTAAGAGCTAGCATCGTCAGGGAGGTAGCCCATACCGAGTGGTTGGCTAACCCTGTTTTTGTAAGGAAGAAGGACTCGAACAAATGGCGCATGTGTATTGACTTCACTTCATTAAATAAAGCATGCCCGCGAGACCCCTACCCGATGCCCCGAATCGATCAGCTGGTGGATTCCACAGCCGGCTCCGAATTGCTAAGTTTCCTCGACGCTTATTCCGGGTATCATCAAGTATGGACTGCGGAATGCCGGAGCCACCTTTTCACGCTTAATAGCTAAGGCACTAGGTCATCAGATAGGCTGGAATGTCGAGGCCTATATGGATGATATTGTAATAAAAAGTGCTCAAAAGCACCAGCATAGCTTAGACCTAGCTGAAACATTTGAGAGCCTCTGAGCATGTGGAGTACGCCTCAATCCGGAAAAATGTATATTCGAGGCACAAGCAGGAAAACTGCTAGGGTACTTAGTTTCGAGCAGGGGAATCGAAGCTAGCCCAACACAGATAAGCGCACTACAAAGGATGGCTCCACCAGAGAATTTGAAGCAAGTTCAGAAGCTAGCAAGAAGGCTCGCAGCTCTTAGCAGGTTCTTGGCCAGGTCAGCAGAGCGGAGCCTCCCAATTTTCAAAGCACTTAAGGGGTCCGAAAGCTTTCAGTGGACACCGAAGTGCCAGAAGAGCTTCGAGGATATAAAGGCATACCTCAGAAGATTATCAATTTTGACCGTTCCACTTCCAGAAGAAACACTGCTCCTTTATCTTGCAGCAACAAGTTCAGCGGTGAGTGCAGTATTGGTCCGGGAAGTCGAGCTTAAGGAAAAGCTAGTCCAGAATTCGGTTTATTTTGTGTCGGAGGCATTATCTGGAGCCAAAGTTAGATACTCCGAACTCGAGAAGTTTGCTTATGCCCTAGTAATGGCCTCGCGAAAGCTAAGGCATTATTTCTTGGCGCATAACCTGATCGTCCCTACATCGTATCCTCTTGGAGATATGCTCCGAAACAAAGATTCTACGGGCAGGATTGGAAAATGGGCGGTCGAGCTAGCACCCTTCGGAATCTCCTTCACGGCAAGAACAGCTATTAAATCTCAAATTATAGCCGACTTTGTAGCAGAGTGGACTCCATCTGCTATTTGGGCCCCGTAAGAATCCTCCGAAGGTTTTGGACAATATTTTCTAACGAAGCTTATCAAGCATCCGGTGCCGGAGCAGGGGTCGTCATCATATCACCATCGGGGCAGAAGGCCATGTATTCTGTGAGGCTCAACTTCAGAACCACTAATAACATTGCCGAGTATGAAGGAATCTTGCTAGGCCTCCGAAAGGCTAAAGCGCTCGGAGCTGCAAGAATAGTGATTAAGAAAGATTCCCAAGTCATCGCAGGGCATGTTGATAAAAGTTTTCAAGCAAAGAATCCACATCTAGCACAATACCTTGAAGAAATCCACAAGGCCGAAGCAGCATTCAGAGGATTTACAGTTCGAAGTATCCCTCGGGCAGAGAATCAGCTTGCAGATATTTTTGCAAAGGCTGCAGCAGGGGCAGTGGACCTCCCGGAGGGTGCTTTCTACGAAGAACTAGCGCAACCAGTGGCTGTTCAAATACCATCTTCGAAGGTACTGTGCATTCCAATTACAGATTGGCGGGCTCCGATTATGAACATGTTGCAAAGTACCATGGACACTCCCGAAGGTCCAGAAGCCTGAAGGTTGCAAGCAAGAGCTCGAAATTACAAGCTTATTGATGGAATGTTATACAAAGCTGGAGTGTGTTCACCTCTACTTCGATGCATCTCACAGCCTGAAGGTCAAGACATACTTCGAGACATCCATAAAGGCTTGTGCGGAGGTCATTTAGCCCCTCGTGCACTAGTAGGCAAGACGCTTCGGCAAGGGTTTTATTGGCCAACTATAGTAAGAGATGCGGAGGAACTGGTTCGAACATGCCAAGGCTGCCAGTGGATGGGCAGACGGAGCCATCGCCCGCCAGCTCAGCTTCAAGTTATTGCCCCAGTGTGGCCAATGGCTAGATGGGGCATGGACCTCATAGGACCTTTCCCAATGGCAAAAGGCGGCTTGAAATTTGCGGTAGTGGCCATCGAGTATTTCTCAAAATAGGTTGAAGCGGAGCCATTAACAGCTATCACCTCGAGGAATGTGCAAAAATTTTTCTGGCAAAATATTATATGCAGGTTTGGAGTTCCAAGAGAGTTGACGGTGGATAATGGAACCCAGTTCGAAGCTGTGCTTCGCGGCGGTGCGACATCCACAGTCCAACGGAGCCGTTGAGCGAGCCAACGGGAACATTCTCTTCGGGCTGAATCGCCGAATCGTTGGATTGCCCAAGGGGCTATGGGTCGAAGAGCTCCCTAAAATCTTGTGGTCCATTCGAACCACTCAAACCAGGTCCACAGGTTTCACCCCATTTAGATTGCTGTTCGGAGATGAGGCCATGACTCCTACGGAGCTCAGAGGTGGATCGCTTCGCGTAGTTCAACCTGGGGATGAAGATGATAGGAGCACTTCGCTGGATTTGTCAGAAGAAACAAGGCTTCAAGCTGTCGCCAACCTGACTAAGTACCAGGATCACACCAAGACATGGTATGACCCGAAGGTAAAGCTAAATGAGTTAAAGCCTGGTCATCTAGTGTTGCGAAGTGTAATAGCTTCAGGGAAGCTAGGAAACAAATGGGAAGGACCATATGTTATCCTACGCTAAGGACATCCCGGATCGTTTAAATTAGCTAATTTAGAAGGGGAAGAATTGAAGCATGCATGGCATGCGGAGCACCTTAAGCGTTATTTTGCTTAGGGGCCCCTTGTAATCACTTGTAAAAACTTTCCTTTCTATGAATAAAGATAAGGGTCGAATTTTGTTTGCTCTTCGAATATCCCTTACTCCTGATGGACGCATCGGGAGGACGGAGATGCTTGTAGAGCCAAGAATTTTTTCCAAGACCCAGGCAGATGCCTTCGAACCATTGGTTCAGAGGCTCCGTTGCCACCCTACGGATTCCAGGCTCTGGCTTGTTAAGATCCGTAGAAGAGTCTAAGGACTTTAAAAAGAAACAGACTTTCAGCCTCCGGGTACGAAGTATCTGTAAAAGAGCCGAAGGTGGCCACCCTACGGATTCCAGGCTCCGGCTTGTTAGGATCCATAGAAGAGTCTAAGGACTTTAAAAAGAAACAGACTTTCGGCCTCCGGGTACGAAGTATCTGTAAAAGAGCCGAAGGTGGCCACCCTACGGATTCCAAGCTCCGGCTTGTTAGGATCCGTAGAATAGTCTAAGGACTTTAAAGAAAATAGACTTTCGGCCTCTGGATGCGAAGTATCTGTAAAAGAGCCGAAGGTGGCCAAAGTATGGGTTCCATTCTCCGGCTTTGTCAAGAACCGCGTAAAAAAATTAATTAATAATAGGAGAGCCACGAAGTAGTACTGCTAAAAGTACAAATGATAAGTGTCAATTCGAAGCATTCGGTTGTTCGGAGCATTATTGTGCCTAGCGAACCTAAAAGCTTCACCACCCACAAGGGGGGTCGGAGGATAGGAGTCATACAACATACTTTCGAAGCATTACACATTAAATCATTATACTTTTACATCAAGAAAAGTTTTGGTCCAAGCCTAGGAAAAATCGAAGACCCTGTCGACATCTAGAGCTACCCCTCCGGCTACTCTGCCCTTCGGAGCTCGAAGCTGTCGGCTTGGCCCTCTTCATTCGAACACTTCTCTTCTTCTTGGAGGCTCGTAGTTTCTTTTGCTCTTCTTGAAGCTCTGCCCATGTCAGGAGCCTTTCGGAGTCAGCCTCCACAGGGCCTTCGGCCCGGTACTCTGAGTCGGACTAGTCAATAGGTTCGGAGGACGAAGATCCCTCCGCCTTCTCTTCCTCTTTAATATAAGCTAAGACATCTTGGCAAACTTCAAGGGTGATCTCTCCTCCGTCTCCACGAGGAACAGAGAAGCGGGAGCGGCGGTAAGGCCTCAAGCCCTCGAGATTTGCCCACTCCTTTCGGAGCTCATCGGTAATTTCCAAAAGTTCGAGGTCAGGGGTCGAAGGGCATGACAAAACCTAAAAAAGAGCAGAACACCCAAGACAAGTTCTTGTTTATGGCTTTTTCATTAATAAAAAGAGGCTTTATAAGGCTTCGTGTACATAATAACCCTAAGTGGCTAGACCTGCGGGTCGGTTGGCGGAGCAGGAATGGTAGGGGCAGGCAAAGCAGGAAGTGGTGGCCTCGTCTGCGCCTGCCTCTGCCGACGGGCCTCGTCAATCCAAGCTTTAGCTGCGACCTTGTGGTACATCTTCCAGGTTGACCGGAAGGCTTCCCAGGCTGAAGCCACTTCCGAAGATGGCCGCAGCAAGTCGTCGGATGCGAAGCCTGCAAGGGTCGAACCCCCGACTGAGCCGAGGGGGATCCGAAGAGACTCAAGGTGACGAAGAACCCCAATGCTGGCGCACTGCCCGGAGATCTCTCCGTATCGAAGGCCGGAGTTCATCATCAGCGACGAAGCCACATGGATCCTCGTCAGCTTTTGCTCAAGAGGCTCGTGGGTCGCAGCAGAAGACGAAGGGCACATAGTGCCGAAGTACTCCAAGGTACCCTGAAGGGCCTCCAAGGTACGTTCCGCCATGCTGGAGTTCTTCTTCTCCGCTTCTTCCAGTCCTGCAGCAGTCGCAGATACCTCGGCCACCTGGAGCATTAAAGAGCTCTTCTGGGCCATTTCCTGGTTGAGAGCCCCCTGGAGCTCCACCAACTGCGCGCTCGAAGTAGCAGCCTCTTGGCAGAGTCTGTCAACTTCCGCTCGAAGGACGATGCGCTCGGCCTCGACCTCATGGGCAGAGGAGCGAAGTGCGTTGCTATCTTGTCGCGCTGCCCGGAGGGCTTCGTCAGACGCTGCCCTAGCCCTCCGTTCCTCTAGGGTCTCTTCCTCCAGCTTGAGGGATCTCTCGGTGGAGTCGTTAAGGGCCATCTGGAGGGTGGTGACCTTCCGTTTAAGTCGATTAACCTCGACCTCGTTGGAAGTCGCTACCGCTCTAGCAAGGACAAATTGCTGCAAAAAGAACAAGTAAGTACTAAAGTATTTATGATCACTAATGCGAAGCAGCTATGGTGTCTTTTCATACCTAAAGGGCAGCCCTTTCGAGGGCTGAGTTGAGTGACGAAGCCCTGGCCTCACTCAAGATGGAGACCAAGTCCGAATTGGCGATATCCTGGCTTCTCTCTGCCAGGGGCTCCATGAGTTTTCGGAGGCCATCCCAATGCTCCAAGAACAGAGCCAGCAGAGGAAGCCAAGACAAAGCTTGAAGATCATCCGCTGCGGCCTCGTCCTCCAAATTGCCGACGGAGGTTGCGGCATGGCCAGGAAGAAGGTCGAGGCTAGATATGCTCTTACCCCTCCCTGGTACGAAAGAGGGCGAAGCGGGGATACTCCGATCGTCGGCAGCTACCCCCTCGACCAGAACTGCAGCAGCAGAGGCAGCCTCGGTGGTCGAGGCCACCACTGCAGGGGTGACCTCCGTCGCCAAGTTCGTCCCGGCAGGCACATCCTCCGCTCCGACGGATGCGTTCTCCACTGTCAAGCTCGGAGCGTCCGAAGGCGCGGGAGGGTCCGCTCGAGCAGCAGCCTCCGAAGGTGCAGGAGCTTCGGACGCCACCGAAGCATTGACACCCGTAGAGGTATCTACTTCGATAACAAAATTAATAAGCATATTTCCTGAGATAGTATGCAGGTATTGATTAAAAAAAGGGGAGCTTCGGAAAGTACCTCCGGGAGCCTCGTGGGGTAGGATCGCCGGATCCTCCAGGACCTCGTACATCTGAAGGATGTCGGCGAAGTCATCTCCCGAGGTCCTGCCCTCAACACTTCCTGCCGGAGCTGCGATTTCCGCCGTAACCGCCTCGGGTGTAGGCAAGTTGGGAGTAGCGGAGCCCGACTCCACTTGCACGACGACGGGAGCAGGGGGACCTCCCCTAGGTCTTCGTCATCATCCAGGAGATAGCTCTCGAAGGCCGCCGCTGTTTGGGCATCGGAGTCCTCTATCTCTTCGGAGGCTGAGCTCCGAGCACCCGGAGACGAGGCAAGCGAGGCAGGCGTCAACCAAGAAGGGGGCTTTGCTACTTTCTTCTTCCTGGGCGGCTGCTTGCTGGTTTTTTTGGATGGTTCAGCAGTGACTTTCCTTTTACGAGCAGCTGCTCCGGTCAAAGCAAAGTCAGGAAGCGGAGGGGGCTCCATCCCAAGAGCTCCCCACACCCTGTTGGATCGCTCCCAGCGTCCCACCAGCTCAAGCCTGTTTTGCTTCTCGGCCACCGAAGGGGCTCCAAGAACTCATTCGGTGGCTCGAACTATGTCCTCCAGAGCCAATGCCAGGGGGAGCCGCTAAAAGAAAAGGGGTATGAGATCATAAGTATAGTTGTTCTCTTCATATAATATCATACTGCAGGGATTGAAGTCTTACCTAAGTTTCGGAGATCCCCCTCCGAGGCTTGTGGAAACACGATCGGCCAGTTAGCTCCGAGGGGAGGTATCCGAAGGGCAATGAACTCTTCGGCCAGATCGCGCATACTCATGCGGCGATCCACCGAAGTAAGCAGCCCTAGCCTTGTCGAGAGCAGGCTAGGGTTCGGAGAGATCTCTGCCTCCTTGCGGAACCAGATCTCCTGGAGAGGACCAGCGAGGCGGGAGTCCTCTCCGACTTCGGCGTAAAACCACCGAAGTATCCAGTTCGTATACCACCTGTCATTTATGGCTTTTGCAGGGAAATGAAGGGCATGCTCCCTCCATAGCTGGAAATTGACACTGCCGAAGGCTATGGTCACCTTGGAATCCCCCGGCCCATCTTGTGGCTTCGGCTGGCATATAGCTTCGTGGGTCGCGGCGAATATCTCGGAGCGTCCCTCGCACCCCTCTGCCCAGAGCGCCCATTCGAAGATGGCTAAGCGCGCGATGGCATTGGGAGACAGCTGAGGCAGAGTTACGTGGAACAGGTCCAATACCTCCGTCAAGAAGTCCACGGCCGGCAGCCCCAAGCCTGCTTCGAAGAATGCTTCGAAGACCACAACCTCCCCGCTTCGCGGCCTCGGAGTTGATTCTGGCCCGGGGACCCGAGTCCTCAGTCCCGCGCCCAGCTTTCCGTCCATGGCTTCTTCAATAGATTCAGCGGTGCTCACAGATTGACCAATGAGGAAGCTTTGGGCGATCTTCTTCTTGGAAGGCGGACGGAGCTCCCGAGGATTTTTGGGCCAAGCGCCGCTCGAAGTCCCCGCCATTGCCGCAGCTGCTGAGGCAGCCCACGCCTGCCTCTGCGCTAGGGTGCTGGCTGCTGCTGGATTAGTGTGGCTAGTTCTCGCCATCTCGCTCAAATGCTCGAGAGGTTGGAAGATTGGGGGAAAGTGAATCACGAATAATGGATGCGGTAAAAATTCTCGGTTAATCCTTGTCTTTCCCTTTTATAACCGCATGTCCAGTGCTACTCTTCGATTGGTTTCGCACTGCAGGTTCGGCTTCTGTCGTCAACAAGTGGGTCCGGTAATTGGAACGGCGAGCAACCACCGTAAAAATCGACCATTACCTTTTGCAGAGTGTAACGGTTACTTGCGCTGTAACGGCTACAATCAAACGGCGCTCCACGACGTTTGCACTCCGAAACCGTTCCTTTCCCAACGTGCGTTCCCATTGCATCAGGAACCCGAAGGGGAAGGTTCGAACGCGTTGGGCTCGAAGTCCTCGGCTAAGTTGCAACATGCCTGAATCCTCTTTAAGCCTCAAAAATAGAAATGTTCCTTTCGTATACTGCCTTCTTTCTAAACAGGTTAACCGCAGAGAGGCGTATTCGAGGGGCTACTGTTGGGGGGAATTACTCCATTTCTAGGGCTTAAAGATTAATCCTTCAAAGGCTGAGGAGAACTCCAAAGCTAGTGAGCAGTTGTTCGAAGGATGAGTCACCACACCGAAGGGTGCAGCGATGCGAAGCATTGGAGAACCCTCTGAATGGTAGATAGAGGCCCCGAAGCTGAAGGACAAGATTGATGGGATGTCCAGCTTATCCATCTACCTTGTAGTATTTTACCTTTTATAACATTGTTTCTGGTACCGAATAGTTTCCACTATGTCGGTTGTAATCTAGGGGTAATTAGGTCTTTTCCTTATGCTTTTTCACCTATAAATACCCCCCTTTGTACCCTGTAAAAGGGGATCCAGGACAAGTTATTCATTACACTCATTCGGACTACTCGAGCTATTATCCTACTAGGAGGTTCGAGGCAGCCCTAAAGCGCAAACTCTTTGATTGTTCGTTCTTGATCTCAGAGAACCTGTTGGTGCAACATTTGCGCCAATAAGGAGCGAGTCTGCACACTATTTTAGGGAGTGCACCGGCTTCGTACCTAGGGGTCGAGCTAGGGTTTACCAAAAACTGTACCTTGATCATTTCGATACGATACCTTACCCTCACGGCTATAGAGTCCCCGAATTCACCAAGTTCGACGGTGAGGGGTAACAAAACCACACTAGAGCATGTTAGTCAATTTTTAGCACAGTGTGGAGAAGCTAGTGGGTCGGACGCTTTGAAACTTAGACTATTTTATCTCTCACTATTCGACATAGCTTTCACCTGGTTTTCGGTGCTCCCGCCAAACTCTATCCAAACATGGGCAGAATTAGAAAAAAAGTTCCACGACTACTTTTATGCGGGAGAAACAAAACTTAGGCTTTCACACTTGACATCGGTTAGGCAGAAATCTAGCGAGAGCGTCACAAAGTATATCAAGCATTTTCGAGATACTAGGAATCGATGTTTTAGGCTTAATATTTTAGAAAGAGATTTGGCGGATCTAGCTTTTAGCGGGTTGCGTTTTGAGATTAAGGAGAGACTAGACAACCAAAACTTCGTAGAAGTTAGCCAAGTCTTGCAATAGGCTCTGGTCCAGGAAGGCCGAGCCAAGGATAAAAAGTTTATTAAGATGTTTAACAAGCCAAGGGCTGAAGTCCAAGTCCTGGAACACTCCGACGAAGAAGAGTCGGAGGAGAAGAAGATTCGGCCGGCATGTACGCAGTCGAATGGGTTTGGAACGCTAAGAGTAAGCCTGTTACTTGCTCTGAGTTACGGCCGTCTCCCACCAAGAATCGGCCTAGCGAGGTCATGTACTCATTTGATATAACTAAGTGTGATAAAATATTTGATTTCCTCTTGAAGAACCAGCTTCTCAGGTTGCCTAAAGGCCAGGTCATTCCGTCTGCCGACGAGCTAAAGAAACATCCATACTATAAGTAGCATGATTTGTATTCGCATTATACTAACGACTGCAATGCCTTTCGTCGACAGGTTCAATCGGCGATAGAGGAAGGACGATTGAAGATAGACCACAGTCCAAAAATGAAGCTGGACAAAGACCCCTTTCCCATCAACACTGTCGATCTCAACGAAAAAAGACTACTGGTTCGCCCAGAACAGGACGAGTCAACTAAGGGGAAAGTGGTCGTCATTGGAGAATCACGCACGCGCACACTCATACCAAAGAACCCTGAAGTAGGAGTGTGGAAGCATAATGTTGGCACATCTCCTTCGACTAGGGCTCGCAAGAAGCCGAAGGTAACATATCAGATGTTATTAAACAAACACCAGAGAAAAGCTAAGGAAAGATGCCCCCACACCAAAAGGCTAAGTCAATCGAAGGGACCAAAGCGGTCAGAGGGTGGCTTCGGACCACAATAGTCGAACCCACCGCATGATGGCTTCGAACCACAGTGGTCGAACCCACCGCATAACGGTTTTAGACCGCAGTGGTCGAACCCTCTGCATGGTGGCTTAGGTGATGAGGACATCACTTCACATGATACACACATGGAGCCTCCACCTACAATTCAACTACAAGGACCAATCACACGCGCCCGTGCCCGTCGCTTGAACCATGAGGTTAATTCGTTCCTTAGCAACTTTGATTATATTTGTTTGGATGGAATGCTACTGAATACTAGTGATATTTTGTTGCTTAGGAACATGGGAGATGGAATAGGAGAGTTGGAGTTGAAGACGGAGCCGCACGGATGATTTGAAGTCAAGAATTCGCTGGTTCGGACTACATCGACCACCATTCACCAAAATGGGCATAACTTCCTCATACGAAGTCCGATTGGCGCGTTCTTTGACTTTTTGGAAAGCTGAGGAGAAGACGGATCGTTTGCCGTTGGCTTCACCTCATTTGGAGTCTCGAGTCGTCCTGTGTATTTAAAACAGTACTGCATGACAGAACTGGGCCATGTTGGCCATAATCTGAGTCTGTACGTCTTCTAGCCCACAGCCCAAATCTGTTCCCCTTCCACAGACCGCCGCCCTATATATTCTCACGCCAGCCACTTCTAGGGTTAGGTTTTGCTTTGTTGCATCTACACTGTTGTGTTTAGATCCCGCCTCTTGCGCCGGACCGATTGGCTGCCGCATTGGCGTTTGTGAAACCTCAACTTATCTTCGTTTGTCTGTGATTTGGCATTCGATTTGTATCCTTCCTGTTCTTGCTTGTGTTCTTGGGTTCGCTTGCAGGAATTAGCCTTCGTGGCGAGGTCAATCGCGTTCTGCGTGGTTGATAACCAACGGAGACAGTGGTGTAACGATTGCAAGGTTTTGATCCGCCGGACCAGAGCCTTGGATCGCCAACGTCGAGATTCTCCACCAACCCAAGTTTATCCCTTACCTAGCGGAAGATCGGGACCACTCCCCCATCAGCTGGTATCAGAGCTCAGATTTCCCGTTAGGTAATCTCGATCTACTTTTGTTTTCACCCAGAGTCCAGAAAACCGCACCAAAAAAATTCCCCACCGAGAACCCCTTTGTGCCTTGCGATTTTAATTTCAGTTTTAACTTTGTTGAGTTCGTGTTCTTGGTCGAGTCTTGTTGCTGGTTTAGTCATCCCTCTGTGTCGTTTGAGTAGTAGTTGTTCTTGTGTCTCAGATAAAATTCCCCACCGAAAAACCCCCTTTCGCAACCCTATTTTGTTTTCCACATCGAGTCTCTTGTGACCCCCCTTCAGTAAAACAGGCATAACTTTTCGCTCGTTTGGCAGAAAAATCTGAAATTTTTTGAGAATGTTCCTGACCAAATTTGGAGGGTACCCTAAAAATCGGGAAGATAAAGAAAAAAATTGGACAAAGTTTTTGCTCGTCGGACAGCAAACTTGTTTGAATTTTGTGAGCCACATCCCACCTCAGTTGTAGGTGCCAATTTTTGTGGTTACTCCTCTGGTCATCCTTGTTTCAAAAAAAAATAGAGTGAAAAAAAAGAAAAAAAATATATAAAAAAAAGAGAAACAATCCTGTTGTTGCTTGTCCGAACTCTTGTCCGAACTCCTGTCCGAACTCTTGTCCAATCTGAAGCAGTCTTTGGCTGTTTGTTGCTTGTCCGATCTCTTGTCTGAACCTTTGTCCGAACTCTTGTCCGATCCCTTGTCCGATCCGAGCAGCAGCAGAAAAAAAAAAAATTTGCACATACACTTGTCCGATCACTTGTCCGATCCCTTGTCCGATCTATAGAGAGCTGATTTTGACCTGTTTTTGCTTCCTTTTTGATTTTTTGGCACATAGTTTCCCTCTATTACTTGAACTTTCACTTTGGGAGCACTACGGTCAGCAACTTTGACGAGTACTAGGGAATACTTATTGAACTTGGTTTAACTGTTATTATTATCGCTAATCCTTGCTACTCACTTTGCCTTCCAAGCTACACATTTCTCTTGGTCAGGACAGGTTCATTCCTTGCAATTGTACACCATCCTCCACTTGGTTCATCACCTGTAGGCCGGTGACCTCACTGCGGCGTGGTAAGAACACTTGCAAGCGTGGGTAAGGTGCTTGACGAATTGCTTCCACCACACATCCAGCACCCCACCTAGCTGTTTTACATAAGGATTATTCTTTGTTGTTTTGCCTTTTCACTAACATGGCAGATAACAGCGGCACCCCTCCATCTGATTTTAATGACTGTGTCTCACGGCGTGCTCTACTAGAGTCTCAGCGGCAGACCCAACATTCCATCGAACGTCTCGCGCGTACTGTGGCTGACCTAGTGGACCGGATGACTGCCTTGGAAACACGATTGCCTGCTGCACGAGCCAACGATGAACATGTTGAAGAGGAAGACGATCATATTGAAGAGGAAGACGACCTATCCTATGCAGGAAACAATGCCATTGACCCTGACGAGGCTGCACATCATCGCTTTCAGTTCAACCATCAAGGTATGGGCGGCCACCGCAACCGCCCTCCACGAGGTAACAATGACAACCACGGGAACAATGATCCCTACTCTAAGGTAAAATTTTCAGTACCTCCTTTTGCTGGCACCTATGATCCAGATGCATATTTAGATTGGGAGATGTCGGTCGAACAAAAATTTAATGCTCACATGGTTCCTGCTATCCACCGCGTGCGTTTAGCTACTAGTGACTTCATTGGATATGCTCTTCTTTGGTGGACTGAAATAGTTCAGGTTGGAAATGAACCACAAACTTGGGATATGTTAAAACGGCAAATGCGTGGTAGATGGGTCCCTCCTTCATATAAACGTGATTTGAGAAAAAAATTGCAGCGCCTAAACCAAGGAAATAAATCGGTAGAGGAGTATTATCAGGAGTTGCAAATAGGTTGCATGCGTGCTGAAATTGAGGAGGACAATGAGGATAAAATGGCCCGTTTTTATGGTGGTTTAAGACGTGAAATTCAGGATATCATTGATTATAAAGAATACAATACTATCACTCGTCTTTTCCACCTTGCTATGCTTGCAGAAAAAGAATTGCAGGGTCGCCAACAACCACAACGCAGCATGAGGACCAACATTGGTGGTGCTACTTCACGCTCAAGTGGGCAGCAGCAACGACCACCCGCACCCCCTTATCGACCGGCGGCTACATCAGCACCCTCTACATCTACAGCCCAGGTTGAGAGTTCCAAGACTGCAGCAACCAAGGCGCCAGCCAAGCCCACCTCCTCGGCAGCCTCTACTGCACGTTCTGCAGTGATCCAGTGTCACAGATGCAAAGGACTTGGACACGTTATGAAAGACTGCCCTAGTCAGCGGGCTTATATTGCTACGGAAGACGGTGGCTATGTAAGTGCTAGTGATGTTGAAGATGAATATGCACTTGCTGCTAACATTGCAGGAGATGATGATACATTCGACGATGACGATGTTCTTGCGTCGGATGCCACTGCCGACCTTGAAGCACTTATTGTACAACGCGTCTTGAGCACTCACATGGAGCAGGACGACAGGGCACAACGGAACAATCTGTTTCAGACCTTCTTCGGCGTCAAAAACCGTCGTGTACATGTCATCATCGACAGCGGTAGTTGCAACAATTTGGTGAGCCACGACATGGTAACGAAGCTTCAACTTCCCACACGCGCGCATCCACACCCTTACCATGTGCAATGGTTCAACAATAGTGGTAAGGTCAAGGTAACACAAACTGCTCACATCAAATTTTCCATTGGTACATACGTCGGAGCTGCTGATTTTGATGTAGTACCAATGCAAGCATGTTCTCTGTTACTTGGTAGACCTTGGGAGTATGATACTGATGCTACACACCATGGTAGGAGCAATACGTACACATTTACGTATAAAGGAAAGAAAGTTACATTGCTTCCTATGACTCCTGCTGAAATTGTAAAATTTGAACAAGAAAAACATGCTAGGGATGCACAAAAGAGCAAACAACCTTCTGAAAATCAGCAAGTAGCTAAGACGCTTTTGAGGCAACAGAAAGATAAAATTGCTTCTCCTTCTTCATCACAAGTTATAAATCTGAAAGGGCGTGTCATGCTTGCAACTAAAACTAACCTTGCTGAAATTTGTAATGATACTCCCTTGCTATACGGCTTGATTTGCACAAACGTGTTGTTTTCACTTGCGAACATTCCTAGCACTGTTCCTGTTGCAGTCACTGACCTTTTGCAGGAGTTTAATGATGTTTTTCCTGCTGAGATACCACCCGGGCTGCCACCGATATGCGGCATCGAGCACCAAATTGATTTGGTCCCGGGAGCGTCTCTTCCTAATCGTGCAGCGTACCGTACCAATCCGGAGGAGACAAAAGAAATTGAGCGCCAAGTACAGGACCTTCTTGATCGTGGGTACGTTCGTGAAAGCCTTAGTCCTTGTGCAGTACCCGTTCTTTTGGTACCTAAGAAAGATGGTAGTTGGCGCATGTGTGTTGATTGTCGTGCTATTAATAATATCACCATTCGATATCGACACCCTATTCCTAGATTGGATGACATGCTTGATGAGATTAGTGGTGCCATTATCTTTTCTAAGATCGATCTCCGTAGTGGCTACCACCAAATTCGCATGAAACTAGGTGATGAATGGAAAACTGCTTTTAAAACAAAGTTTGGATTATATGAGTGGCTTGTCATGCCTTTTGGACTTACTAATGCACCTAGTACCTTCATGCGCTTGATGAATGAAGTCCTACGGCACTTTATAGGACGCTTTGTGGTTGTATACTTTGATGATATCTTGGTTTATAGCAAGTCTCTCACTGAACATGTTGAACACCTACGTGCTGTTTTTTTTGCCCTCCGTGAAGCTAGAATGTTTGGTAACCTTGAGAAGTGCACGTTTTGCACGGATCGAGTTGTGTTTCTTGGCTATGTTGTCACTTCACAGGGTATTGAGGTCGACGCGGCAAAGGTAGAAGCCATCAACAGCTGGCCGCAACCCCAAACTATCACACAGGTACGTAGTTTTCTTGGTCTTGCAGGTTTCTACCGGCGTTTTGTGAAAGATTTCAGCACCATAGCCGGTCCTTTGCATGAGCTGACCAAGAAGGGAATTACTTTTGCGTGGGAGCCAGCACATGAACAAGCTTTTGCCACACTCAAAGATCGCCTTACACATGCACCTCTACTTCAGTTACCCGACTTCGGTAAGCCTTTTGAGTTAGAATGTGATGCTAGTGGTTTTGGATTAGGAGGTGTGCTGCTGCAAGGAGGTAAACCCGTGGCCTATTTTAGTGAGAAATTACATGGCCCACAGTTGAATTATTCTACCTATGATAAGGAATTATATGCCTTAGTGCGTGTGCTTGAAACTTTGCAACATTATCTTTTGCCTAAGGAGTTTATTATTCATTCCGATCATGAAGCATTGAAGCATATACGTAGTCAAGCAAATCTGAATAAACGACATGCTAAATGGGTAGAATTTATTGAGACTTTTCCATATATCATTAAGCATAAGAAAGGGAAAGATAATGTGATTGCCGATGCTTTATCTAGACGTTATACTTTGCTTTCTCAACTTGATTATAAGATCTTTGGTTTAGAAACATTGAAGGACATGTATGCTACTGATTTGGACTTCAAAGATGCTTTTGCAAATTGTACCGATGACCGTGCTTGGAACAAATATGTGCTGAATAATGGATACCTTTTTCGTGCTAACAAGTTATGTGTGCCGGCTAGCTCTCTTCGCTTGTTGTTATTGCAGGAAGCACATGGTGGTGGTTTGATGGGTCATTTTGGATCAAAGAAAACTGAAGATGTGCTGTCCACCCACTTCTATTGGCCTAAGATGAGACGAGATGTTGAGCGCTATGTGGCACGATGCGCTACTTGCAATAAAGCTAAGTCCCGACTAAACCCACATGGTCTTTATATGCCTCTGCCCGTTCCTAGTGTACCTTGGGAGGATATTTCTATGGATTTTGTGTTAGGGTTACCTAGAACTACGAGGGGGAGAGATAGTATTTTTGTGGTGGTAGATCGTTTCTCTAAAATGGCGCATTTTATACCTTGTCACAAGAGCGACGATGCTACAAATGTTGCTGATTTGTTTTTCAGAGAGGTCGTACGCTTGCATGGAGTTCCCAATACCATCGTTTCAGATCGTGATGCCAAATTCTTAAGTCATTTTTGGAGGACGTTGTGGCATAAGTTGGGGACGAAGCTGCTGTTTTCTACTACTTGTCACCCCCAAACGGATGGACAAACGGAGGTCATCAACCGCACATTGTCCACCATGTTGAGGGCTGTTTTGAAGACCAACTTGAAGCTTTGGGAAGAGTGTCTACCTCATATTGAGTTTGCATATAATAGGTCAGTACACTCCACTACTAAGGTAAGTCCGTTTCAAGTGGTCTATGGCTTTAATCCGCGTGCTCCTATTGATTTGCTGCCATTACCACCATCTGAAAACTTGAATTTTGATGCTACTACACGTGCTGAATTATTACTTAAGATGCATGAAACTACTAAAGCAAACATAGAGAAAATGAATGAGAAATATCGTGCTTATGGTAGTAAGGGTAGAAAAGAAATAACATTTGAACCGGGTGATCTTGTTTGGTTGCACTTGCGCAAGGATCGTTTTCCTGATTTACGAAAGTCTAAATTGATGCCCCGTGCTGATGGTCCTTTCCGTGTGCTTGAGAAGATAAATGACAATGCATATAAGCTTGAGTTGCCTGCAGCTTTTGGGGTTAGTCCCACATTTAACATTTCAGATTTAAAGCCCTATTTGGGAGATGATGATGAGCTTGAGTCGAGGACGACTCCAATTCAAGAGGGGGAGGATGATGAGGACATCACTTCACATGATACACACATGGAGCCTCCACCTACAATTCAACTACAAGGACCAATCACACGCGCCCGTGCCCGTCGCTTGAACCATGAGGTTAATTCGTTCCTTAGCAACTTTGATTATATTTGTTTGGATGGGATGCTACTGAATACTAGTGATATTTTGTTGCTTAGGAACATGGGAGATGGAATAGGAGAGTTGGAGTTGAAGACGGAGCCGCACGGATGATTTGAAGTCAAGAATTCGCTGGTTCGGACTACATCGACCACCATTCACCAAAATGGGCATAACTTCCTCATACGAAGTCCGATTGGCGCGTTCTTTGACTTTTTGGAAATCTGAGGAGAAGACGGATCGTTTGCCGTTGGTTTCACCTCATTTGGAGTCTCGAGTCGTCCTGTGTATTTAAAACAGTACTGCATGACAGAACTGGGCCATGTTGGCCATAATCTGAGTCTGTACGTCTTCTAGCCCACAGCCCAAGTCTGTTCCCCTTCCACAGACCGCCGCCCTATATTCTCACGCCAGCCACTTCTAGGGTTAGGTTTTGCTTTGTTGCATCTACACTGTTGTGTTTAGATTCCGCCTCTTGCGCCGGACCGATTGGCTGCCGCATTGGCGTTTGTGAAACCTCAACTTATCTTCGTTTGTCTGTGATTTGGCATTCGATTTGTATCCTTCCTGTTCTTGCTTGTGTTCTTGGGTTCGCTTGCAGGAATTAGCCTTCGTAGCGAGGTCAATCGCGTTCTGCGTGGTTGATAACCAACGGAGACAGTGGTGTAACGATTGCAAGGTTTTGATCCGCCGGACCGGAGCCTTGGATCGCCAACGTCGAGATTCTCCACCAACCCAAGTTTATCCCTTACCTAGCGAAAGATCGGGACCACTCCCCCATCATTAGGACCCCAGTGGATGAACCATTCGTGCAGTGGCCTCGCGGCCTAGTGGCTGAGCCACACGCAAAACGAGTTCGACCCCCAAAGGCCAAACCCAGCTCCTCTCTGGATGAACCCTCTGGTAGGAGGCTTCGGCCCACAATGGCTGAGCATACATTTGGCCTAGCAGGACCTCTCACTGATATGGTCTAAGATAATGTTGACCTAGCCGAGCCCCGCTCTGGGTAATTGGTTCGGCTCACAGTGGGCGAAGCCACTAGAGCCACCGATGCCTCTACCATACAACTGGGCAGGGACCCCATGGGCTCCGTACGTGTCACAATCAGAGTACCCTCCGCAACATAACACTATTCTTTGTTTTCCTTCAGAGTATTATGACTGGCAGGGACAAACAGACACAGCGGAGGGGGCATCATCCACAGGTTGTCTGTGGTACCCCTGAATCGACCCGCACAGAACGAAGTCAAAGAAGATGAATGCGAAGAGGCAAAGGACAAGGAGTCTAAAGCTATCACAGTCAGAATAGGGTCTCAAGAAGTCCCAATCCCAAAGGCCCCTTTGCCAAAGCCTGACAGAGGTAAGTCTCCTACTCTGGTCGAAGCCCGCACTGGAGCCTGGTCTGATCGGCCGAACGAGGCTGATCCGATTGGTAGGGTCTGCAGTGAAGGCCCCTCTGATTATGAAACACACGAGGCTAAGCTGGGCAGTACCCCTTCAACCAAAAATAATAGGAACAAGGCAGTGGTGCCTGGTACCAAGCCACGGCCATCTTGGGCACCTCTAGGTATGTCCAAATCATAGAAGACACGTCTACAACGCCTACGGGCACAGGAGATGCGCGAGAAGGAAGCCGAGGATGAGTGAGATGCTATCTTTGAAGAAATCCGCCCTCGGACATCTACGAGACAGGTATGGAGGATTAAGTCGGTTGAGATGACCAACCCGACTACTAGTCCGAGCGACGACAACGATGACATGCTCGACGATGACTACTCGTCCGTCTCTGAGGGACCTGTCCCCTAGGTGATGGACATCAACGTAAACATGTTGCCCGCTGAGTTCACCCTACCGCAGGACGAGGTCGAGGTCACTCAGTTGAACCACGGCCCGCACAATGCTATTTCTGAAAACCCGTGGGCTCGACTCGCCATCTAAAGCCTCTCTACGTCTGTGGTCACATTGACGGAAAGCCGATCTCCTGGATGCTTGTTGACGGTGGTGCCACTGTTAACCTAATGCCTTACTCGCTATTGAAGAAACTTGGCAAGGACGAGGAGGACTTGAAGAAAACCAACTTGATGCTCAACGGCATCAACAGTGAGAGTTCTGAGGCCAAAGGCGTGATCTCCATGGAGTTGACAGTAGGCAACAAGACATTGCCGATAGCATTCTTCGTCGTCGATGTGCAAGGTAACTACAGTGTGCTGCTTGGGAGTGACTGGATTCATGCAAATTGCTGCATTCCTTCTACTTTGTACCAATGCCTAATTCAGTGGGACGACGATGAAGTAGAGGTCATACCCGCAGATACTTCGGCCCAAGTAGCATTGGCCGATGTGTCCATTGACGTCATCCACAACAAAGTAGAATGTCTATCAGGTAGAGATATTTCGGATTACGACTTTGTTAGCATGTCTGGAGGACATTTCATACTAGTGTCTGTAAAGCTGGATGGTGTAGCACGATTGTTTCTAAATTAGTAGTCATGTCTAGCAAGAGTAATGTAGATTGGCTAAAGTCTCATGTAGAGCAGTATCGGACTGCTAAAGACGGTATTGTCGAAGCCATCGAAGACTGTTGTAGCAATTGTGTTAGCTACAACACAGGTTTTGTATGTGTGTGTATGGTGTGTAAAATGAACCTCGAAGGGTTCTCTCAGAGGGAGAAAAGATTTATACTTTTTCGGGCCTCCCCTAAGGGATAATAGCCCTACGTCCAGTTTGTGGTGGATTTGGCATAATATGCCTTAATGTAGTGTAGTGAGCTCCAGGGTTCTCATGGCCCCTGGAGAAGCTAACCTATTACAAGGGCTTGGCCCTGCTTTTATAGGCACATAGGCCAAAGGAAAAGACCAAAATGCCCTCTATAAGTCATAGGCTCATAGGGGCAAAAAGGGAAAAGGAGCTAGCTACTGTACAAAGTGCTTTATAGCTTTACAGACGTGTTAGATAAACGTCACTTCTTGACCAGCTAAAAAACATACTAGGGGAAGAGGGGCCCCTGGTATGATTTCTACACTGTAGCGAGGTGCAGATATTTCTAGGTTCGGAGTAGGGGCCGGAGCTCTTCAGGCGGAGGCCGCAAGGGAGGCTTCGAAGTACACTCTGAACTGGGCTTCAAAGTATACTCCGAGTTGAACTCCGAACTGGGTTCTCGGAGACTTAGCTTTGAATTGGCTGGAAAGGGTCCGGAGACAAGCTCTGAGGAGCTCCGAAAGGAGCTCAAAGGTTAACTCCGAACAGAGCTCGAAGGTTAATTCCGAAGTTAGCCCGGAAGATAACTCTGAAACTAGCCTGAGACTTAGCTTCTGCAAACTTCAAAGGGATCTTGGGGCTTTGCTCCGGAGGGCTCCGAAGGGGTTCGGAGGCCTCGCTCCAGGGGGCTCCGAAGAGGACCTTAAAACTTAGAAATAGCTTCTTCAGATAGGAACATGCTTCGACAGTGTTGGGCTCCGGGCCGAAGGCTGTCGGACGCTGACGTCATTTGGCCCCTGTTCAAGGGAAAACTTATTCCCCCAATAGTAGCCCCTCGCTTGCAGGCCTTCGGGATGAAGGGGTGTGTGTGCCCTTGGGACAAATGACAGTAAAAATTGCAACTTTAGAGAAAACAGGCCTTCGGAGCTTGGACCAAAGGCGGCTTCGAATTGCGCAGGTAATAATTGCTTGCGTCAGCTGTCAGAATGACCTCGGGGAGATCAATTGACTCCGCAACAGCTATAAAATTGACCGTTAGAGTGCACTGGGTCGCTTCAGCTTTGCTGGGGGCCCACCTGCCAGTGGCTTCGGCACGCGAACCGTTGGGATTTTTACCACCTATAAATAGGGGTTTACCGCACACGGCTTCGACACACCTCTCATTTGCTTTCTTCTCAATGCCTTGCATCCTTCGCTCTCTTCTCCTCCTTAGCTTCGCGCGAAGCACCCTTCGCAAGCTTTAGCACCCTTCATGCCAAAGCTCCATAGAAATGCCGAAGAAAGTTGCTTCGAAGGCTTTGGCCTTGGGCTCGAGCTCGAGCTTGAGCTCCACCCAAGCGCAGGCAGCGGCAGCAGTAGCAGCAAAGCCTGCAGTGAGGCGGTTGGGGCCGAAGGATCTTCAGTCGCCATCCGACAAGTTTGAGCAATCATTGGAGATGAGGGCCTCGATCTTGACAGAGGAGTCTGTCCGGAGGGCCTGTGTGGCGCCCCGATTTACCGAAATCGGAACATTATTGAATTTCATAAGAAAAACAATAATACAAGAGGTTCATCATGTGACAAACGTACATACGACAGCATCCATGGTGCGCAGACCATATTTATTACATCAGAGTTGAAATAAAAATAGTAATAAAGGTAAATAGCATGATGAACGCCTTCTTCAGGATCTTTGCTTGACTGGGTCGCTACTCCAGACCGTCTTCATAGTAGGCATCCTCTGTGGGGTCCAACAGGTATGAGTACAAAAAGTACTCAACAAGCCACCGCAAATGCAAGTAATAATGCAGGATAATAAACAAGGAAGGGTAATGGCTAACAGTGCGGAAAAGTACATTTTCAGTTATTGCATTTAGTGTAGTCAAATTTAATCATGCGGAAAAGTAAACATGAGCATCAACAACATCATCTAACTCGAGGAGTACGTTTTACCTCCTCGCACAATAGTCCTTACATGTCCAACCATCATGCACATACATATTCAGAGTAATCTAACTGTGGGATGTCACGCAACCCGCCCTTGACCGTGGGCTCGGCTTTTCGAAAAGATTTAAGACTCTGATTAGAGATGTACTACTGTACCCACAAGGCACGCACTCATCCCAAACGAGATGACCCATACCATGGGAACTCGTGCCAAAACCTCGGCATGAAATGCTCCAAGCGATAACCACCCGCTCTAGGTTTCGCCGGCGCGCCGGGCCGCATCCCAGCTAACGTCGCACCTCCTTTTGCGCCACGTCGGTAAAGCAACCCGCAGGTGCAGCTTGACCCATCTCCAAATGGTGGCCTCGGTTTGGAACACTCCATACCTTAGTTAGGACTTACCCATTAGACTTGTGGTTAGTACGGAAGTGTATTGCAACGGATCCCGCAGACCGGTCCTTATAGTGCCCCGGGTGCTACCGACCAATGCCCCAGCTTGCACCCAGAACCCACCATGCATTCACTCACAACCACAACTCCAACACTGACAGAATTCCAAAGATGAGAATAAAGGGGATCATATAGTAGAACCAATCGCTACGACTCATTTTTAATCCTATAGCAATCGTGTGAATACATTGGACACTAGCTAATAACATTTATCATATGGTGACAAGGAGTTTAGGCTAGAGAGCATGTCTTGGGTTGCACATCAAGGTCGGGGGATTCTAAATAAATATATTGTAAGGGTATCATTTGACTAATGCATATATAACCTATGTGTTTTAGTGATAGTTTAATCAAACATGGGTCCAACATGCTCAAAAGATTGGTTTGGTGACTTGCCTTGTTCAGCGAAGGGTGAGGGAGGAACTTGTCGCGCCCCGATTTAATAAATCAGGACTTTATTGAAATTCCATAGAAAATCAATAAAACAAGACGTTCATCATGCGACCACGTACAATACGGGCAATCATTCACGGTTCGTAGACCGCATTAATACAAAAGCGAATAAAGATGAAGAGAAACTAATAAAATAAGGGTCCTAGATGAACGCCTCCTTCCAGTCTCGCCTTGACTGGGTCGCTACTCCAGACCTTCATCCTCCTCGTAGTAGACTGGCTCTGATGTTGTAAGTCAATGGGGTGAGTACAGATGTACTCAACAAGCCACCGAATGCAAATATAATGCAAGGTAATAACAAGGGAGATAGTGGCTAGTTTAGCGGAAGCAGCATAATTGTAAAGCTTTAAATGTGAGCAATTTATTAGTACGGAAAAATAAACAGGTGCATGTGTATCATCATCTTCTAACTCGAGGGGTACAGTCAGCCCCACCTCGCTCAACAGTCCTTACGTGCCATGAATAACTTGAACATTCAAACAATTGTAAACTAACTGCGAGTAGTCACATAACCCGCCCTTGACCGTGGGCTCAGCTTTTCGAAAAGATTGAATTACTCTGATCAGAGATGTACCACTGTACCCACAAGGCACGCACTCATCACCTACACCGAAGTGTAACGAGATGACCCATCACACGGGAACTCGTGCCAAAACCTTCCATATAGTCCTCCCCGACTCAATAGAACCCTCTTATGGGTTTCATATGGTGTCCCGACGCATCGGAGCCCCACCATACCCCCCCTTGAGCCTCGTCGGTACAAGTCGCCCGCAGGCTAGCCCCTTGCCCCCTCCTCTATGGTGCATCGAGCCAGAGTATTCCATACTTCCAGTTAGGACTTACCCATTAGACTTGTGGTTGGTACGGAAGTGCTTTGCAACAGATCCCGCAGACCGGTCCTTATAGTGCCCCGGGTGCGACAAACCAGTGCCCGAGCTTGCACCCGGAACCCACCATACTTATAACCTAGCCAACTCCAACAGAGTCCAGAGACGAGTATAACGGGGAAATTCATATACAGAATCCAGCTATCTACGACTCATTCTTTTTAACCTATAGCAGTTGTGCCGGTACATTGGGCACTAGCTAATAGCTTAATAGTAGAGTGACAAGGAGTTAAGGCTCAATAAGCATGGCTTGGGTTTGCACACAAGGACGGGGATCTAATAAATATAAGTGTACGGCTTGATTATTTGACTAATGCAATATTAACCTATGGGTTATAGCGATAATTTATTAAAACATGGGCTCAATTATGATCAACTGTTTCCACAGGGGTGGTCGATGACTTGCCTTGATCAGCAAATGGGGATGGAGGAACCTCGGGGTAGAACTCCTGCTCCTCGATGAACTCGTAGTCTTCTCGATACGGAAAAATAAACAATACATCACATTCAATAAAACATCACCAAACATAATCATACATATTTGTGGGTGTGTTTATGTGAAGTAACATTTTAATCTTCTGTAGTTTTGTATAAAACAGTAAAGTTTAACTTTTTGGAATTTTTTTCCTAATTTATTTTCTATCTTATTAATCTTAACCCTAAGGGGTTTTATTCATTTATTTATTAAGAATATTTTGGGTAACAGTAACATACTGTTTTTATTGCATTAATGGGTAGAGGATATTATTCTGGATTTAACAAAATTTGAATGGTGAAATTTGGAGTTAAAATGAGCAAGATATGAATTTTCAAAGTTTAAATCAATTTTCTAGATTTTATTTAAACAGAAAAACAGTCCCTGGTCCACGGTGAACCAGGTTCACCGTGAACCCGTGGCTATGCGCGTGGACCGGCCGATCCAGAGCCGTAGGATCCAGATCTGGCGGCTGAGCGCGAGGCGGGAGGGTTTTAATGAAAACGGACGGCTCAGATTAAAACGTGGCGAAAGGGTATACGTGGACGCACAGGATTGAGTCACGTTTTTAAGTTAAATCTGACGGCTGAGATCGCGTGGTACCGCTTCGACCGGATCCGAGGGCCTGGATTAGATCCCGAAGGGATTTAATCCTAGACGTCCGATCTGGATCGGACGGCCCGGGGCTCGTCCGGCACGGCACGCAGCGAAGGGGGTTACGCACCCTTCTTCTCCGGCGACGGTGGCGCACGGGTGCGAGCGTGGCGACGGTGGCGAGGACCTAGGATCCTAGCCTATGGCGAAAACGGAAAGAGGAGAAGATGGTGATCACGATGGTACCTCCGGCGGCGACGGATGGCGACGGATGGCGGCCGGCGACGAGGGTAGACGAAGCAGGGTGTTCGGGTGGTCGTCGGCGACGGCGATCCGGCGGTGTCCACGGCCAACGGAAGGGTGGCCGAGGACGGGCGGTGGTCGACGATCACTCCGGTGGCGGTGGCTAGCGCGAAGGGGGTCGGGATTGACGGCGATCGCCGACCGGAGGTGGAGCAGGACCTCAGACCGAAAAAGAGATGATGGCGCTCGGCTTTCGCTCGGGGAGGGCGGTGTGAGTGTGGGCTGAGTGCGGAGGCCAGAGGGGTTTATATAGGGGTCACCGGCGGCGAGGATGGAAGTTAAAACCAAGGAAACCCGAAGGTTTAATTCCTAACTCCGGCGAGGTTCCCATATCCTCGGATTTGCTTCCCTAATCACGAAACCGCGTGGGCTATGGATGGAATGGGGTCGGTAGCGCTTGGGGAAGGTGATCGGAGGGGGGATCAGAGGCGATCCGGTGGCCGGCGGCGAGAAAACAGAAGGGGATCGCCCGGGAAGGAAAGGGGAGCGATCCCCTTCCATCGGAGACGAAGGTCCTGACAGGTGGCCCCCACCTGTCAGTGACCGAACCAGAAAAGGAAGGGCCGACAGGCGGGCCACGGCTGTTAGTGGGTGAACGCGGGCGCACAGAGGCTGACTGGTGGGGCCGAGGCGGGGTGCGAGCGGGAGGAGAGAGGGGAGCCGCGCCGACAGGCGGGACCCACTCGCCAGAGAGAGAGCAGTGATGGGCTGGGCCTAAAAGGCTTTAGGAGGGAGTTTCAGGGTTTCGGCCCAATGGGATTAAATATTGATTTCTGATTTAAAATAATTCCAGAAAATCGAATATTTGATTAAGGGTTGAATCACTGTTGATAAAAATTTGTAAAAATTTCTAAAATTATATTTTGGTCTCTAGTTCATCTCATAAAATTTTCAGGTCCAAATTTTGAGTATTTCTCCCTGTTTGGCTTTATTTGGGCTCTTTTGGTGATTTCTCCTTTAATAATAAATCCAGAAATAATTTAAATAATATTTTTCTTTTATTTTAATCCTTTTTAATTTCTGGGGTGTTACAATCCTATCCCCCTTACAGAGAATCTCGTCCTCAAGATTCGGATCAATCCTCGAATAGCTCAGGATGCTGTGCCTTGAGTTCATCTTCCTTTTCCCAAGTAGCTTCTTCTACCGGATGATTGCTCCACTGCACTTTGCAGAAGCGGATTACTCGGCTCCTGGTGGTTCTTTCTTTGACTTCCAATATCTTGACCGGCTTTTCCACATAAGTCAAATCTTCTTGGACATCCAACTGCTGAAGGTCCACTTGCTCTGTGGGGACGCGAAGACACTTCTTGAGTTGGGAAACGTGAAACACGTCATGCACTCCAGCCAATGAGGGCGGTAATTCCAACTGATAAGCTACTTCTCCTTGGCGTCGGATAATGGGGAATGGTCCAACATATCGAGGGGCCAACTTTCCTCTCATGTTAAACCGTTGAGTACCACGGAGAGGCGTAACCCGAAGGTAGACATGATCTCCTTCTTCAAAGACTAGGTCTCGGCGACGATTGTCTGCGTAGCTCTTCTGTCGTGATTGGGCTGTCTTGAGTCGATCTCTGATGATACGTACTTTCTCTTCAGCTTCACGAAGAATGTCTGTTCCAAATACTTGGGATTCACCGGTTTGGTCCCAAAGTAGTGGCGTTCTGCACTTACGTCCATATAGGGCTTCAAAAGGAGACATCTGAAGGCTGGCTTGATAGCTGTTGTTGTATGAAAACTCAGCGTATGGCAGGCTCTTGTCCCAAGTGGCTCCAAAATCCAAAACACATGCTCGGAGCATATCCTCTAATATTTGGTTTACCCTTTCTGTTTGTCCATCTGTCTGTGGGTGGTAGGCGGTACTGAAATTCAATCTCGTGCCCATCTCCTCTTGAAGGTTCTTCCAGAAACGAGAGGTAAACTAACTTCCTCTGTCGGACACTATCTTCTTGGGCACTCCATGAAGACATACGATCCAGGCCATATATAGCTCTGCAAGCTTAGGGCCACTAAAGGTCGTCTTGACGGCTATGAAATGTGCTACTTTCGTAAGCCGATCGATGATCACCCAAATAGAATCATACCCAAGTTGGGTCTTAGGTAATCCAGTGATGAAATCCATACCGATCTCTTCCCACTTCCATTCCGGCACTTTAAGTGGCTGTAACAATCCTGCAGGCCTCTGGTGTTCAGCTTTTACTCTTCTGCAGGTGTCACATTCGGCGACAAACTGGGCAATCTCTCTTTTCATGCTAACCCACCAATAACGTTCCTTCAGATCCTGGTACATCTTGGTACTGCCGGGATGAATGGAGTACAATGTCTCATGGGCTTCTCTTAGGATAAGGGTCTTTATCTCCGGTTTATCCGGCACACATATCCGGGGTCCAAACCAGATGGTGCCATTCTCGTCCTCTGAAAATCCGGGGGCTTTCCCTTGTCTCATGTTCTTCCTAATGGCAGCTATATCCGGGTCCTCCAACTGAGCTTCACGGATTTGCTCAAACAGAATAGGCTGGGTTTCCAAGGTGGCTAGATATGCTCTGGTGGTCAACCCAAGATTCAACTTTTCCATCTCCCTACATAACAAGGGTGCGTGTTCTTGAATCATCATGGCTGTGCAATATCCCTTGCGACTTAAGGCATCAGCTACCACATTTGCTTTTCCGGGGTGGTAGTGAATACCTAAGTCATAGTCCTTGATTAGTTCTAACCATCGTCTTTGCCTCAAGTTCAGGTCTGGCTGTGTGAAGATATACTTCAAGCTCTTGTGATCCGTAAAGATCTCACAGCGATTACCAACCAAATAGTGCCTCCAAATCTTAAGGGCGTGCACTACGGCGGCTAATTCCAAATCATGGGTCGGATAATTCAACTCATGAGGTCTCAACTGACGGGAGGCATAAGAGATAACTTTTCCATCTTGCATAAGAACACATCCCAATCCTTGGCGAGATGCGTCGCAATAGACATGGAAGTCTTTGCGGATATCCGGTAGGGTCAGTATAGGTGCAGACACCAAACGGATATTGAGGGTGCGGAAACTTTCCTCGCATTCAGGAGTCCATTCAAACTTTTCTCCTTTCTGCAACCGCTTGGTCATAGGCTTGGCTATCTTGGAAAAATTCTCAATAAATCTCCGATAATATCCGGCCAAACCCAGAAAACCTCGTATCTCAGATACGTTCGTGGGTGGCAACCAATCCGTAACTGCTTCTACGGTGGAAGGGTCTACTGTGATTCCTTGCGCAGAGATGATGTGTCCAAGGAACTTTACTTCTGCCGTCCAAAACTTGCATTTGCTGTACTTGGCATACAATTGGTGTTCCCTTAACTTTCCTAAGGTTAACCGGAGGTGAGTCTCGTGCTCTTTCTGATCCTTGGAATAAATGAGGATGTCGTCTATGAAGACCACGATGAACTTGTCCAAATACTCCATGAACACTTTATTCATCATATTCATGAAGAATGCGGGGGCGTTGGTCAGCCCAAAGGACATAACCGTGCACTCGTATAATCCATAACGGGTGGTGAAGGCAGTCTTGGGTATATCCTCCTCTCGGATCCTCAACTGATGATAACCAGAACGCAAGTCGATCTTCGAGAATACGGTAGCTCCGTTTAGCTGGTCGAAGAGATCATCGATCCGAGGTAACGGGTACTTATTCTTGATGGTTACCTCATTCAAAGCGCGGTAATCCACACACATACGCTTTGCCTTGTCTTCTTTCTTCTCGACGAAGATGACTGGAGCACCCCATGGCGATGTGCTAGGCCTGATGTAGCCTTTCTTCTCGAGATCCTCCAACTGCTGCTTCATCTCAGCTAATTCGTTAGCGGCCATCTGGTATGGTCGCTTATAAATAGGGGTGGTTCCGGGCACCAAGTCAATCCTGAACTCGATGTCCCTCTTGGGTGGCATCCCTGGTAGATCCTCTGGGAATACGTCCGGGTACTCACTGACTATTGGTATCTCTTCCAGGGTAATCTGATGTAGTCTTGTCCTTCCGGCCTTCATGCTGGGCATCTGGAATGTGACTATAGTCCCTTCTTCATCAGTCACAGTCACTTTTCTTTGGGCACATTCTATCACACCTTGGTGTTTGTTTAGCCAATCCATCCCTAGGATGAGATCCAAACCTTGGCATTCTATTAGAATGGGGTCGACCCAAAATATCGTGCCTTGGATATCTACCCATACCCTTGGACTAAAGGAACAAGCGAGGGTTTGCTTCCCCGGGGTAGCTATCAATACTGGCCTGGGTAGTTCACTTATGTCCAGGGCATTATTTTCCACAAAAGCAGTTGATATAAAGGAGTGGGTAGCTCCGGTGTCAAATAATACCACTGCAAGTGATGAATGAACCATAAACATACCCATGACAATTTCTGGTGCAGCCTGGGCTTCCTCGGCGGTGACGTGGTTCACCTTGGCGCGGACGGCGGGGTTGGAGGCGATGCCTTGAGCACGCTTGGGATGAGGGCACTGATGGGAGTAGTGTCCCTCCTGGCGGCAGTTGAAACATACCACAGGCTTGCCATGCCTGTCTCTCAAAACCTCCGGCTTCTTGGCCGGGGCAGCTGGGACGGTTGGTGCGGCTGGAGCGGGACGAGGTTGGCTGGCTCCGGCATTAGCAGCTGGTGGCGCCGGACGATACACTGGCCGGGGGTGGTACTGCTGTGCTGGTGGGGGTGGAGCAAAACGGGGTCTCTGGGCCATGCCCTGGTTTTGCCTGAAGGCAATCATGCGCTTTTTCTTCAGGTCGACCTTGTTCTGCTGGGTCTCCTGCATGATCGCCTTGTTCACCAACTTCTGGAAGTTGGCGAAGTCTCCAGAGATGAGTTGCAGAGACAACTCATCCTTCAGTCCCCGGAGGAACTTAGCTTGCCTGGCCGCATCAGTACGAACCTCCTCAGGTGCGTACCTGGCCAACCTGTTGAACTCATGTAGATACTCTGTGACAGACCTACTTCCTTGCTGCAGGTCTCTGAACTCTTGTTGTTTCTGGGCAATGATGCCGTCGGGGATGTGGGCGGCACGAAAGGCGGCCGAGAACTCTGCCCAAGTAGGGGCGTGGCCCTCGGGTAGAGTCTCGCGGTGATTGTCCCACCATTCTGCGGCGGGACCATGAAGATGGTGGGTGGCGAAGGCCACCCTCTCCTGCTCAGTGCAGGTCAGGAGGTCGAGCTTCTTCTCGATAGCTCGCAACCAATCCCCAGCCTCCATGGGGTTGGTGGTGCTCGAGAAGGTCGGTGGGCGGACTCGGAGGAACTCTGAGAGCTGCGACGCGGGAGCGAGAGCTGGTGTGGCAGGTCGGGGCAGCTCGGGCTGTTGGTGGAGGCGGAAAAGGTGAGCCTGCTGCTCTTGCATCTGCTGCTGCTGCTGCTGCATCTGGTGCAGAAGGGCTGAGACCAGCTGGTTCTGGGTAGCCATCATCTCAGCTAGGGTGGGATGATTGGCAACCGGGGCCTGCCTTTGCCCGGTGGCTCCCCATTGTGGCAGGTTGCCACTATCTCCTCCGTTCTGAGGAGCGTCTGAACCCTGAGTGTTGGTCATCCTGGAGTTTTCAGAGTGTACACATTTATTTTAGTGAACTTCTTTATATTTTATTTCAAAAGGGTACTGTTGGCGTAAAAGATTACGCTAACAGGTTTCTGTAGAAAAGAAACTAACAAACGAAGTGTTTGCGAAGCAAACTGTTCTAAGCCTCCGAAAGGATAATAGCTTAGAATAGTTCGAAAGTGTGTATTGAATCACTTGTAATCGGTCCCCATTACAGGGTGAAATGGGGGGTATTTATAGGCCTAAACATTAAGGAAAAGACCTATTTACCCCTCTATTACAACCGACATTAAGGAAACTATTCGGTTTCCTTAATAGGGCTAAAATGGTAAAAGACTAATCTAATAGGATAGAAGATAAGTCTTCCATCTTAGCTGGCAGAAAAGATCCTGAAGGGCTTTGGTTCGAAGACATACTTCGAACTAGTGCCTGTCTTCGGGCTTCGAACGAGGTTCTAGGCATCTTCGAAGATGGTCTTCGGACAATCTTCGAAATGGTTGACTGCCTTTATGCTGCTTCGGCAATAACCCCGAAGATGAGATATTTTCCCCCAACAGGTACCGTTCTTGCGGTTACATTTATTTATTTCTTCATTCATGCCTTATGTTTTGACATGAATGCTAAACAAGCATGCAATAAAAATAACAATCAATCGTAAAACTACGTCTATGGCAGCTCGGGGGACGGCTCGATCTCGAGCTCGTGGGAGACGGTCGGGGTCGAGGAACTGGACGGTCCGGCGGGTGGTGCGCTGCGGGAGATCCTCTTGGGCCTCACAGTGGGGATCCGAAGGGGTTTCTTCCTGCGAGGTGGAAGAGGCGCGATCTCCTCTATGTCCTTCTTCAATTCCTCGATCTGGTAGCAGAGATGTGGGTTGGTGGCGACACGCTGCCTAAGGAGCTCATTTTGACGCCTCAACTCCTCTGCCTCGGCAGCCAAGCGGTGTCCCTGCTGGATGCGGCGACGAAGCTCTCCGTTCTCGCGGGTCAGATCCTCGGAAGAGTGTCGGTAGAAGCTGATGGTGTCGCGCTGTCCATTGGCGTCCTGCAGTGCCTCGTAATGAAGATCATCCATGGCCTCCAACAAGCGCATGGTATGTCCAATCGCAGAATGACGCTGGGAGAGGGTGCTGACGAAGACGCTGTGGGGACTCCCTGGAGTGTGAAGAGGTACGAAGCGAAAGTCCGTGTCGTAGAGCTCGCTGTCATAGATCATCCGGAGCTCTGTGAGGGCCTGGAGGGCGGTGCGCTGGCTGGCAACCAGGAAGGTAGGTCCTCCTCCGCGGTAGGTGTGAGCTGTCTGAGGGGAGGGCTGGACGACGACGGTGACCTCGCAGAAACTCTCTTCCTCGTCGGGGAAGACTCCATGGTACATCGGCTCATGCTCAAATCCGAGGAAGCTGACGAGCATGCGCAGCTCGCGAATGAATCCGGCCTCGTCACGAAGAGTCCCGCTCATGGTACGGACCGGCATCTACAAAAGAGAGAAAACTTTTGTAAAAACCTCGGAAGATGAGAGGATAAGTAATCTTTTGTAAAATATAGTGAATATATATAAGTCATAAGGTCAGGTCTGTTTGGCTTCCTACAGTCAAGTCGGCTCTGATACCATCTTGTCGCGCCCCGATTTAATAAATCAGGACTTTATTGAAATTCCATAGAAAATCAATAAAACAAGACGTTCATCATGCGACCACGTACAATACGGGCAATCATTCACGGTTCGTAGACCGCATTAATACAAAAGCGAATAAAGATGAAGAGAAACTAATAAAATAAGGGTCCTAGATGAACGCCTCATTCCAGTCTCGCCTTGACTGGGTCGCTACTCCAGACCTTCATCCTCCTCGTAGTAGACTAGCTCTGATGTTGTAAGTCAATGGGGTGAGTACAGATGTACTCAACAAGCCATCGAATGCAAATATAATGCAAGGTAATAACAAGGGAGATAGTGGCTAGTTTAGCGGAAGCAGCATAATTGTAAAGCTTTAAATGTGAGCAATTTATTAGTACGGAAAAATAAACAGGTGCATGTGTATCATCATCTTCTAACTCGAGGGGTACAGTCAGCCCCACCTCGCTCAACAGTCCTTACGTGCCATGAATAACTTGAACATTCAAACAATTGTAAACTAACTGCGAGTAGTCACATAACCCGCCCTTGACCGTGGGCTCGGCTTTTCGAAAAGATTGAATTACTCTGATCAGAGATGTACCACTGTACCCACAAGGCACGCACTCATCACCTACACCGAAGTGTAACGAGATGACCCATCACACGGGAACTCGTGCCAAAACCTTCCATATAGTCCTCCCCGACTCAATAGCACCCTCTTATGGGTTTCATATGGTGTCCCGACGCATCGGAGCCCCACCATACCCCCCCTTGAGCCTCGTCGGTACAAGTCGCCCGCAGGCTAGCCCCTTGCCCCCTCCTCTATGGTGCATCGAGCCGGAGTATTCCATACTTCTAGTTAGGACTTACCCATTAGACTTGTGGTTGGTACGGAAGTGCTTTGCAACAGATCTCACAGACCGGTCCTTATAGTGCCCCGGGTGCGACAAACCAGTGCCCGAGCTTGCACCCGGAACCCACCATACTTATAACCTAGCCAACTCCAACAGAGTCCAGAGACGAGTATAACGGGGAAATTCATATACAGAATCCAGCTATCTACGACTCATTCTTTTTAACCTATAGCAGTTGTGCCGGTACATTGGGCACTAGCTAATAGCTTAATAGTAGAGTGACAAGGAGTTAAGGCTCAATAAGCATGGCTTGGGTTTGCACACAAGGACGGGGATCTAATAAATATAAGTGTACGGCTTGATTATTTGACTAATGCAATATTAACCTATGGGTTATAGCGATAATTTATTAAAACATGGGCTCAATTATGATCAACTGTTTCCACAGGGGTGGTCGATGACTTGCCTTGATCAGCAAATGGGGATGGAGGAACCTCGGGGTAGAACTCCTGCTCCTCGATGAACTCGTAGTCTTCTCGATACGGAAAAATAAACAATACATCACATTCAATAAAACATCACCAAACATAATCATACATATTTGTGGGTGTGTTTATGTGAAGTAACATTTTAATCTTCTGTAGTTTTGTATAAAACAGTAAAGTTTAACTTTTTGGAATTTTTTCCTAATTTATTTTCTATCTTATTAATCTTAACCCTAAGGGGTTTTTATTCATTTATTTATTAAGAATATTTTGGGTAACAGTAACATACTGTTTTTATTGCATTAATGGGTAGAGGATATTATTCTGGATTTAACAAAATATGAATGGTGAAATTTGGAGTTAAAATGAGCAAGATATGAATTTTCAAAGTTTAAATCAATTTTCTGGATTTTATTTAAACAGAAAAACAGTCCCTGGTCCACGGTGAACCAGGTTCACCGTGAACCCGTGGCTATGCGCGTGGACCGGCCGATCCAGAGCCGTAGGATCTAGATCTGGCGGCTGAGCGCGAGGCGGGAGGGTTTTAATGAAAACGGACGGCTCAGATTAAAACGTGGCGAAAGGGTATACGTGGACGCACAGGATTGAGTCACGTTTTTAAGTTAAATCTGACGGCTGAGATCGCGCGGTACCGCTTCGACCGGATCCGAGGGCCTGGATTAGATCCCGAAGGGATTTAATCCTAGCCCTCCGATCTGGATCGGACGGCCAGGGGCTCGTCCGGCACGGCACGCAGCGAAGGGGGTTACGCACCCTTCTTCTCCGGCGACGGTGGCGCACGGGTGCGAGCGTGGCGACGGTGGCGAGGACCTAGGATCCTAGCCTATGGCGAAAACGGAAAGAGGAGAAGATGGTGATCACGATGGTACCTCCGGCGGCGACGGATGGCGACGGATGGCGGCCGGCGACGAGGGTAGACGAAGCAGGGTGTTCGGGTGGTCGTCGGCGACGGCGATCCGGCGGTGTCCACGGCCAACGGAAGGGTGGCCGAGGACGGGCGGTGGTCGACGATCACTCCGGTGGCGGTGGCTAGGGCGAAGGGGGTCGGGATCGACGGCGATCGCCGACCGGAGGTGGAGCAGGACCTCAGACCGAAAAAGAGATGATGGCGCTCGGCTTTCGCTCGGGGAGGGCGGTGTGAGTGTGGGCTGAGTGCGGAGGCCAGAGGGGTTTATATAGGGGTCACCGGCGGCGAGGATAGAAGGTAAAACCAAGGAAACCCGAAGGTTTAATTCCTAACTCCGGCGAGGTTCCCATATCCTCGGATTTTCTTCCCTAATCACGAAACCGCGTGGGCTATGGATGGAATGGGGTCGGTAGCGCTCGGGGAAGGTGATCGGAGGGGGATCAGAGGCGATCCGGTGGCCGGCGGCGAGAAAACAGAAGGGGATCGCCGGGGAAGGAAAGGGGAGCGATCCCCTTCCATCGGAGACGAAGGTCCTGACAGGTGGCCCCCACCTGTCAGCGACCGAACCAGAAAAGGAAGGGCCGACAGGCGGGCCACGGCTGTCAGTGGGTGAACGCGGGCGCACAGAGGCTGACTGGTGGGGCCGAGGCGGGGTGCGAGCGGGAGGAGAGAGGGGAGCGGCGCCAACAGGCGGGACCCACTCGCCAGAGAGAGAGCAGTGATGGGTTGGGCCTAAAAGGCTTTAGGAGGGAGTTTCAGGGTTTCGGCCCAATGGGATTAAATATTGATTTCTGATTTAAAATAATTCCAGGAAATCGAATATTTGATTAAGGGTTGAATCACTGTTGATAAAAATTTGTAAAAATTTCTAAAATTATATTTTGGTCTCTAGTTCATCTCATAAAATTTTCAGGTCCAAATTTTGAGTATTTCTCCCTGTTTGGCTTTATTTGGGCTCTTTTGGTGATTTCTCCTTTAATAATAAATCCAGAAATAATTTAAATAATATTTTTCTTTTATTTTAATCCTTTTTAATTTCTGGGGTGTTACAGAACTTCCGGGAAATATTCCGGCTCCTCGACGGCGTCGTAGTCTTTCCAATATAAATAAAGTAAAATAAAATAAATACAACATCCAATCTAAACAATATAAAATCACACAATGAGCACATAGGTTTAAGTTGGTTTAATCTAAAGAAAAATCAAGTTGTTAAGGTTCTGAAATTCATTTTATAAATAAATTTAAAAGAAATTAAAATGAAGTGTTGTCCTTTGAAAAAGGGTTTTAATTGTGAGTAACCTCATTTTAAACATTCTAATCAATTTAAAATGAAAGGTTCATGGGCAATGTAGTGGTTTTCAATATATGAACAGAAAGAAAATACATATAAACTTTAATGAAATTTAAATAATTGAATGTACATTTTTACCCTAAGGGTATTTGAATACTTATTTAAATAAACATGAAAAAGTCTAAAGTAATATACTGTTTTTATTGAACTAAAGTGTAGAGAATAAAATTATAAAATTTCTGGAATTGAAATGACAATTTTTAGAGTTCAAATGCGCCAGATATGAATTTTACAAGTTTTAAATAGTTTCTGGAATTTATTTTTAAATTTAAATCCCCTCGGGTCCACGGTGAGCCAGGCCCACGGTGAACCCGCGCACTGTGCGCGTGGTCTGGCCCAATCTGGACCGTTGGATCCAGATCCAACGCGTGAGAGCGAGGCGAGACGGTTAAGTGATAACGGACGGCCACGATTAAAACGCGCGAAAGGGTACTACATGGACGCACGATATCGAGTGCGGGTTTTAAATTGAAATGAACGCGCGAGATTAAAACATACCATTTCGATCAGATCCGATGGTGCGGATTAGATCGTGCACGTGGTGAAACTGGCGCCGCTCGATCTCGATCGCACGGTCGGGATCGAATCCGACACGGCACGGGTACTCGACCCGTGCCGGTCATCTTCTCCGACGACGGCGAGCGGGCCAGGGGCCACGGCGAGCGACGGCGGCCCTAGCTAAGCCTAGAAATGGAAAGAGGATGCTATGGCGGTCACGACGGTACCTCCGATGGCGATGAAGGAGGGCGGGTGGTGATCGGCGGTGAGGGTAGACGCGGTGGGTTCCTCGGGTACTCGACGGCGACGGCGATCCGGTGGTCTCCTTGGCTAGCGAAGGTGTGGCCGAGGTCGGGGCGGTCCTTGCGGTCACAGCGGTGCGGTCGGCGAGGACGGAGGGGGACTCTAGCGACGGCGAGCGACGGTTGGAGCATGGGCAGCGGTGGTGCGCTAAAAATCAAAGCGAGGGCGCTCTGTTTGTCTTCACAGCGAATGGTCATGGGGGTCGTACGCGGTGGAGGCCACGGGGTTAAATAGGGGTACCGACGAGGGTTAACGGGCGTCGTATACAAGGAAAGCCGAGGGGGGGATTTACTCGCCTGCGAGGGCTCGGCCATGCACGCGCAGCGTTGATACCGTGGCTTAATGGCGTGGGTTAATGGGGGGAAACGGTCGGGAGAACACGGGGGACCGTTTAATGGCGTCGAATTAAAGTGGGAGGGGCCAGCGAGGCGGATCCGAGGCGGGGGTCGTCGGCTGGTGGAATTTGGGGGTGGGGCGGGAGGTAGACGATGGTACTGATAGGCGGGGGCCACTGGCCAGCGGGCGTGAGCGCGCGAGCGAGGGGGCTAACGGGTGGGACCGAGCGGTCGAGCGCGAGGGTTCAGTTGGCGCCGACAAGTGGGACCGGGCGCGCGTGTGGGGAGGCAGTCTCTGACGGACGGGGTCCACTGGTCAGTTGGCGCACACGGGGAGGAGTGGGCTGGGCCGGCTGGGAGAGAGAGAAAGGGAGGGGAGGCCCATTACTGTTTTAAAAGGTTTCTGATTTAAAATAATTGCAGAAAATAGGTTAAATCTTTGGGGCATTTCCAGGGTGGATAAAAATTTGTAAAAATTCTCAAAAATATATCTTGACCTTGGGAGTATATACAAAAATTTTCAGCTCCTGGTTTGGTCGTTAACTCTATGTTGTGGTTCAAAATGGTAAGGGAGGGTATTAAAGGTATTTCCCAAAATAATAAATTCAAGAATTTGAATTAAATAATATTTTATTACTTTGAAAATTTGGGGTGTTACAAACCTATCCCCCTTACAAAGAATCTCGTCCTCGAGATTGGAACGCTACTTGAATAACTCGGGGTATTGGGCTTTCAGTTCGTCTTCTTTTTCCCATGTAGCTTCTTCGGCGGGGTGGTTGTCCCACTGAACCTTGCAGAAGCAAACTACATTACTCCTGGTCACTCTTTCCTTGGTTTCCAAGATCATGATGGGTTTCTCGATGTAGGTCAAGTCTTCTTGGACGTTGAGCTGTTGAAGATCGGCTTGCTCGGCGGGCACACGAAGGCACTTCTTCAGCTGAGAGACATGGAACACATCATGAACTCCTGCCAAAGATGGAGGCAGTTCAAGTTGATATGCCACTTCTCCCTACCGTCGGAGGATCTGAAAAGGTCCAACGTAGCGGGGTGCTAGCTTGCCTTTCATGTTGAACCTTTGAGTGCCGCGGAGGGAGTGACTCGGAGATAGACATAATCACCCTCCTCAAAGGGTAGGTCTCTTCGATGTTTATCAGAGTAGCTCTTCTGTCGGGACTAGGCTATCTTTAACTGGTCCCTTATGATCTTGACCTTCTCTTCAGCTTCTCTTAATATATCTGTCCCAAAAAGTTGTGATTCTCCGGTTTGATCCCAGAGCAACGGCGTTATGCACTTACGTCCGTAGAGTGCTTCGAACGGGGACATTTGCAGGCTGGCTTGATAGCTGTTGTTGTAGGAGAACTCTGCATAGGGTAAGTTCTTGTCCCACATTCTGCCAAAGTCTAGAGCGCAAGCTCTAAGCATATCTTCCAATATCTGGTTGACCCTTTCGGTTTGACCGTCGGTCTGTGGATGATAGGCGGTGCTAAAGTTCAGCCGGGTGCTGAGTTCCTCTTGAAGGTTCTTCCAAAACTTGGAGGTAAACTGGCTCCCACGGTCAGATACAATCTTCTTAGGAACTCCGTGAAGGCATACTATCCGGGTCATATACGACTCGGCCAACTTGGCGATAGTGTAAGTCGTCTTGACCGGGATGAAGTGAGCCACCTTGGTGAGTCGGTCGATGATCACCCAGATAGAATCGTGACCAGCTTGGGTTCTGGGCAGTCCCGTGATGAAGTTCATTCCTATCTCTTCCCACTTCCATTTAGGGACTTTGAGGGGTTGAAGAAGTCCGGCAGGTCTTTGATGCTCTGCCTTGACTCACCGACATGTGTCACACCTGGCCACATACTCAGCTATTTCTCTCTTCATGCTGACCCACCAATATTTTTTCTTCAGATCTTGATACATCTTGGTACTCCCGGGATGTATGGAGTATAGAGTATCATGGGCTTCTTGGAGAATGAGAGTCTTCAACTCAGGCTTGTCGGGTACGCATATCCGGTTTCCGAACTAGAGGGTAACATGCTCGTCCTCGGAAAATCCGGGGGCTTTACCCTTCCGCATGTTCTGTTGGATCTCCAAGATATCCGGGTCTTCCTTCTGCTTTTCTCGGATCTGGTCTATCAAGACAGGTCGAGACTCTAAGGCAGCGAGGTACGCTCGGGTGGTGATCCCTAAATTCAGCCTTTCCATCTCCTTGTATAACAAAGGTGCTTGGTCCTGAATCATGATGGCATTGTAGTACCCTTTTCGACTAAGGGCGTCTGCCACCACATTTGCCTTGCCTGGATGATAATGGATGCCCAAGACATAATCCTTGATCAGTTCCAACATTCTCCTTTGCCTGAGGTTCAGGTCCAGTTGGGTGAATATATACTTGAGGCTCTTGTGATCGGTGAAGACCGCACACCGATTCCCCACAAGGTAATGTCTCCATATCTTCAAGGCATGAACCACGGCTGCTAACTCCAGGTCATGGGTTGGGTAATTTAGCTCATGTGGCCTCAGCTATCGGGAGGCGTAGGATATCACCTTCCCTTCTTGCATTAAGACGCATCCCAAACCTTGGCGAGAGGCATCGCAATAGACGTGGAAGTCTTTCTGGATGTCCGACAGGGTCAGGATTGGGGCTGACACGAGATTCTTCTTGAGGGTCTGGAAGCTTTCCTCACAATCAGGGGTCCATTCAAACTTCACTCCTTTCTGCAGAAGTCTGGTCATAGGCTTGGCGATCTTGGAAAAATTCTCGATGAACCGGCGGTAGTATCTGGCCAATCCGAGAAAGCTCCGGATCTCGGTCACGGTAGTGGGTTGCAGCCAGTTGGTCACTGCTTCCACGGTGGTTGGGTCCACCGCTATTCCTCCGGCAGATATGACATGGCCAAGGAACTTCACCTCAGACGACCAAAATTCGCATTTGCTGTATTTGGCATACAATTGCTGTTCCCTTAGCTTTCCGAGGGTCAGGCGGAGGTGAGCCTCGTGTTCTTCCTTGGTCTTGGAGTAGACGAGGATATCGTCGATGAATACCACGATGAACTTATCCAAGAACTCCATGAAAACGTTGTTCATCATGTTCATGAAAAAGGTCGGGGCATTCGTGAGTCCGAACGACATCACAGTATACTCATAGAGTCCATAGCGGGAGGTGAAGGCAGTCTTGGGTATGTCCTCTTCTCTAATCCTCAATTGCTGATAACCTGACCTGAGGTCAATCTTGGAAAACACCGAGGATCCCTTTAGTTGATCGAACAGGTCGTCGATCTGAGGCAATGGGTACTTGTTCTTGATGGTTACGTCGTTCAAGGCTCTATAGTCCACGCACATCCTCTTGGTCTTGTCTTTCTTCATGGCAAATATGACCGGTGCACCCCAGGGTGAGGTACTCGGTCGGATGTACCCTTTCTGCTCTAGGTCTTCAATGTTGCTCTTGACCTCGGCTAATTCGTTGGCGGCCATCCGGTATGGGCGCTTGGAGATTGGAGTGGTCCCGGGGACAAGTTCGATTCTAAATTCAATGTCCCGCTTGGGAGGCATTCCTGGTAGGTCCTATGGGAAGTCGTCCATGAATTCCTTGACTATGGGTACTTCTTCAAGAGCTAGCGAGTGGAGGGACGCTTCGAGTGGTTCGCGACTGGTCATCCAAAAGGTGACGGCTTCGCCTTCAGGGTTGGTCACTGTGACGGACTTGTTGGCACAATTGATCACTCCCTTGTGCTTCATCAACCAATCCATCCCTAGGATGAGGTCGAGTCCGGTGCACTTAATGAGGACTGGCTCTGCTCGGAACGATACTCCTTGTATCTCTATCTTAACCTTAGGGCTGTATAAGTGGGCTAAGGTTTTATTGCCTGGGGTGGCAATCATTATGGGGACGGATAGAGGGAGCACGTCCAAGTTGTGGGTTTTCACAAAATCTTCTGAGAAGAAGGAGTGTGTTGCTCCAGAGTCAAATAAAATTATGGCTGGTACGGAATTTATGGTAAACGTACCGAGCACGACTTCGGGAGCCTCTTGAGCTTCCTCCACGGTGATGTGGTTTACGCGGGCACGAACCTCCTGGTTGGGTGTCGCGCCTTGGGGCTGCTTGGGGTGGGGACACTGGTGCGAATAGTGCCCTTCCTTCCGGTAGTTGAAGCAGACGACTGGCCTCCCTTGGTGATCCTTCAAGATCGGGGCCTTGGCGGCGTGTGCCGGCTGTGCGGCCGGAGCTGGTGGAGCGGGGCGGGGATGCCCAGCGTTGGATCCGTCGGTGGCGTGAGGTGGCCTATAGGCGGGCCGAGGATGGTAGGTGGGCGCTGGTGGTGGAGGGACGAAGCGGGGCCTCTGAGAGTTCGCCTGTTGATGTTTGAAGGTGATCATCTTCCTCTTCTTGAGGTCCAGCTTGTTCTGCTCAGTCTCTTGGATGAGCGCTTTATTGACTAGCCGTTGGAAGTCGGCGTAGTCGGTGGTGACGAGCTGGATGGACAGCTCATCCTTAAGTCCCCAGAGGAACTTAGCCTGGCGGAGGGCGTCGGTTCGCACCTCTTCCGGCGCGTAGCGGGCGAGGCGGTTCAACTCATGGAGGTACTCCATGACGGTCCGGCTGCCCTGCTGCAGGTCGCGGAACTCCTGCTGCTTTACCGCGATGACACCGGCGGGGACGTGGGTGGCGCGAAAGGCGATGGTGAACTCCGCCCAGGTCACCACGTGGTCCTCAGGCTGGGACTCACGGTAGTTGTCCCACCACTCAGCGGCGGGACCCTAGAGCTGGTGAGTGGCGAAGGCCACTCGCTCCCGGTCGGTGCAGGGGAGGAGATCAAGCTTCTTCCCAATGGTGCGGAGCCAATCTCCGGCCTCCATGGGGTTGGTGGTGCTCGAGAAGATAGGGGGACGCACACGCAGGAACTCCGAAAGTTGGGGAGCGGGTGCGGGTGCTGGTGCGTGAGGGGCGGTTTCCCCATTTTGCAGACGGTCCAACTGAGCTTGTTGGTGCTGCATCTGAGTGAGGAGGGCGGTGATCAGCTGGTTCTGATTCGCCATCATTTCCGCCAAAGTAGGGTGGTTGGCGGATGGTGACCTAGACTGACATGGGCCCGTTGCACCCCAGTTGGGTACAACACCCTCGGGCGCGTCACGGCTTCCTCCTTCTCCGTGGTTGGAGCCGGCATTCTGGTGGTCGGCCATCTTCTGAATACCAAGTTATAAGGTAAAAAGATGATGACAAAACAATTAAAGAAGATAAGTTCATAAATTTCATGCATATAAATCAGTGGTACAAATTGTTTATTACGACCAAGCTTTTATTCTACCCACAACACACTCATTGTGGATAGCACCATATACAAAATTTTGCTTTTATTAAAATAGCGACCTCTAACGCCTACTCGCCACCGGAGGCGGTCTCCGTGCTCTCAGAACCACGGGTACGCGGCTCCTGAGGGATGGTGGGCTCGAGAAAGTTCTCGATAATGGAGTCAGAGACGAGGCCGGGGCGTGGTGCAGGTGTGCTGGCGGTGGACGGTCCGGCGGTGGAGGGGTGTGGCGGGATCGGCTTGGGGTGAGGGACAAGCTCACGGATGGGCTTCCTCTTCCTAGGGAGGGGAACCATCTCCACGATGTCCTTTTGTAGCTGCATAATCTTCCGCTGCAGCTCGCCATTCTGCTGGATCAAGTTCTTTGTCTCCTCACGAAGAAACTCAACCGCCTCATGGTGCTCATCGGCGTCGAGCACCGCCTCTGTATGGAGGTTGTCCATAGCCTGAAGGAGACGCGACTGCCGGGCCATGACCGGATCACGCACGGAGTGAACTCCGAGGTAGATGCTACGGTAGGCGCCGGGAGTGCGCTTCGGCACAAGCCGGAAGGACGAGTTCTGAAGACGATCGTCATAGATCATCCTCAGCTCCATAAGAGCCTGGAGGGCGACTCGTTGGCACGCGACGTTGAATGTCGGTCCTCCAAGCGCGGTGGTGTAGGACGGTAGAGGCTCTCCAGAGTCGTGGACGGTGAGGGAGACGTCGCAAGGCCCGGCGAACTCCTCCAAGTACACTGCTTGAAATTCGGCCTCGAAGAGGAACCCGAGGAATGTGAGCATCATGCGGAGCTCCCTAACGAAGCCCTCAATATGGCGGCAGTAGCTGTGGACTTGGTAGACAGGCATCTACAAAACAGCAAGTTGAAGAAAAGTGAGGGGAGGAACAAAGTTTATAAAGTAGGTTTTTCGAGAAATAATTTTCTGCAGCTAATGGCTAGGCGGGTATGTTTGGCTTCCTACAGTCAAGTCGGCTCTGATACCATCTTGTGGCGCCCCGATTTACCGAAATCAGAACATTATTGAATTTCATAAGAAAAACAATAATACAAGAGGTTCATCATGCGACAAACGTACATACAACAACATCCATGGTGCGCAGACCATATTTATTACATCAGAGTTGAAATAAAAATAATAATAAAGGTAAATAGCATGACGAACGCCTTCTTCAGGATCTTTGCTTGACTGGGTCGCTACTCTAGACCGTCTTCACAGTAGGCATCCTCTGTGGGGTCCAACGGGTATGAGTACAAAAAGTACTCAACAAGCCACCGCAAATGCATGTAATATTGCAGGATAATAAACAAGGAAGGGTAATGGCTAACAGTGCGGAAAAGTACATTTTCAGTTATTGCATTTAGTGTAGTCAAATTTAATCATGCGGAAAAGTAAACATGAGCATCAACAACATCATCTAACTCGAGGAGTACGTTTTACCTCCTCGCACAGCAGTCCTTACATGTCCAACCATCATGCACATACATATTCAGAGTAATCTAACTATGGGATGTCACGCAACCCGCCCTTGACCGTGGGCTCGGCTTTTCGAAAAGATTTAAGATTCTGATCAGAGATGTACTACTGTACCCACAAGGCATGCACTGATCCCACAAGATGACCCATACCATGGGAACTCGTGCCAAAACCTCAGCATGAAATGCTCCAAGCGATAACCACCCGCTCTAGGTTTCGCCGGCGCGCCGGGCCGCATCCCGGCTAACGTCGCACCCCTTTTTGCGCCACGTCGGTAAAGCCATCCGTAGGTGCAGCTTGACCCATCTCCAAATGGTGGCCTCGGTTTGGAACACTCCATACCTTAGTTAGGACTTACCCATTAGACTTGTGGTTAGTACGGAAGTGTATTGCAACGGATCCCGTAGACCGGTCCTTATAGTGCCCCGGGTGATACCGACCAATGCCCTAGCTTTCACCCGGAACCTACCATGCATTCACTCACAACCACAACTCCAACACCGACAGAATTCCAAAGATGAGAATAACGGGGATCATATAGTAGAATCAATCGCTACGACTCATTTTTAATCCTATAGCAATCGTGTCAATACATTGGACACTAGCTAATAACATTTATCATATGGTGACAATGAGTTTAGGCTAGAGAGCATGGCTTGGGTTGCACATCAAGGTCAGGGGATCCTAAATAAATATATTGTAAGGGTATCATTTGACTAATGCATATATAACCTATGTGTTTTAGCGATAGTTTAATCAAACATGGGTCCAACATGCTCAAAAGATTGGTTTGGTGACTTGCCTTGTTCAGCGAAGGGTGAGGGAGGAACTTCCGGGAAATATTCCGGCTCCTCGACGGCGTCGTAGTCTTTCCAATATAAATAAAGTAAAATAAAATAAATACAACATCCAATCTAAACAATATAAAATCACACAATGAGCACATAGGTTTAAGTTGGTTTAATCTAAAGAAAAATCAAGTTGTTAAGGTTCTAAAATTCATTTTATAAATAAATTTAAAAGAAATTAAAATGAAGTGTTGTCCTTTGAAAAAGGGTTTTAATTGTGAGTAACCTCATTTTAAACATTCTAATCAATTTAAAATGAAAGGTTCATGGGCAATGTAGTGGTTTTCAGTATATGAACAGAAAGAAAATACATATAAACTTTAATGAAATTTAAATAATTGAATGTACATTTTTACCCTAAGGGTATTTGAATACTTATTTAAATAAACATGAAAAAGTCTAAAGTAACATACTGTTTTTATTGAACTAAAGTGTAGAGAATAAAATTATAAAATTTCTGGAATTGAAATGACAATTTTTAGAGTTCAAATGCGCCAGATATGAATTTTACAAGTTTTAAACAATTTCTGGAATTTATTTTTAAATTTAAATCCCCTCGGGTCCACGGTGAGCCAGGCCCACGGTGAACCCGCGCACTGTGCACGTGGTCCGGCCCAATCTGGACCGTTGGATCCAGATCCAACGCGCGAGAGGGAGGCGGGACGGTTAAGTGATAACGTTCGGCCACGATTAAAACGCGCGAAATGGTACTACGTGGATGCACGAGATCGAGTGCGGGTTTTAAATAGAAATGAACACGCGAGATTAAAACATACCGCTTCGATCAGATCCGACGGTGCGGATTAGATCGCGCACGTGGTGAAACTTGCGCCGCTCGATCTCGATCGCATGGTCGGGATCGAATGCGACACGACACGGGTACTCGACCCGTGCCGGTCATCTTCTCCGACGACGGCGAGCGGGCCAGGGGCCACGGCGAGCGACGACGGCCCTAGCTAAGCCTAGAAATGGAAAGAGGACGCTACGGCGGTCATGACGGTACCTCCGACGGCGATGAAGGATGGCGGGCGGTGATCGACGGTGAGGGTAGACGCGGTGGGTTCCTCGGGTACTCGACGGCGACGGCGATCCGGTGGTCTCCTTGGCCAGTGAAGGTGTGGCCGAGGTCGGGGCGGTCCTTGCGGTCGCAGCGGTGCGGTCAGCGAGGAAGGAGGGGGACTCCGGCGACGGCGAGCGACGGCTGGAGCGTGGGCGGTGGTGGTGCACTAAAAATCGAAGCGAGGGCGCTCTGTTTGTCTTCACAGCGAATGGTCGTGGGGGTCGGACGCGGTGGAGGCCAGGGGGTTAAATAGGGGTACCGGCGAGGGTTAACGGGCATCGTATACAAGGAAAGCCGTGGGGGGATTTACTCGCCGGCGAGGGCTCGGCCATGCACGCGCAGCGTTGCTCCCGTGGCTTAATGGCGTGGGTTAACGAGGGGAAACGGCCGGGAGAACGCGGGGGACCGTTTAATGGCGTCGAATTAAAGTGGGAGGGGCCAGCGAGGCGGATCCGAGGTGGGGGTCATCGGCCGGCGGAATTTGGGGGCGGGACGAGAGGTAGACGACGGTACTGACAGGCGAGGGCCACTGGCCAGCGGGCGTGAGCGCGCGAGCGAGGGGGCTGACGGGTGGGACCGAGCGGTCGGGCGCGAGGGTTCGGTTGGCGCCGACAGGTGGGACCGGACGCGCGTGTGGGGAGGCGGTCTCTGACGAACGGGGTCCACTGGTCAGTTGGCGCGCGGGGGGAGGAGTGGGCTGGGCCGGCTGGGAGAGAGAGAAAGGGAGGGGAGGCCCATTACTGTTTTAAAAGGTTTTCTGATTTAAAATAATTACAGAAAATAGGTTAAATCTTTTGGGGCATTTCCAGGGTGGATAAAAATTTGTAAAAATTCTCAAAAATATATCTTGACCTTGGGAGTCTATACAAAAATTTTTAGCTCCTGGTTTGGTCGTTAACTCTATGTTGTGGTTCAAAATTGTAAGGGAGGGTATTAAAGGTATTTCCAGAAATAATAAATTCAAGAAATTGAATTAAATAATATTTTTATTACTTTGAAAATTTGGGGTGTTATAGCCTGCGCGGGGAAGATCACGTCAAGAGGGCTTTGGCCTTCGGAAGTGCTAACTTCCAGCTTTGGAGAGAGTATCAGGATGCCTTCCCAGCGAGGGTTGCCAACAACAAATGGTACTCGAGGTGGGATCAAGAGTGGTTCTATGCCTCCATCGACGCGAACTCTCCCCTTCAGAGTACCAATGCGCTTATCTCTTACCGGCGTGAAGGCGTGGTGAAGACGGGCCCCGAAACCCTTCGCTCGAGGATCTTGTTCCTTCGGAAGGTGGCCACGAAGATGAGCATGAGGGACCTCGCGGAGGAGTTTATCACCCTCCGGCTCAGCCCCCTTGCGTGCTCTTGGCCGAAGGGCCTCTTCTAACCTTCGAGCCGAGGGGGCCCAAACAAAGTGGCAACAGAACGCCTTGGTAAGACTTCGAAGCCTTTCCACTTTCATACTTCGCCAAAAAACTTTACTCTGACTTGGAATCTGGATGAAGCCGCTCTTGAAGTGAGGACTCCGGAGGAGGCCATCATGGTGGCAGAGCGTGTTGTCGGGGCCCCGACACCGGAGGAGCAGGCCCAACGGCTTGCTCTGGTGGGGACCTAGGAGCACTGGAATAGGGTGTGGACCCTACTCAGCGTTGAGGAGGTCCAGGCTCTGCCAGACTTCTCCCACCTTATACCTTCGACAATCGGTTCCAAAAGGAAGAAGGGGGACGACGACGAGCCAAAAGCTTCGAGGGTTCGGTCGGAGGTCCCCATGACCGAAGCCCCTACCCTGGAGGAGGCAATGGTCATGAACCCTCAAACAGAAGCGGAGCCAGTAGGGGCTCCGGCAGCAGCTACCGAGGTGGTAGCGAAGACCTCGATGGCGATGACTTCAGGCGCGGAGGTTGAAGCGCCAGCTTCATAGCAAAAGGATTGGGGGCACACATCGACCCCTCTACCTTCGAAGACATCTCCGACGAAGGTAAACACTTTAAACATACTTTTCTTTTATATGTGGATATTGACTTGAACTTTTTTGCAGAAGATGATGCTGGTGCGAGGCCCACCGCGCCGAAGCCGGCGGAGGCCTCCGGCAGCAGCAGCGGCAGCAGCGGTTCAGAGTCTGACAGCTCCTCATCTGAAGAAGACGGAGGCAGCGGTCACGACGAAGGGGACCCCCGAGACGATGAGCACGTCGAGGTGGTGGACCGAAGCCCAGCTCCACCGAAGCCTGTGCAGGAGGTTGAGGTGGAGGAAATTGTCCGGCCTCTGCTGCTGAAGGGGGTCGTGATGGAGGCGGCCATCCATGACTTCCGTGAGGGCTGCGCGGCTGCGGAGGCAGGAGGCTTGGTGGATCAACTCTGCCACTCGAGCCCCATGGACCTCTTTATCAACGCAAACGAAGCCCTCATCCAGGTGAGCGAAGTCCTAAGCAGCCTTCGAGTCGTACTTCGGTCTTTGATCAACACTTATGATTTTCTTGAACTCTTTCAGGCCTTCGCTCTGAACACTACAGCGTCAACCTCTGTGGACAGGCGGATGATGCGCTTGGTAGAGGAGAGGAACGCCCTCCGACGCGAAGTCTCGGTGGAAGCCGAGAAGCGAAGGTGGGCCGGAGCCTCAGCCGAGGCGGCGAGGGCCGAGGCCGACAAGGCTAGGGAAGCCTTGGCCTCGGAGACCAACAGGCTCCGAGCAGAGCTTCAAGCTGTGAAGGATGCCGGAGCCCAGCTGGCAGATGAGAACTCCAAGCTTCGCCAAGCCAGCCACTACCTTGAAAACTTCGTCATTGCCAACATCAACGAAGCCACTCTGAGCCTGACAGAGGTCGTAGAACAAATAGGGACCGAGTGTCGGGCTCTAGACATCGGCAGTCAAGATCCAATTGGGGACCGCATCGATTTTTTGAAGGTGGTGGCTACGACGGCGGAGCAATCTTTGAAGGGCTTCGCCTTGATGGTCAGCCGAGTGGCGGGTCAAGGGGTGTTGCAAATGCTTCACGACGCTGGGTGCAACCACCTCGAAGCAGCAACCTCGGCGACTCCGGTGGCCTTCAGAGGCCAACACTTGGTGACACCTCCGGTAGACGTCTGCGGAGCCTGGCGCCGTCTTCAGGAGCCTTGGAAGGCCCAAGGCTGTGAAGCAGTCCTCAAACTCTAGAAGGTCATCCGTCTTCGCCGAGCCAGGGCACATGCCTCGCCAGCTCAGCCTCCGAAGGTGTAGATCTCCTTAGGCTCCTTGTAATTCTTAGTTGTTGGCTTGTAAAAACTTATCAGTTTATTAATATAAATGCGGGGTACTTTATACCTGCCCAGGCTCATCCTTCGAATGTTGACCTCGAAGTACTTGAGGACTCTGAAGAACTTCGCCAATTATGGGTGGTCCTCGAGGTAGCTAGGTCCGAAGGCCCCCCTCGGTTTAAACTTCCGAGGGGGCCTAACGGTGAAGCCATCCCCAAAGTAGCTCAGGAGTTGCTGACTACTATGAAGACGGAGCCCCTTCGGAGTTCTTCCTCCTCGCCAGACTTAAGCTGCTTCGCAGTAGACTCACATAGCGAGGGGGTATAGCCTTCGCGAACGGCCTTGGCAGGCGATGAAGCCTTAGACTTTTTTGCCTTCGACACGGCACCGCCTGCCTCGCAGACTTAGACAAACCTGCAAAGTGGAAGACGAGGTCTGTGGGCTTCGGGGCGTGGATGAACTGGATGTGGGAGAGCAGGCTCCGACGAGGCTTCATCCAGCCGAGGGGGCCCTGGCCAAAAGAAGGGCAAGCGAGGATTGGGGCCTCGAGCTCGCTTTTTCTTAGGCTTAGACACAGACTACTCATAATTTTGTTTTCGAAGTATATTTGTAACACACTTCTAAATTATCATTCAATGAATGGAATTTGTTATATTTGCATACTTCGTCTGCATGCTTCGCATAGTTTGATGGCTTCGAATGTTTTAGCTTGCCACGCTCGTACTGCGCATTACATTCGCACACTTCGCATACATACTTCCACCCTTGCTCGTGGCAGCTAGGGACTGTCGTTGCTAGTGCGGGCAATTAAAAATGCGAAGGGGTGCGCCTTTTTGGCGGCTTCAGATGCTTATATCACATCGAGCGAAGGCCTCTTTTGGGCTTTGAATGCATTAATTTGGAGTGAAGCACGGCTTCAGCGTAGCCAAATTAAGCGAAGCATGCTTCGGCATGCTTGGATTTGGATGTTGTGCGTGAGCGAAGCTCCGAAACGCACTTAGATTTTAAGCGAGGCATGACTTCGAGATGCTTAATTTTTAGTGAGGTGCAGATATTTCTGGGTTCAGAGTAGGGGCTGGAGCTCTTCAGGCGGAGGCCGCAAGGGATGCTTCGAAGTACACTCCGAAGTGGGCTTCGAAATATACTCCGAGCTGAACTCCAAACTGGGTTCTCGGAGACTTAGCTTTGAATTGGCTGGAAAGGGTCTGGAGACTAGCTCTGAGGAGCTCCAAAAGGAGCTCGAAGGTTAACTCTGAACAGAGCTCGAAGGTTAACTCCGAAGTTAGCCCAGAAGATAACTCTAAAACTAGCCTGAGACTTAGCTTCTGCAAACTTCAAAGGGATCTTGGGGGCTTTGCTCCGGAGGGCTCCGAAGGGGTTCAGAGGCCTCGCTCCAGGGGGCTCCGAAGAGGACCTTGAAACTAAGAAATGGCTTCTTCAGATAGGAACATGCTTTGACAGTGTTGGGCTCCGGGCCGAAGGTTGTTGGAGGCTGACGTCATTTGGCCCCTGTTCAACGGAAAACTTATTCCCCCAACAAAGACTTTAGCGAAGTAGAGAAATTAGGACAAGGTTTTGCATCGGCCGATCCCTTGGAGGAAGTTGACATAGGTAATGGTAGCATCCCGAGGCCGACTTTTGTAAACCAATATTTACAGCCTGATGAAAAGGCCGAAGTAATAAAGTTACTTCGGTCGTATGTCGATTGTTTTGCATGGGAGTATAGCGAGATGCCAGGACTAAGACGCGAGCTCGTGGAGCATTGGCTACCTATCAAGTCCGTATTTAGGCCTTATAAGCAGCCTCCTCATCGCTTTAACTCAGCCGTCTATGACCGAGTTAAAGAAGAAGTAGAGCGACTACTCAAGGCTGAATTTATTAGGCCATGCAGGTACGTGGAATGGGTTGCTAACATTGTGCCTGTAGAGAAGAAAGGGAGTGGAAAGATACGGGTATGTATTGATTTCAGAGATCTGAATAGAGCCACTCTGAAAGACGAGTATCCAATGCCGATAGCCGACATGCTAATCAACGATGCTTCAGGACACAAGATACTTAGTTTTCTTGATGGCAATGCTGGTTATAATCAAATATTTATGGCCGAAGAGGACGTCTACAAGACTGCCTTTCGATGCCCTAGTTTTGTCGGTTTATTCGAGTGGGTCATTATGACTTTTGGTTTGAAGAATGCTGGCGCCACGTATCAACGCGCTATGAACTTAATCTTTCATGACTTTCTAGGGGTTTTGTTGGAAGTTTACATCGATGATGTTGTAGTCAAATCGGACCCTATGGGAAGCCATTTAGCCGATTTGAAGGTTTCTTTTGATAGGATGCGACAGTATGGTTTGAAAATGAACCCACTCAAGTGTGCTTTTGGTGTGTCAGCAGGTAAGTTCTTAGGTTTCATGATTCACGAGAGAGGCATAGAAATTGATCCTAAAAGGCTTGAGAGTAAGCCTGATGAAAAGGCCGAAGTAATAAAGTTACTTCGGCCGTATGTCGATTGTTCCGCATGGGAGTATAGCGAGATGCCGGGATTAAGCCGTGAGCTCGTGGAGCATCGGCTACCTATCAAATCTGGATTTAGGCCTTATAAACAGCCTCCTCGATGCTTTAATTCGGCCGTCTATGACCGAGTTAAGGAAGAAGTGGAGCAACTACTCAAAGTTGAGTTTATTAGGCCATGCAGGTATGCTGAATGGGTCGCTAACATTGTGCCTGTAGAAAAGAAGAGGAGCAGAAAATACAAATTTTTATTGATTTCAGGGATCTAAACAAGGCCACTCCAAAGGATGAGTATCCAATGCCGATAGCCGAGATGCTAATCAATGATACTTCAGGACACAAGGTACTAAGTTTTCTTGATGGCAATGCTGGTTATAATCAAATCTTTATGGCCAAAGAGGACGTCTACAAGATAGCCTTTTGATGCCCTAGTTTTGTCGGTTTGTTCGAGTGGGTTGTTATGACTTTTGGTTTAAAGAATGCAGGCGATACATATCAATGTGCTATGAAATTGATCTTTCATGACTTGCTAGGAGTTATGTTAGATGTTTACATAGATGATGTTGTAGTCAAATCAGACGCTATGGGAAACCATTTAACCGATTTGAATGTTGCTTTTGATAGGATGCGACAGTATGGCTTGAAAATGAACCCTCTCAAATGTGCTTTTGGCGTGTCGGTGGGCAAGTTCTTATGATTCATGATCCACGAAAGAGGTATAGAAATTGATCCTAAGAGGCTTAGGAAAATTAGAAACTTTGCAGCGCCAACATGCAAGAAATATGTGCAGAAGTTGCTAGGCAAAATGAATTATTTGCGTCGCTTTATATATAACTTGTCCGGCAAGATTGATGCCTTTGTCCCCATACTCCGGTTAAAGAATGAAGCCGAGTTCACTTGGGGGGAAAGCAAGCAAAGAACCTTTGAAAAGATTAAAGAGTACTTATCGTCGCCACCTATTGTAAGAGCACCAAAAGTCGGGATTCCATTTCGGCTATACATTGCCGCCGAAGATAGCGTGATTGGGGCCGTGCTAACCCAGGAGGTGGAGGAAAAAGAGTACATCATCACGTTCTTAAGACGCCGCCTGCTGGACGGTGAAACCAGGTACACATTTGTGGAGCGCTTATGTCTATCACTTTACTACGCATGTACCAAATTACGTCACTATCTTCTCCCTACTATATGTGTTGTCGTCTGCCAAACCGATGTTATAAAACACATGTTGCAAAAACCAATTCTAAGTGGAAGAATCGGGAAGTGGGCTTACGCTTTGATTGAGTATGATTTGGCCTATGAACCCCTAAGAGCTATGAAAGGCCAAATTGTCGCTAACTTCATAGTTGATCACAACATAGATGTCGGTTGGAGTAACAATGTTGCTCTAATTGAGGTAGTACCATGGAAACTTTATTTTAATGGTTCAGCTTGCAAAAGTGGCCAAGGTATTGGAGTGGTTCTCATATCACCTAGTGGAATGCATTTTGAGACCTCGGCTCGTTTAGAATTTCCCTCTACTGATAACCAAGCTGAATATGAGGCTTTATTGCTAGGACTTGAATTGTTGGAATCTATGGGTGTTAAACATGTTCATGCACATGGTGATTCTCTGTTAGTAGTGCAACAAGTAGCTAGGAGTGCTCAATGTCTTAATGGTTTGCTAAATAGTTACTTGGATAAATGCCTAGACATAGTTGCTACTTTTGATGACTTCAAAATTTCTAACGTGTCAAGAGAAGCCAACTCTATTGCAAATGATTTGACTCAGCAAGCATCTGGCTACCAAATCAGGAGATGAAAATTTTCTGTACAGGAAAAGTGTAACACCCCAAATTTCCAGAGAAACAAAAATACAATTTATTTATATTTTTCTGAAAAGGATTATCCTTGAATTTATTTTCAAAGCTATAAGTACCCAAATGAACTAAAACCTAGAGAAAATGTCCAAACTAGAGCCTAAGAAAATTTATATGTGATCCCAAGGCCAAGACCTATTTTTGAGAATTTTTACAAATTTTTACCACCCTTGGAAGCAACCCTATTATTTTAAATCAATTTCAGTAATTATTTTTATTCGGAAATAGATTTAAACAGTAACGGTCCCCCTTTTCCCTTTCCCCCTCAACCGGCCGGCCCAGCCCACTCAACCCCGTGCCCCCTCTCTGCCTAGTGGGCCCCGTTCATCAGCGACCCCCCTCTCTCTCCGCTTGCTCGCCCGGGTCAGGCCCACCTGTCTGCGCCAACCCCCCCCTAGCCGAGTCCGACCCCACCGGTCAGACCCGACCGTTGCCACACCCGCACCCACACGCGCCCACTGACCGTCGTGGCCCACATGTCGGATCCATCTTCCTCGTGGGATTCGCCCCCAAATCCCTGCCCCCTCGCTGGCCGAAACCCTAGCCCCTTTGATCCGCTGCCACCAACCCCTTCCCCTCAAATTGAGCTCGGAGTTATGTTTCCCAATCCCCGACAACTGTTTACCCCATTAAAACCTGCCCGATAGCCTCTCGGTTTGATGAACCTCCATGCATCCCAAGCTCGCCGGCGTTAAGGCAATATTACTCTCGGTTTCCCCCAATTGCGCCCCCTCTGACCCCGCCAGCGTCCCTATTTAAACCCCTGGCACTCCCTCTTTCACCCCCTCATGAACACTTGGACCGAACCCGAACAAAACACCCGCGCTCTGGTTTTTAACACCACTCCACCGCCCGCACTTCAGCCATCGCTCGCTGTCACCGAAGTCCTCCTCCACCCTCGGCGACCGCACCCGTATGATCACCAACGCCACCCCAACCTCGTCCACCCCTCCGCCGCCACTGAAGACCACCGGAACCCCATTGCCGACGAGGACCCGAATGCCTTTGCCGCCCCCGCTCGTCGCCGGCCACAACCCGATGACCCCAAGCCTCACCGACGGTACCCTCTTGACCCCCACGTTGCACTGATTCCATTTTAGCCCTTAGAACCGACCGCCGTCGCTCGCCGTGGCCGCTAGCCCATCACCGTCACCGTCGCCGGAGAAGACGACCGACACGTGTAAAGTACCCGTGACGTGTCGGATTCAACCACGACCGTGTGATCGTGATCGGACGGTGGAGATTAGATCGCATGGCCGGTTTAATCTAACCCATCAGATCGCAGCAAACCGCATGTTTTAATCTTGTGCGTCCATTTCTATTTAAAACCTTCAGTTGATCTGAGCCATCCATCGTGTACCGGTTCGGTGTTTAAATCGTGGTCGTCCGCGTCCACTTAACGCCTCCGCTTTGCCCGCGGCCGCTCGATCTAGATCTAATGGCTGATCCGGATCCGGCTCACGTGCATAGTGCGCATGTTCACGGTGGATTCGGTTCACCGTGGACCGGCAACTGTTTTTAGTTTAAATTAAATTCCAGAAATTGTTTTTAACTTCAAAAATTCATATCTTGCTCATTTTAACTCCAAATTTGACCATTTCAATTTTAGAAAATTTATATTTTTATTCTCTACATGTTTATGCAATAAAAACAGTAGGTTTTCCTTGGACATTTTATTTTTATTTAATAAAGTATTTAAAAACACTTTAGGGTAAATTCATATTTCTTTTTAGGAAAATCCAGAACTCCATGAAAATGTCTTAAAAAATTAAATAATAATTTTAGAATAGTTAATGACTTCAATTCAAGTATTTTAACCCAATGAAACCTTTATGTTTATTGTGCGATTTTGGGATGTTTAATTGAATGTAATGTTTATTATGTGTATCGAGAAGACTACGCCGCCGCCGAAGAACCAAAGTATTACCCCGAGGTTCCTCCGTCACCCTTCGCTGAACAAGGCAAGTCACCAAACCAATTTTTGAGCAAATCGAACCTAGTTTTCTTAAAATATCGCTAAAACTCATAGGTTATCCATGCATTAGTCAAATTGAAAGACTTACATTATATTTATTTAGATCCCCGACCTTGAAGTGCTAACCCAAGCCATGCTATTGAGCCTAAACTCCTTGTCACCATATTATTAGTACTATTAGATAGTATCCAATGTATTGACACAACTGCTATAGGTTAAAAATGAGTCGTAGAGATTTGGGTTCCATTATATGATCCCCGTTATTCTCATCCCTGGAATTCTGTTGGTGATAGAGTTTTGGTTAAGTGTGTAAACATGGTGGGTTCCGGGTGCAAGCTATGGCATTGGTCGGTAGCACCCAGGGCACTATAAGGACCGGTCTGCGAGATCTGTTGCAATACATTTTCGTACTAACCACAAGTCTAGTGGGTAAGTCCTAACTAAGGTATGGAGTGTTCCAACTTGAGGCACCACTTGGAGATGGGTCAAGCAGCACCTGCGGGTGGTTTGTACCGACGTGGCGCAAAAGGAGGATGCGATGTTAGCCCGGAGTGGCCAGGCGCGTCGGCGAAACCTAGAGCGGGTGTTATCGGCTTGGAGCATTTCATGCTGAGGTTTTGGCATGAGTTCCCATGGTATGGGTCATCTCGTTACACTTTGGTGTGTGGGATGAGTGCGTGCCTTGTGGGTATAGTGGTGCACCTCTGATCAGAGTTTAAATCTTTTCAAAAAGCCGAGCCCACGGTCAAGGGCGGGTTGCGTGACTACTCACAGTTAGTTTACATTTATGAGTGTTGCATGATGACTTTGCATGTAAGTACTGTTGAGCGAGGAGGGAAAACATACTCCTCGAGTTAGATGATATTACATTGTTCATGTTTATTATTCCGCATAATTAAATTTGACTACACTAAATGCTGCAACTGAAAAATGTACTTTTCCGCACTTTAAGCCACTATCATTCCCTTGTTATTATCCTGCATTATTATTGCATTCTCGGTGGCTTATTGAGTACTTTTGTACTCATACTTGTTGGACAAACACTTTAGAGGCTGCATACTACGAGGAGGATGGTCTGGAGTAGCGACCCAGTCGAGAAAACGATCCTGAAGAAGATGTTCGTCATGCAGTTTATTTTCATAGTTTCTTTTAATTTTACACTTGTGTAATAATGTGGTCTGCGAACCACGAATGTTTGACCGTATGTACGTTGTCGCATGATGGACCTCTTGTTATTATTGTTTTTCTATGGAAATTCAATAATGTTCCGATTTGGTAAAATCGGGGCCTTACAAAAAGCCGACGCTTGGTCTCACTGCCGAAGCCAGAAGCTTCAGACAGGCGCGAGGTCTGCCGAAACCTCTGGGTCGGGCCCCTCCGGCCACTAGAGGGTGCCGCGCGCTAAAACCCTCAGGCTGGGATGCCTCGTCCGTCGAAGGGTCTTATGCGCTAGAGCCCCTTCGTCGAAGCCCGTTGGACAGCGGAGGTCTTCGGGAGCTAGAGCCCTCCGATAGGAGGCTTCAGCCTGACCAACTTCGTGTAGCCAGCCCAATTAAGCTTCGGCGGGAGTGGGAAAGGCCCGGGGCACACCGAAATCAGTAGTTTGGACGTTACTTTAGGGAATGATCTAGCAAACCCTCCGGAAGCCCATAAGAGCGATTGGAGAGTTCCAATCATCTAGTATTTGAGAAACCCTAGTCAAAGGGTTGATCGGAAAGTTCGACGACAAGCGTTTAAATTTGTGTTGCTAGATAATATACTATATCGCCGAACTATTGATGGAGTACTCTTAAGATGTTTAGACAACGAATAGTCCTAGGTGGCTACAGGAGAAGTCCATGAAAGGGCTTTGTGGCACTCATCAGTCGGCCCAGAAAATGAGTTGATGCTCAAAAGAGCAGGTTTCTACTAGCCGACTATCATTAAGGATTGTTTTAGATATTATAGAGGGTGTGAAGAATGCCAAAAGTTTGGAAACATTCAGCTAGCTCCTGCTTCATTGCTTAACCCTATTATCAAGCCATGGCCATTCCGAGGTTGGGGTTTAGACTTTATCGGCCATATTTACTCTCCTTCTTCAAAAGGGCATCGGTTCGTGTTGATGGCGACGGACTACTTCACCAAATGGACTGAAGCCGTGCCTCTCAAGAATATGACTCACAACGAGGAACTTGATTTTATCTTGAAGCACATTATACACAGGTTCGGTATTCCCCAAACTCTCACTACAGATCAAGGTAGTTCATTTGTTTCTAAAGAAGTGAGAGACTTTGCCAAACTTTATGGTATTAAGTTGGTAAACTCTTCACCATACTATGCTTAGGCCAATGGTCAGGCTGAGTCTAGTAATAAAACTGTGATCAAACTCATTAAGAGGAAAATCGAAGAGTTCCCTAAGAGGTGGCATGAAGTGCTTTCCGAGATGTTATGGGCTTGTAGAATTGCAAAGCACGGTGCTACCAAAGTTAGTCCATATGAGTTAGTATATGGACAAGAAGCCTTTCTACCTGTAGAAGTAGATCTTGGTTCTTTAAGAGTTCTAAAGCGAGATGGCTTATTGGTCGAAGAGTTTGAGACTCTTTTGAAGGATAATCTAGAAGAAGTGACTGATAAGAGGTTGAGGGCTTTAGAAGCTATAGAAATAGACAAAAGGAGAGTATCTAAAGCCTACAATAAGAAGGTTAAACCAAAATCGTTTCAAGTAGGTGACTTGGTTTGGAAGACGATTTTGCCCTTAGGCACTAAGAGCCCTAAATTTGATAAATGGTCACCTAGTTGGGAGGGCCTTTCAAAATAGCCGAAATCACTCTAGGTAATGCATATGTGTTAGAATATCTACAAGGAGAGCGGTTTCGAAAAGATTTGAATGGTAGATACTTGAAAAAAATACTTCCCAAGTGTGTGGAAAACAACTTGAAATGTCAAAAGGATGATATGAGAAGTATCGTCCTTAGCCCGTTATACTTTTAGTTCACTCAGTTCACTAAAAGGCAGGGGCATGTGTTGATAGCAAAAAATGGAATTAATGGTTAAGATTGTAAAAATATCAATTTTGGTAATTTGGACCAAAAATACACATGTCCTATGTTAGGCCGAAGCCCTACAGGGCCGAAGGCCCACTAAGTTGTGGGCTTCGGAAGTTTCTAGCGAGCCAGCTACCTTCGGCACGAAGGCCTTCGGAGGCCCACTTCGCCGAAGCTTCGGCCCAAAGATCAGGCTTCAGCGGGCCTGGCTGAAGGCCCACTTCAGGCAGGAAATCAGAAATAGAGTTGAGTCCGATTCTGGCTAAGTTTTATCCCTACACGTTATTAGGTCGAATCCTATTAGATTAGGCTTAGAGATTAGAAGTTTAGCACCTATAAATATATGGGTGAGGCCGGTTCATTAACCCCCTGAGGAGCCATGCTGAATAGCGTGGGCCTCATGGCTCCAGAAGTGATGAGTCATTGTCAACGATAGTCAAAGAGGACTGAAGAAGAAAGGAGATCTGCTGTTTCATGGGCCGCGTGTGACTCAGGTACACAGGCAGCGAGCGACTGTCGGGCAGAGGAGGCTGCGAAGTCGGGCTGGCCCAATCCGGGTGCATGGGCCAGAAGCAGTAAAAGACCCACTGGGCTGTTGACCAGGACTGACTCAGGTACACGGGCGGTGAGCGATTGCCGGGCTGAGAGAGCTGCGGAGTCGGGCCGGCCCAATCCGGGTACCTGGTGCAAAGCCGGTGGAGGCTTTGTCAGTTTCGGCGCAAAACTGACAACCGTTGATATTGTATCCGACTGTCCAGAAGAGAAGCCGTAGTTGCTACGAAAACTTAGCTTCCGGATAAGTCATCTGTAACTCTAGGCCCACAGTCAGTCAGTCGTGTCTGTAAAAATTCCTAAGGGTAGTAGAGTCTTTTCCTTTATTTTTGAGTCTGTAAAAAACCCTAAGGGGCTGGTAGAATATTCCTAGTGTTGGGATGCCTATAAATAGGACCCCAATCCCTAGGGTTTGGACTACCCCTTCTAGAATTCACTTTTCAATCCATTGGGTCATTTTGCCTCTCACGTTCTCTCTCCTGTGTGCGCCGTCAGGCACTGGTTCATCCCCCTTTGCCTTGCATTTACTTTGCTCCTGTGAGATTGATTTTTTGTTAGGTGTTGAGGTGTGTGCGCATTGATTCCTCTGTTTCAAGAAGCTTCGGTTTGTTGTGCTGGTTGATTTTATTCCTGAGGTTGTGTCCCTGTTGCGTGTGTTCTTCGTGAGAAGTAGTACTAGTTCTTGCTGTTGCAAGTAGTACTGCTTCTGTGGCTACAGTACTCGCTGCCAGCCTTTTTACCTTCTACAGCACAGCTTTTTGATCGAAGCAGACTGGATTGAATGCCTTTTTGACTGGTTTCTGGCGAAGCCATTATCTCTGTTTCGAAGCCCCTCAGCTCCGTGAGGCAGGCTTCGAACGTATACTCTCAGAGGCTTCGTTCGAACTTCGGACTGTTGTTGTATTCTGTGTCTGGCTTCGAAGTATTTCTCAAAACTGTCAGCTTCTCTACTTCGAACGTCTGTGCGAAGGTACTTTGTCTTGAGTGCTTCGAAGTCCTCATTTCGACTGGTCTCGAAGTTGACTTCGGAGCTTGCTCCTCTGTTAAACTTCGTTTTGCCTTCTCGGACGCGTATCAGCCTTCGCCTGTTGATTCGAAGTTTACTCTTTTCGAAGGTAGGGCTTAGGCTTCGAATTTGTCTTTCGGTCGTGTGACAGGCTCCGCTTCTCTGTTCGAAGGTAGTCCGTGTGTGCTTTGTGTTCGAAGCTTTTCTGTTCGAAGGTTTGCTTCGAAGCTTTCGGTTAGAAGTTGTGTTCGAAGTTTTGTCTTCGAAGTACATACTTCAAACCAGGCTCCGGCACTGTTATACTTCGCTCCGAAGTACACTTCGCATCTTACCACTTTGAACTAGGCTAGACCGTGACATCTTCGGCATCTCGGACAGGCTCCGTCACCAACATCCGAAGCAGACCTCGACGTGCGAAGGGGGCTTCGGCAAGTTCCGAACAGGAGACAAACTTGGACAGTAACTTCTCTTTTCATCTTACACATACTTAGATCTTTTCATTGAGAAGATTAGGCCTGTTATAACTTGTTCATCTGCCTAGTAGCACTACCTTAGTTTTACACTGTTTATCTTCAGTTGCTTCTAGGATAGAAACCTTTAGACTTAGGCCTTCTGTTTATTTTCTGCTGCGTAGTCTGTTGAGGTACTTTGGGTATTGGGAACAGGCCATTGATTCGAAAGAATTTTTTAAGGCGCCCATTCACCCCCCCTCTGGTCGCTACTTTCGGTCCTACACCCCCCAAACACAAATCAACACAAAGCCCTAGCTTTGAACCGTACCTTTACTTTTACCTTTGCTTTTCTGCAATCTTCGTGGGTTTGCCTGGAAGCCCTCCGATGGCCACTTCGGAACAGTGGTAAGCCTTGTTACTTCGCCTGTGAAGTATCCATTAATCTATGTAATAGATTGCTATCGCTTTGTTACTTCGCTTCTGAAGTATCCGCTAATCTGCGTAACAAATTGCTACCTTTGCCCCCTAGTACAATACTTAGCAGAATTCGGTCCCCAGGCCGAATTGGCACTTGAAATATGTTCTGTTGTAGGTTTCCATGCTCGGAGCCCCTTCGCTGGAGTTGTCCGGAGCCAAGAGAATTGTTTCGGAGGCTGCAAAAACACCCCTCGGCAAGAGTACTACTTCGACTACCCGTGCCGGACCATCACGCTGTTGTCGGTTTGACCGAGTCCCGCGCACCAACACGCTTCGCAACAGGCTTCGTCATGATAGGCTTCGCCACGTTCGTACTCCGCGTCAGACGAAGTCACACCCACGCGTTGCGCCTAAGTTATTTTATCGTGTCAGAGACTTCGCGCCGAACCCCGCTGTTCGGAGCCCATCTTCAGCCAGATCAGCCCGAATGCCGAAGGCACCCTTCGGCGGGACCCTTCGCACCAGACGCCGAAGGTACCATTTGGCGATACCCTTCGCACTGTACACTTCGGATCAGTTAGGCTCCGCTCGGCTTACTGATTTATTCTGTTTAATATATTTTCTTTTGGCCAATTAGATTATTTCCGTGTGATCTGATTACCTGGCGACTCCACCCCCTTACCATGGTTAAGGGTAGTCGGAACGCGTCGTCAGTGTTGTGTCACGCTTAGGCTTGTCCCTAAGTATCCGCACACTTTTGGATCGTCGAACTGACCCAAGTGCGAGGCACGTTTTCGTGTCAACAGAGCGAAGTCTCCTTGTCTTCCACCTTTTAATCTCTTTGCGAAGCCTGTTCTCGGAGCTGTAAAATACCTCCGAAACAGACCTCCGAAGGGTGTGTTCGAAGCCTGTTCCACAGGAGACAGTATTTAAACAGAAGGCAAGTTTTTGCTTGAAATTTTAAAAGCTCCCATTCACCCTCCTCTGGTCGCCCATTTCGGTCCAACAGAAGGTAAGGGGTAAAATCAACTTCCACCCTTAGATTGAGCATAATTAAATTAATTAAAAAAATAAAAAACATACTATTACCTCTTCTCTCTCTAGTCGACTAGCTCCCTTAGTCCCTCGCCACCGCAGCGCACCATTACCCGTCGTGCAGCCGCCACCGTCATCATCGCCACCACCGTTGTGGTCGTGGTCGATGCCATACTCCATCTCACTGTGCCGCGACCGGCGCAGCCCAAGCACCGTGTACCGCACCCCACCTGTCACTTGTCCGTCTCACGCTGCCACTTGTCCGTCCCCACTACCGCACCCCACCTGCCGCGTTCGTTGCCATCGCCCAGTATGCCCTGTCGCCCCCACCGCCTTGACGCCTCGCCGTCGCGATGCCTCACTATCGTGCCTTGCCACTTCCGTCGCCCCATCCGCTCGTGTCGCCCCGCCACCACGACACCCCTCCGCCGCGCGTCTGTCCTAGATAGCCAGCCAGCTAGGGGTAGGGGTAAAAACGGATCAGATATTATCTGATTTGATCTGCTTCGAATCCGGTTGGATTGAGGATATGGTAGCGTTTTTTCGTGCAGATTCAGATACAAATATTGTATTGGTAAAATCTGACCGATTCAAATTATCTAATTTTCTGTGCGTATTATCCAAAAGTGTGAAAATTGGATAATCCGAAATTAAATATGCTAGCCCATGACCCATGACAATTTTAGCCCAAAATAGAGAAATCAACACTTCCGCACTGCACTTAATTATGCTGTTCACCTTCGCCAGCCGTTTTGCACTATTCGGCTTCAACGGGTGGCCAGCCACCATGTTGCGATCATGCGAGATGTAATCTATGCGTTGCCTCTACATTAAACATGTATTTTTGCCACTCACCACTTCGTGATATTTAGATAATTCAGAAGAGATAGAGAGAAGCAGGGCAGGAGCAAAGGTGATTAACTGAGATTAACCCCCAAGCCGATGTCGAGCAGAAATGCTTTATAACAGCACTAACCACGCACATGGCACGCTGCACGCACGCGTATGACGGTTGAGCTCTACCCTCGGCACTTGCTGTTTGGGGTGGTTAAAAATAAACAAGAAAGAACAGAACCATACTGAATTATGTTTTTATTTTAAGAAGATTGAATTTTTTATTTCGTTTTGATTTTCAGATATGAAATCCGAAAAAAATCAAAGAAGTTTAGAATTTTATAACGTTGACAGAATAATGCTTAGATTTTGGCTAAAAAACTAAAAGGAATTATATAATGCATTCTATAATGATATCATGGAATCTTTTATTCAAAAATTGTTGTTTGACATCATGTTACCGTGTGTTCATTATCCAATAATTTTAATCCGTTTTCGACCCAAGCTCACTCCGACTCTGCACCGAATCTGATATCCGAAATAATTTGTTCCGTATCCGTATCTATTTAACAACTGCACCGAATCCGAATCTACGGTACAAAAATGGTATAAGATATGATATAAGTATTATCTGTTCGATTCCAATTCGTTTTCATCCCTACAACCAACCGATTAGAGAGAATAAAAGAGAGAAGAGGGAGAAAGAAAGAAGGAAAATAAAGAGGTAATAGATTTTCGGATCCCTACAAATAAATAACCCACGATTATTAGAGACAATATATTTTTTTCTTTTAAATAAATAATCAGATGCCGGATCGCAATCGTCCACCCAGATCAGAGCAGGATAAGCCGCGGGGCAGCGGAAGCTCGGGGATTGGGGATAAAACTGGCTTGTAGCTCTGCTTTGGCGTAGGGTTTATCTCTTTGCTGCTGCTCGTGTCTTCTCTGGCACGGCATCTGGATTCCAGCCAGCCGCTTCGAAGCTAATCTGAGAGGTACTAGTTGCTGGGGTCGCCTTGGTCGGACTTGGTGCTGATGATTCCGGCTGTTTTCGGGGCGTGGAGTTGGTAGTATGATGCTCTGGCTGGGTGGGAGAGTGGTTGTTTCTCGGATTTGATTTCGTGTCAGCTTGTTTTGCTGTTGGGTTCGTAAATTTTGGTGGGGTTTGGGCTGAGTAATGGGTTGATTTGCATGGGTTTATTTTATCTATATGGTCGAATCGAGTGAAACCTAATGTTGTTAGCGCGTGGCTGCGGGAGTTGTTGACTCCTGCATTTCCCTTCCAAACTGGATGAATTTACCGCTTTTTGATTCAGATTTGGGCAGTCTGTATCCGTATTGATTAATTGGTTGGTTTCCCCTAATTTTGAGGTCGTGACATGTTCTCGTCGCTGTTTTATGAATTCGCAGTTAGTTGTTCATCCAGCAATCGAGGATGTCGTTGGTTCAGCTCTCCGTTGCTGGAGTCGCCGCGGTGGCCTTCGCCGAGAAGGGGTCGAGTTCATTCAATAGGCTCCACCTTGCGCCGCCATCGGCACGTGTCTGCTCTTCCAGGCGCCCGTCCCACAGCCTCGTCGTCAGGGCCGCCACGGTTGTCACTCCGAAGGTATACAGCTATGCCAATGCAATGCGTGATGTGTCGGTTTGCATCGGTGAGTTACAGGTTTTGTTGTTGCATGGCAGTATACCTCGCTCAAGCCTCTGGGAGACAGGGTGCTTGTAAAGCTTGGTGCTGCCGAGGAGAAGACTATTGGTGGAATTTTGCTTCCTTCAACTGCGCAGTCTAAGCCTCAGGGAGGTGAGGTTGTTGCTGTTGGAGAGGGAAAAACCTTTGGGGATAAGAAAGTTGAGGTCAGCGTGCAGGTAAATTCTTCTCACAGTGAGGTTGCAACTACTCGTGCAATGTCTAATATATTTCTTACTCCATAACTCTGTTGTGGCCTGTCAGTTGCTAGTAGGAGTGGATCTGATGAGATAGGGTCATATACTTAATTGTTGCCAACTAAATTTAAAAGCATATCACGAGATACATTGATCAAGATTCAAGAATGCAATGTTAATGGTGTACTGTGACCTGCAGAGTGATTGGCTAATTTGGAGGTTGAAATTTCTATGGCATAAAACTCATGTGTATCCAACTGAGATCTCTTGTGCTTGTTTTATGACTCTCTTGGAGTGCAGAACACTTGGTATATTTTGGTTGTTAGTTTCTGCTTGTCTAAAAATATGAATCCAAAGGTGTATTGTTTAGCAATGGGCAACATGCACAACTATTTGCTTAATTTTGTCATTCATACAAAAAGATGATATTTCTTCATAGAGCTAGGCAATGAAACGTTTGAGCAACCTGGGTTCAAAAAGCCACTAAGCAGTGTTCGAAAACATGGCTCTAGGCGTCTGCCTAGGCAGCAAAAGGCGCTGCACACCACTCCACCACCGTGCGGAGGCTGGCTGGGCAGGTCAACCGTGGCCTGGGCGGTTGACCGCGGTGCCTAGGCGGCCCGGAATCGGCGGCGGGAGGTCAGCGGGAGGGGAGCAGGCGGTCAGAGTTGGCTTGGTGGTGCAGGATCAAGCTGCCAGACGCTCGCTCGGCCCGGATCCGGCGGCCGGAGGACCAACGCTGCATGCGGAGGCAGGAGGGGAAGACGCCTGAACACCTCGTGAGCAAGGAGCAAAATAAACACCTCGTGAGGGGAAGATGCCTGCTAGGAGGAGAAGAAAAGACTGTAGACTTTGGGTGAGAGGAGAGGAAAAGGCTGCTTGGGAACCAGGAACGCCTAGGAACTAGGAACAGCTGTGTGGGAAAAAGAAAATGAAGTGAAGAAGCCTGGGAACCAGCAAAACTGAAGTAATAAACTCCTAGGAACTAATGACTGAACACCTAAGAACCATTAAAATTAATGGCTGAACTCCTAGGAACTAGTAAAATTTATGACTGAACTCCTGGACACTAGTAAAATTAATGACTGGAATTAGGAAAATGAAGAGAAACAGTCGGACCTAGGTGCTAGGCGCCGGGTTGTCGCCCGACTAGCGCCTAACGGCTACAGTGAGCACTGCCACTAAGAAATGGGGAAAAGATCAATTAGCTCATTTTTTCCCAGATCACCTTCCATGTTCTGATTTTGGTTAGAACTTTGACAGAAACATGTTTATTCAATTAGTGCCTAGTTCCCAGCCTGCATTCATTATAGTTTTTTATTTCCCAAATTCAAAATGAATGTGTGAAACTGTAACCTGCCTAGTTCTGGTATAGCACTATACAGCTGAATCTGGTTTCTGAACATTGAGTAACCAGGTAATTTTGTTTGTGTAATGACAATGTTTCATTTGTCAGACACTGTGACATGTTGTTATAGTTATCTTGTTGCAGGCTATTATTACTTGTGATTGATGGGCAAAAAAGGTTTGAATCACATGGGTTTCTACTCTTCGATGCACATTGCACTTTATCTTGGTTCCTGAATGTTATAGACTCTTTTGTTGGGCGCTATTACAGGAGGAGGGGCAGGTCTAGGCCAGCGGCTAGGGCTGAGGCCCAAGCCGAGCATGGGCCAGGGCCAGCAGCTAGGGCAGACGCCTAAGCCGGCTAGGATTTAAGTCAGATTGTTAGAGTCTGTTTTTAATACAATTCAGGTTTCCTATCCAGTTTAGAATTAGTTTAGATTTCCTCCTAAAGGTTAGTAGATTGATTTAATAGAGTCCTTAGAGTTTAGGTGCCTTGGCTTATAAAAGGCATTGGTCATAGCTGTAATAATCATCAAGGAATAAAAGTCTTCCCTACCCTAGGGCGAGATTACCTTGAACCCTGGCCAACCAGGGAGCCAGCGCAGGCAACCCCAGCAGCGCCCAGCCTCCCTACCCTTTGTGTTCTCTTCCTGCAGCTGATCTCGGTCTGATTTCTCCCTTGTGCACTCCAAAGAGAAGGCCCAGAACCCTAGCTGGTATCACTGAATAACAACATTTGTTTGGCTTCATCTTATCTGTTGGATGTCTCTAAGATAAGGTTAAAATGGTGGAAATAACTGATAGTGATGATTTTCATGGGGCCCTGGTTGTTTTCATTTGTTGTACCTGTACCACTAGTTTTCACTTACCTTGAATTTCTGCAAGGAGATGGATTAGCCGATTAGTTATTGTTTATGTGCTGATTGATTGTCCATTCTTGAGATATGATTGCTTAAACATTCATGTTACAAATCGACTGATGTTGAGGTAACCTAGCTCAACTCAAGTTAGAAAGTCAACCAGCACTCTAGCAACCCAACTGTCAGACTTGAAATTATGGTATATACTATATGATGAACTTGGTGCAATAAACTGTTCAAGTGCCAATGTATTCAGTTTCTACTGACAGTATTAAGTATGTACTAATATTTATATTTTATGTAGATTGGGGCTGAAGTTGTATATTCAAAATATGCTGGGACTGAGGTACAATTTAACGATGCCAAACATCTTCTTCTAAAAGAGGATGATATCATTGGTATTCTTGAGACTGATGATGTCAAAGATATGAAGCCACTTAGTGACCGTGTTGTCATCAAGGTATTCATATGTCATTTTATTGGTACTTCTTAAAATAGTTGCCATTAAGGTATATAGTTTACAAGTGATGGATTTGGAAAATGCAGAATTGATTGTACATCCTGCTATTTGTACTTCCCAGATAACATTTGCTTGTATTTTTGATAGGTTGCTGAGGCTGAAGACAAAACTGCTGGTGGCCTTATCCTCACCGAAACGACTAAGGAGAAGCCGTCTATTGGAACAGTAAGCCTTGTCATCTATTCTATCCATGAACCTAGATTGTTAGGCCACGTGGAAGATTTATATTCTGCTTGTAGTGCGAAGGCTTGAACTGAAATTTGCATGAGTTTAATACCTGTTTACCTTCTGAACGCAGGTTGTAGCCGTTGGCCCAGGCCCTCTTGACGACGAAGGCAAGAGACAACCGTTGTCCGTGTCGGCGGGCAGCACCGTGTTGTACTCCAAGTACGCAGGCAGTGAGTTCAAGGGTGCCGATGGCACCAACTACATTGTCTTGAGAGTATCTGATGTGATGGCTGTCCTATCTTGAGCTGTGGCTTGCTCCAGTTTGAGTTCAGAAATCGGAATAGACGGTAGCAAGTGTTAACGATTGCCTTCTGGTGATCATCACTCTGCGGAGACGCTGTCTTTCATAAACTTAGAATTTGAACGGAACAATTTATAAATTTAAACGGTATCAACGTTCCACTGTGACACTGAATTTATTTATAAATGTTGTTTTGGCTCCAAGGCCCTCTTACCTGTCCCTTCTTCAGGCTCATTTTGGTTTGTATACATTAGTATTTTCGGTACTAGTACAACAAAACGGTGTTGGTTTGCCTCTTGCAATATCCTTCAGTGTGAGACCAAACCCAAACCGAGTTGTGAATTATGACTCGTAAGTAGATGAACTTTGTTCTTCCATGGCCTCTGCTGTTCATTGGGAATCTGCTTTTCT
>JAAALK010000283.1:93939299-94119601 GCA_019279435.1 Zizania palustris
ATGGTTGCGGAAATGGAAGGAGCAGGATTTAAGCCAGATCTTGTCATACTGAATATTCTTCTTTCGATGCATACTGGGACAGGAAACTTTGACAGGACAATAGAAGTATATCGTAGTATTCTGGAAGCTGGCTTAGAGCCTGATGAGGATACATATAATACACTTATAGTCATGTACAGTAGAAATTTGAGGCCTGAAGAAGGTTTTACTCTCTTGAATGAAATGGGTAAACGGAGTTTGGCACCCAAGTTAGAATCCTACAAAGTTTGCTTGCGGCATGTGGAAAAGCAAAACTCTGGGAGCAAGCTGACCTTCTTTTTGAAGAAATGAGATCGAAGGGATATCGATTAAATAGATCTATCTATCACATGATGATGAAAATATACAGGAATGCATGCAATTATTCCAAAGCTGAGCACCTAGTAGCAGCAATGAAAGAGGATGGCATTGAACCAACAATTGCTACTATGCATATCCTCATGACTTCTTATGGAACTGCTGGGCAGCCAGATGAAGCTGAGAAAGTTCTGAACAGCTTGAAATCTTCCAGTTTGGAAGTCAGCACTTTACCGTACAGTACTGTTTTCGATGCTTACTTGAGAAATCATGACTACAATCTTGGAATCACAAAGCTGTTAGAAATGAAAAGAGATGGTGTACAACCAGATCACCAAGTTTGGACATGTTTCATCAGGGCTGCTAGTTTGTGCGAGAAGACAGATGACAGCCTTCTTCTTCTAAAATCTTTACATGATTGTGGATTTGATCTTCCCATTAGGTTGATACTGTACTTGACTATATTCATAAGATTTCGTGTTTTATCCTCATCAATGGTCAAATCTTACATCTTTTGCAGGCTCCTTACTGAGAGTACTTCTCTGTTCACTGAGGTTGACAGCTTTCTAGAAGAACTTGGGGCATTAGAAGATTCTGCTTCTTTGAACTTTGTAAATGCACTAGAAGACTTGTTGTGGGCCTTTGAACGCCGAGCAACTGCTTCATGGATTTTCCAATTGGCTGTAAACAAAAGCATATACCGTCATAATGTCTTTCGGTATTTACAACAATCTCTAACTCCAAAGATTTCCATTTGAGGCTCTCCTCTATTTTTTGGACTCAGCTTGCCATATGCATTTACAATTTTATTTTACCAGAATAGATAAATGACACTGACAGAGTGACAGTTTTGGTTCATGCTGGCACACGTGCACACAAAGAAGCTGATAAATTGCATATAGCTATTTTGTAAACAACATTGCAAAAATTATTTCCAGAAAAATTAGTCACAATATAATGATGTTTATATTTTCATATAAACATTAAAGAACTAACTTAAAATAACTACAAAACAAACAATTTGCTCATCATAACATGTTTGGTCCTTAGATATCTCTAACAGACACATAGTTGTCATGGTGTCGCCTAATCATCGATTAGGTGACGATTAGGCGTCGAGGCGGATTCTGGTAGACGCCATGTCTGACGACTCGCCATAGTCGAATGTTGCGTCTGCCACAACCGGTATGACATCTGCCTAAGCGCGTATGGCGTTGGATGGACGCCATACTATTTTACGGTGACGCCAGGCATGACAGTGATCTGATTTGTGTTTCGAGATTCTGTTAAAGGGCCGAATGGCGAAATCTAGCTCCGCACCTCTTCCACTCTTCCGCACCTATTTCTCCCTTCCGCCTCTAGCCATCCCACTGCTCCATTCACCTGCGCCTGTCGCTCCCTCTGTCGGCACCCAAAGGGGATGCAGGAGTCGATTTACAAGCCAAGGACCAGAGGGCCTCGACGGCGTTGAAGCGACCGCCGTCTCGGCCAAGGGAGAGGAGCAACGGACGGAGCGGAATGAGGCCGATGGAGAGGGAGAGGGAGGAGCAGCAGCAGGTGGGGGAGGGGCAAGAGGATGCTTGTGGAATGCGGGGAACGCTAGGAGAGGAGCATGGGAGGAGGCGGAGGAGGTGATGTGGAAGTCCGGTAGCTCGAAGAATATAATATTGCGCGATGAATACATTTCCATATATTGATCATTTTTATATAAAACTAATCAGATTTCTATATATCGATGATTTCTTTTTTTTTTGAGGCAAATCAGTAGGAGAGGCTCCTACCTAGATTTGATTAAATAAATAAAAAGGGATACAACAGAGAGCAGGGGCGAAGAAGCCCGGGGGGGGGGGAGATTACAGGGGGAGGTTACAAGTGCCCAGCCAATTCCTTGCCTCCTCCTTGAGCCGAGGCGAGAACCGCTGAGACTGAGCAGAAAACACTGTGAGAAAAAGACCTAACCAGCCTCCGACCGCCGAGGGGGTGGATCTGAAGATGCTATTATTCCTAGTAATCCAAATGGCCCAAGCAGAAATCATCACAATCTCCATAAAGAAAGATTTGCCAAACCTCCTTCTAGCTGCCGAGAGTTTATCTTGGATCGTGGTCGAGGGCTGCCAATGAATGCCCAGCAGATACCAGCATTGGAGGCTGAAGGGGCACTCGAAAAAAAGATGGGACCCCGTTTCCTCCACCCCCGAATGGCAGAGACAGCAAGAAGTATCCTCATCCCAGGGCAGCACGTGCTTACGACGGAGGATATTCCTAGTGTTAAGGCGGTCAACCAAGAGAAGCCAGAAAAAGACCTTGATCTTGCTGGAGCATTTGGACCGCCAGAGCCATTTAAAGGCGGAATGGGAATGCATGAACTTGAATTGGTAGCCGTAGAGAACTTTAGGATGATAAGTGGAAGAATGCCAAATGAAGGTCCACTTGTCAGGAACATCATCCTGCAGGTTGATCGTTGACAACACCTGTTGAAGGAGGTTGAACTCAAGCAGGGCTTCCAAGGAGAGAGGGAGGAAGAAATTGTCAGCCGAACCCGTGGAGGAGAAGAAGAAGTGAACGGAACAGCCGGGGGCTCTGGCGAAGGAGGACCGCACCAGCCATCCTCCCAGAAGGAAATCGACCGACCACAGGAGACAGAGGGGGATGCGACGGCCCGCAGAAGGGGAGCCAGGCTAACAACATCCCGCCACCAGTAGGAAGCCCTGGGGTAGGGGAGGTGAGGGGGAAGAGGGGAAGAAGCAAGGTCCATGCGGATCAGGTTGACCCAGGGGGTGTCGTGGTGCAATAAGAATTTCCAGAAGTGTTTGAGAAGCAGGGCAGTATTCTGGGAGCGGAGGTCGATCACCCCCAGCCCACCTTTAAGCTTGGGCCTGCAAACTAAGTGCCAGGCGACCCTGGAGGAGGATCCAACATTAACAGAATTACCCTGCCAGAGGAAGTTGCGGCGAGCCTGATCAATCCGATGGATAACCTTGACAGGGATTTTGAGGGAGCACATGGTATAGGTAGGGAGGGCCGAGAGAACCGAGTTGACAATTTGGAGTCTCCCGGCCATGTTGAGCCAAGGAGAAAGAGAGGAGAGACGATTGGAAATATTGAGGAGGAGGAATCTGAAGTCAGAAGCTTTGGGCTTGAGGGCCCCCAGGGGGAGGCCAAGGTACTGAAAAGGAAGGGAGCCCACCGGGCAACCGAAGGTGGCGGCCAGGAGATCAGTCCGATGCTCGGATAAGTTGATAGGGATGAGGGAAGATTTAGAAAGGTTAACCGAAAGACCAGTGGACTGGGAGAAGGAGTGCAGGAGGCCCCGGAGGAAGAAAAGGTTGCGCTGGTCAGCCCGAAGAAAGATAATGGTGTCATCAGCATACTGGGCGATAGGGAAATCCAGGTGATCAAGGTGGCACGGAGGGCCCTGGATGATCCCAAGACGGGCGGCCTTGTTAATGATGTGCTGGAGGAGGTCAGCAGCAAGAACAAACAGAAGGGGAGAAAGGGGGTCCCCCTGGCGCACCCCACGCCGGCAATGAAAGAATTTCCCGGGGCAGCCATTGAGAAGGACCGAGGAGAAGCCAGAGGAAAGGAAGAGCTTGATCCAAGAAATCCAGGAGCTGGGGAAGCCAAGATGCGTCATCATGAGGAGGATGGCCGAATGTTCAATGGTGTCAAAAGCTTTCTCGAAGTCAAGCTTCAGAATGATAGCCTCCTGTCTAGACCGCTTGCACCTATTAGTAAGCTCCAAGGCCCAGGCGATGCAGTCCTGGATAGTACGACCCTTGATGAACCCATATTGATTCTTGTGGATAAGAGTGGAGAAAATGCCCTGAAGACGATTAGCAAGGGCTTTAGTGAAGATCTTGACACTGAAATTCATGAGGGAAATGGGCCGAAAGTCCCGAACGGAGGAAGCAGAGGCAGTTTTGGGGATGAGAGCGATAAAGGACCCGTTGATGGGGTGGACTTGGGCAGAGTGATTAGAGAGGGCCGAGGCTAAGTCCAGGAAGTCCTGGCGCACAATGTGCCAGCAGGCTTTGAAAAAAGCCCCATTAAAACCGTCTGGGCCTGGGGCCTTATCCGGGAGAGCGGAGAGGACCACTGAATCAAGTTCGGAGGCCTCAAAGCCGGCCCCCAGGAAATCAAGGCCCGGGACCCTTGGAACAAGGCTGGCCAGATCGAAGTGCATAGGGGGGGCCGAGGAGGAGCCCATTTTAGACAGGAAGAAATCAAGGAAGGCCTCAGCCTTGTCCTGGGCGGAGGTGGCCCAAGAACCATCCCCAAGCTGGATGGCGGGGATCGCATTACGGCGGTGCCTGATGGTGGCAGCAGAATGAAAGAATTTAGTGTTAGCATCGCCGAGCTTGGTCCAACGGAGGGTGAAGCGCTGCTTCCAATACTTATGGCGCAGGGAGAAAAGAAAAGCCAGGTGGTTCCGGAGAATGGACCTGAACACGGATTCTGGCCCAGAAAGATGACGGAGCTCCTCACTTTTGTCCAGATATCCCAGGATGATAGAAGAATTATGAATCCAACGCTCGAAACAACCCCATCGCCGATGCCAACGAGAGAGTGCCTTTTGAAGGGTCTTCAGCTTAGAGGCGATGCGAAGGGCGGGGTCAAGGGGAAAAGGCCCAGAGTTCCAACAAGAGTGGACAAGATCTAAGAAGCCGGGGAGCTTAAGCCAGAAATTTTCAAACCGGAAAATGGGGGAGCGGGGGATGGAAGAACCAATCTTGATTAAGCAGGGGCAATGATCAGAGCTAGAGTTAGGGAGAGCAGAGAAAGAGGTATTGGGGTAGGAGGAAGTCCAGTGGGGGGACGAAAGACACCAGTCAAGAAGGACTAGGATGGGGTTGCTTTGCCTGTTGCTCCAGGAATACCTTCTGTTCTGAAGGTGGATGTCCTGAAGGCCATGGGTACTAATGATGTTGTTGAAGGTGTCCATGAGATTACTGTTAAGACGTCCCCCATTCTTGTTATGAGGGAAACGGTAGAGATTGAAATCGCCAACAAACAACCAGTTGCACCTCGGGGGAATATCCAAAGAGAGAAACCAAGAGATGAAAGGGGCACGCTCAGCGTTCCGACACGGGCCGTAAATGTTAGAAAGGGACCAGGAGGCACCGTTAAGCACAGAGGTGAAGGAGACGGTAAGCTGGAAGGGAGAGGATGAGAGGGTGACCCCAGAGAAGATAGCACTATTCCAACCAATGAAGAGGCCCCCAGCCGAGCCCAGGGCCGGGGCAAAGGAAAACTGGTCAAGGCGTCTGGGACAGAAGGACCTCACCAAGGAGGGCGTGAAGGAGGGCATCTTGGTCTCCTGAAGACAAACAATATCCACCTGAGCCGAAGAGATGAGGTTGCGGACCGCCAGCCTCTTAGAACAGGAGTTGAGTCCCCGCACGTTCCAACTGACCACCTGCCAAATCCTATCGCGACCCATCCGAGGAAAGATTAAGCAAAGGGAGAGTGTCGGCCGTGGGCAAGGGACCACCAACCGAAGCAGGAAGGACAAAACCCGAAGCAGGAAGGACAAGGGGGCCAACGAGAGAACGAGAGAAGCGGGACAAACAAAAGCGGGTAAGCCCACCAGAGCAGGAGACATGGCACAAAAGGTCGATACAGTCCTCCCAGGACCAAACACGGCACGCAGGCCAGATAACAAAAGTACGATAGTCCGAGAACTTACAGCCCTCCCAGGGCAGCAAAAGGCACACAGACCGCTTAGATAGAGCTGGTAGGAATGGCATTGTGAGAGGCTTGAGAAGCAGGAGGGACCTCCACCGGGGACGCCGTGGAGAAGCCGACAGCAGCGGGCGCGGAGGAGGCCGAGGCGGTGTCAGAGTCACTGGAGAGGACGGTGTTGGACACAGTGTTAGCGCAAAGGCCACAAAGACTGGTAGCAGAATGTTGGATTTGCTGAATGGATAAGTGAGGAAGGGGGGTGTCCAACCTTGATAGCTCGATAAACTCCTCGATGGTAGGCAGCGGCGAGAATCGACCCCGAGAGCGGCGTGAGGAAGGCTTGAACCCCCTGAGCCGAGCTCTGATCTTGGCGCTCCTACGCAGACCCTGAGCCGAGAGCGGGGAAGGCCGCACCGGCGAGGTCGCGGGAGGGGGAGCACGGGGTGCCCCGCCCCGCCCACGTCTGGAGTAGACGAGCCGGACCGGGGGGCGCCCGGGGGAGGCCAGGGCCGAGGCCGACGGAGGACCAGTGGAGCGGGAGGCCGAGGCCCGCCCAGGGGATCCCACCGAGACCAGCTGAAGAGGGAGAACTGGGGAAGGGGGGGCTGCTCCACCGCGGACTCCAGCGAGGGCACGGAGGACACGCCCGAGAGCTCCACGCTTTCCTGGGGCTCTTGGTCCGCCGGGTGATCCACCATCGGGATGTCTGGCAGCTCCTCAAACCCTTCCAGGACATCGTCCAAGAAGGGTTCGCCTTCATCCATAGGGGCAACCTCGTCCTGCCCCGCCTGATCGCCTACGTGAGGTTGATTCGGAGGAGCCCACTGGTTGGCCAGAGGGCCAAACCTCTGAACATCTGCCCATTGTTGGATCCACTCCGGTTCCCCGGGCTGGACGGGGCCCAGGAAAGGGTGGGGGTTCCCATTATCCGGCGGCGGCGGGTCCTCATCTCCAGGCCATTGGTCGGCAAGGTCCGATTGCAGCAGGTATACCGGGAAGGTCCAGGAACGACCCCCGCCATCCCGGTCGCTGCCATGCTTCAGGGTGATGCTTCTTGGGACGTCCAGGTCGTCCTCGTAAAGCACCTTCACGAGGACGCGGCCGAGGCAAGGGTCCGACTTGTGCCAGAAAAGCAACTGACCGAAGGAGGCGACGGCCTGCTGGATGAAGTTCTGAGAACGACAATCCAGCGGGTATCCCAGGAACATCACCCATCCGACGCGAGCGAATGGCGAAAGCCTGCAGTTTGCCGCCTCGTCGTGCTTGACGAAGCGAACCAGGCGCCCGTTGACGAAGAAGGGCGGCGAGTTAACCAGTGAGTCCCGCTCAAACTCCGTCCCCAATTTGTAGATACCGACTCCTAGGGGGTAGAGGGAGTATCGGTCCACTTGGAGATGGAGTTCCACGCCGAGGTGGTGCCGGATGTCGATCAAGAGCCCCATCTTGGCCGCATGGGAGAGCGGGCCGTCGTGCTCCGCAATGGCGAAGCACTCATGGCGCTTGACGATCACCCCGGCGAGGGAGACCAGGTTCCGTTGTCGACGGAGAGGGCCCCCACCGTCCCGGATCACTCCGCCATAGGGGAGGAAGGGGAGTGGGTTCAAAGGGAAGTTAGCCATGGGGCGGAGAGAGCGAGGAGAAGGAGGACTGAAAGCAATAGGGGAAACTGGCGGGGAGAGAGGAGGAGGGCTCTCGGGGGAGGGAACAAAAGGGACAAGAGGGAGGGTGAGCCCGGGCGCCTCAGTAACCGTGCCAGGCGGGAACGAGGAGGCAGGGGTGCACTCCAAGCGAGGCATGGAGACAGAAGCGGAACCGGCGGGATAGGAGGGGCGAGGCCTAGAGCCCGTCGGCTGACGTGGGCAATTAATGCAAGGCGGCGAAAGGTGCAAGCCACAGGAAACCGACGGCCGCGACTGCGACGAAGCGCCAATCAGGAGATCCGATTTCAGGCGCGAGAAGATATGCGCAGCCGGAATAGCACCCTGCCCACCCGACCGAGCGGGGATCCGCTGGGACCGGGAACCCAAGGACGGGGAGGAGCGGGGAGGGGGCGGCAGGCCCAGGAGCGAAGGGAGGCCACAGTTGAGTTTGAAAATGGCACGCGGACCAAGAGGGGCCCTATTGGGACGAGCGCCGGAACGAGGAAAGGGGGGCAGGAAGCTTGCAGCGGAAGGAGTGCTAGCCGGAGCCGGAGGAGGGAGAGGGCACATAAGGGAGCCAACCCTAAGGGCGGGAGGAGGCGAGGTAGGAGAGGGAGGTGAAGAAGGAGGAGGAAAGAACGAAAGAACGCTGTTGAACGAAACCTTTTTGGCGGGAAAGGCGTGGCGACGAACCGAGGAGAGCAGGGCGGGACGAAGAGGAGGGAGGAAGCGAGGGGCGGGGGGCAAACTAGGATCGGGACAGGGGGGAGCGAGAGCTCCCCTGGGCCGACGACGGGGGGGCAAGGAACGAGTAGACGACGGACGCCGAAGCGGCCGCGGGGGGCCCAGGGCGGCAGAGGGCAAAGGATGCCGGCGCGAGACCGGGATCCAGCTCGCACGCTCCTCCTCCGACCACCGTCGAAGGTCCGAAGACCAACGAGGGCCACCATCATGCCAAAGGTGGAAGTAGACGTCAAACTGATCCGTGACGACCCGACGCCGACGACAGACCTCAAAGCCAACACGACGAGAGGAGACAGAAAATCGGAAGTGCCTATCTTGAAGGAAAGCAACGTGAAAACCTGCCGGAGAACCACCCAGACAGTCATGCAGGGCCATGCTGACCGAGGACTCCGAGAGGCGGAAGGTGAAACGACGAAAGACCGCCAACAGAAGGAAGGACCCAACCGGGGAGGAAGAGGGGTGATGAACCGGGGAGGCGAAGGAATCCAGAACGAAACGCTGGAAGTCCCTGCCGGGGGAGAAATCCCAAGAGGCCACGAGCGAATGGAGGTCCAGATCGGACTCGAGTTCGACCAACTCAAGCCGAGGCCCCATCGGGGCAAGGACGGGAACGGGGCAGAGGGGGAGGGAGAGGCGAGGAAGAAGACGCACCCGGAGCGGGACCTAGCAGGAGGCCGGCCGGGGGAAGCCGGCGACGAAGGACGAGGGGCGGCCATCCGGAACCACCGCTAGGGGAGACGCGAGCCGGAGGAGGGTGCCCGCCATCGTTCCACTGTTCAATCTCGGAAGCATCTTGTTGTTCCTTATATCGATGATTTCTATATATCAGCATTCCATATATTGATGATTTATATATAAAACAGATCAACTTCCATATATTGATGATTTTCATATATTAATAATTTCTATATAAAACAGATCAACTTCATATATTGTTGATTTCCATATATAACTAATCAGCTTTCCATACATTGATAATTTCCATATATTCATGATTTCCATATACAACTGATCAGTTCCTACTATTTATAGGATTTCCATGCATAGCTAGCTAATTGACAGCTGGTTGCCTCCTTTAACATCTAACCATATATGACTTATGTATGTTTATTTATATTAAATGGAGTATGGTCTCGTTTGACTATTTATATTTCATGTGGTTCCAAAATTAATTTCCTATTGCTCTAAAATTATTGTGACATGTACAATTATGTAACTAGGCATTATCTCAAATAGTCTGTCATGGATTGAATCCATGACGAGGTAAACACCGCTAGGAGGATAGCCGGGCAACGTCGGCTGCTAGCGATAAGAAGTAGACATAGGTGAGGGAGACAAACATTAGGATGAGAGATCATACTAATTCTTTCTTGCTTATCAATTGAGTACAAGAGTATATAGGGAGAACTGACATGACATCTAAGGAAGTAATTTTTATTATAGAAACCATCCTAATTTTTATATCTAATTCTTAACTAAACGATTTCTTCTTATCTAATCTTGTCTTCCAAAGACTCAATCCAACCTTACCTTTAAAGACTTAATTTAACCTTACCTTTCAAGTATTTAATCTAATCTTTTCTTTTAAAACACAAAATACCTATTTACTGCTACAGTACCCATGGGTACGGTTCATGTGAACAGTACCGCACGGTACTGTTCGTGTTGCTGGGCCTGGCAGCCCTGGCCCACAGCCCATGACATAGTCGGTCTGCTATAATATGTGAATGTGTTGCTGGGCCTAGGCCTGACAGCCCTGGCCCACAGCCCATGACATAGTCGGTCTGCTATAATATGTGAATAGGCATTATCTCAAAGGTTTGGTCCTATTTGTTTGCTTTGTTTTTATTTGTTTCAGAAATTGTTTTAGATACTAGACGTAATCTTGTTTTTTAGTAGACTTTCTTTTTCTTCACAAGTTCACATGCTTTGTTATGAGTTTAAATTGTTTACACAATCTGGATAGCTAGGTTTAATTGCCTTGTGATTATAAGCATGGTAAAACTCCAAAGTGCAAACAATTTGTTCCCTCTGTATCAATGAATCCTTTTCTTGGTGAATGGCTCAGAGTGGAAGAAAAAGACTGGGGAGCTGACCTCCGGAAGTTGTCTGCTGGGGCTGCTCTGATAGCTCTAACATTGTGGCTTGATCAGATGCAAGTAGGTCCTAAAAATTATACTATTATTGATGGCCTTGCATTAGATGATTGGAAGACACCAAACCAATGTTCAAAAACGTGTTTTTAATGGACAATAGTACTAGCTATAACTTATGTATTGTTGTGTTACTGTTATCATGATGGTACATTACAGTGATTGTGCCCACTGATAAATCAAACGAAATATAAAACAAGAGGAATGAACCAACCACAATTAAGTGAAAATTGAGGTGGAATGTGTCTATTGCATTTCTTCCTTTGGTTGACATTCTATACAATTTTCATGTAGATAACCATGATAGGTTTTATAACAATAACATGATGAACGGTTTCTTTGTTCTAGGCTAGCAGCTTCAGACATTAAATTTTAGTCCACATGGTGAGTATAAATACTGTTGAATCCACCAATTGGCAACAATCTGAATATTTCCCTAAAACTTGAATGGTTGTATGTCAGAGAATTTAACATTTATCAAGATTTCTTTAGTTCTAAATTCTAATATATTAATATAGAAAATATTTTGTTTGATGGACTTTGGTTTTACTGATTCCTTGACTCTTCCATTTCTTTATTAACATGCCATCTGAAACACTCTGCTTGTAATGTAGGATGCTTCACTGCAGGGTGCACCAGAATCCCCCAAATCTGTTGTACTGGTCACTGGGGAGGGGGAATATAACATGGTATCCTTGCATAAGACAATCAGAGCTTACCTTTTGGAAATGGGATCCCCTTTCTTGCCATGTAAAAGTCGGTCAGGTCGCTTTGTGGTGAAGGCCTACTCTCTTAAGATGTGGCTGAAAGATTCTCCTTTCTGCATGGACCTTCAGTTGAAAGATATTCCAACTCTTCCTAAAATGAACTCAATGAAGCTTACTGAAGGATATTTCATGAGAGCCGGTCTTGTATCTGTATTTAAAGATATACATGAGCGACTTGGAGAAGTATGGCCAAAGAAGTTCTCCAGACTAGCTCTGTTGTCAGAAGCAAGCAGGGACAAAGTTATTAAAGCTGATATACAAGGAAGGAAAGAAAAACTGGGGAAAATAAAAAGGCAGGGTCTTGCCATAGCAAAAAGATCTAAAAAGGGACCACGGAGGGCAAAATTTGTAAAAGAACAGAGCACACAGGGTGTTTCATAGTATTTGTCGCAGTCACATTTGTTTATGAGGTGTTGTGGCTTACTGGCTTTTACATTAATGAGAAGCAATGGTGACATTGCCCTGGTGTTCATTGGTCACAGTAGGTACAGTGATTGAAGTTTGTTCTTTATAGAACAAAAGATTGGATGTGTTTTCTCTGAGGTTAGTTGATCACAGTTGATTTGCCAGCTCATATGGGCAAAATGATTGTCCTATCATGTCTTCTGCAATTTCTAAGTTAATACTCTGACTTTATATAAACTTTTGTGTTGATAACATCTCTTTGTACAGACAAATGGAGATAGCATATGCCCGCCATAAAGTAAAGTAAGCTTTTCAAGTTTCAACCAATGAAGATAGTTACATCAATTTCGAAATTTGAGTTGTATTTGATGCATTGATTTAAACCTGCATAAAAAAAGATTGCTTTGTACTTGACACAGACTTTCCATTTTGATAGTTTGGTAATGCAGGATGACCCGATATGTTATTGGCCAGATTGTGTGTTTGCACACATGCACTGATCTTGTCAGGAACGTGAGTCATGATCATATCACATGAACAAGCTGGAAACAATTCTCAGGTGAGGCTTTATCCTTTAGGAATTTTGGTTGTTTTGAGACCTAACTTTTGCTTGGTTCTTTTTTGTTCACAAACCTGATTCTTTATTTTTGCAAAATACTTTATTACTATGTATGGTGATTTCATTGCTTTAATGCCTCTGTGGTAAGAAATACAGTGTTTAGGGAAGATGAAGATGTTGCTTTGGTCAGTGACCTCATAAAGTAGAATATTTTTTTTTAGAAAGAGAAGGCAACACGCCTCTCCCATTTCTATTAGAGAAATGCAATACCACACCAGTACAAGTAAAAGACCTCGACACCACAGAGACCAAGCCACAGCAGCCAAGCAAAACCATCAGACCCAAGCGTTTAACCAAACATCTATCGCTAATTACATCAAGAAAGTACGTCACACCCTCACTCAGGCAACCAGCACTAGAGTTAGCCCACTCCCAGTTGTTTCCTCAGCACACCCCAACCATGCTTCTGAGAGAAGATTTCATTTGCCAGACGTGCGAGTAGACGCGCCCCCTCCTCCAGCCTTCTTGCCTTTGCCACAGATTTCTGCAGGGTAGACCATAGTGAAATCCAATAGCAAATAACACTAACAACATTCAGTGGATCATTCGGCATTTCCCCCTTAAAACAGGCACCATTCCTGATTTTCCATAAGCTCCAAAAAATAGCCGATAAGCCCACACCCACAAGATTTTTGGATTGCTTATTCAAACCACCAAACCACCGCCGCCAGACATGATCAAAATCGCTAAAAGGACCAAAACCAAAGCAGATTTTGATGAACCTCCAGATCATTTTGGCCACAACACAATCAAAGAACAAATGGGGAATTGTCTCGGTACCATTACAATAGATGCATTTACTATTCCCACCTTTCCATCCTCGCTTGACAAGATTTTCTCGAGTTAAGATCTTATTGTTTTTAGCCAGCCACAAAAAGATCTTAATTTTAAATGGAACTTTCAAATCCCAAAGCACACTTTTTTCTTTCATCAGATCCTGTGTTTTCAAAGCCTTGTAGAACGAACTTACAGTGAAAATACCTTTATTAGAAAGCATCCAGTGCACAGAGTCAGCTCCATCTGTGAGGACAACCTTATTACAAAGGTTTTTCAGTTTTTTCTAGGAGTGTCTTTTATCACCAACTAAGGTTCTTCTAAATTTTATACAACTCCAATTACTTTCCAAGACATTAGCAACAGAAACAAATTTTGTTAAAGTAATCCCAAAGAGATCAGGGAATTGTTCAGCAAGGGGACTATTCCCAATCCAATTATCTATCCAAAACAAAGTAGAGGTACCATTACCAAATTTTCTTTTACAGAATTGCAGATATAGAGGTTTAACCCTTAACAAAGCAGTCCAGAACTGAGAATCTCCCAGTTTTTTTTCACATTGACCAATTCTTTATTTTTCAAATATTGTTTCTCAGCAGATCTTGCCAGATCCCAAATTCAGTATCCAATTTCCAAAGCCATTTTCCAAGCAATGCCATATTCATCATTTTCAAGTCCAACACTCCCAACCCCCCATAGTCTTTTGGCCTACAAATCATAGACCATTTTGCTAAATGATATTTTTTAATCCCTTGATCCTCCTGCCACAGTAACCTAGCTCTGAAGAAATCCATTTTTTTCTTCACACCTATTGGAAGGGGATAAAAAGAAAGATAATAGAGTGGAATACTACTTAAGCATGAGCATACTTATCAAGGCGTCGCTACAGCGTCGCTTAGGCGTCGCTGTAGCGATAAGGCGGTCGGCGGGGGTAAGGCGTCCCGACGCCTTACCCCCAAGGTGCTCGCCGGGCGCACAGAGGGCCGGGGGCGGCGCAGATCTGGCGCAGGGAGGCTAGATCTGGCGCGGAGTGGTGCGCAGCGAGCCGAGCGTGGTGTACATCGGGCGCGGCGAGGTCCTGTGCGGCGCGGAGGGCGGGAGCAGCTGGACGAGAGCACAAAGAGCTCCCGTGGGCGGCGCACGGCGAGCTCCTGTGGGCGGCGCACGGCGAGCTCCTGTGGGTGGCGCACGGCGAGGTCCTGTGCGGCGTGGAGAGGCCGGGTGCGAGCTTCGCGCGGGGAGGCCATGTGCAGAGCAGAAGAGGGGAGAGGGGGGGGGGGAAGAGAGGAAGAAATGGCGGCTGGTAGGAGAGGATGAAAAAAGCTTTGGGGATGGGAGGGGAAGAGAGGAAGAAATGGCGGCTGGTAGGAGAGGATGAAAAAAGCTGGGTATGGGAGGGAAGTTAGGGTTTAGAGATGAAAAATAATCCAATGGGCCTTAAGTGGGCTGCTGGATCAAAATTGTATAAATTAATAATTAAATTGAACTCTAAATATATCATTAAATATAATTTTAAATGTATTATTATAATTTTAATTATGTATATTTAAATTTATAAGACATATAAAGTGAAAATATTGCAATTTGATAGTATATTACTATTTTTATATTGCTATCTTGCTATTCCTATTTAAAATTTATTACTTATCTATCAATATTTTTTTCTAAATCATGTATTTTCTGTGGGCGTAAGGCGTCGCCTCGCCTTACGCCTTACCGCTTAGGCGGTAAGGCGGTACTCCACCGCCTCGCCTCGCCTTAGCGCCTTAATAACTATGAGCATGAGTTAAGTAGAATAGTTCTGCCTCCAATATCCAAGAGCTTCCCTTTCCAGCAGCTTAACTTGGTTTCCATTTTATCCTCATAAAGTAGAATATTTGTGATCTGTAATTCTCACGTGTATCTGATTCGTTGCATTAGTTTCTAGTTGACCATATGAACTGTACTGTTCTGTTAACTTGTCAGGACCCTGTCATAATCTAAACGAGTCTTCCATTTCCAGAAAAATCAGAAACCATCATGTCTACAGTTACTATCAAAACAGTACTGAGTATTAGCTGCGTATTTCTTCTGAAACTATAACTATTTACACACCTCTAACCTGGGTGAAGTAGCTAGATTGATGCAGTTTGCATTAGACCTTTTTATCCATTGTGTATATTGCCATGTTCAGGATAAAGGTACTGAATAGTATGATGAGGTTAGAGGGTTGTTATACATCAGTTGCGAATCCATGTATAGTTTACTCAATTAAGATCTAGGCCTTAAAAGGTACATTGTGTTAAAACCTTTTCTGGTGGATATTCTACAAGTATTAAATGGACAAAGGCATCACTAAATGGGTAAACGAAATGCAACTCTCTCCGAGTTTGGTGGTTCTTTCTTTCGTCAACTTCTTATAAGTTAGAACAATATTTGACCTGCAATGCGCCAATGCTACCACTTAGAATGTGCTTGGTTGGGATTTTTCAATTAGATTCTCAATTAAAAAATATAAAAGCTGAATCAAACAACTTAAATGATATTCATGAGAAGTACTACATTCTTGAAGTTCAAAATTAAATTTGTCTAGACCTAGATTTTACATATTTTCAAATCAATTCAAAGTTATGTTGTAATTACCCAACATGTCATACAATAAATGATATTGATTTGTTTATTTTTCTTAGCTCAACTTTTACACATCTCACATAAGTTTTTTTTAGAATTTACAGGTGAAGTGAAGAATCGAACAGATGCTTAGAATTGTTGTAAATAGTTAATTGAATGATAAGTGATTGATATATTTGAGGAGCTAGTGATAAAAGTTCAAGCGAAGGGAATGTCGGTACAAGTGACAACATGGCTCAAGGGATCGAAAGCGGAAGAGGCTTGCTGATAGTAAAGATCACAAGATGGAGGACATGTGTTGATATAGGAACGCTTGCATGAGGGAAAGCAAAAAGAGTACAAGGGTTTCATGGTTTGTCATCAGTAGGGCTCTTTATTCTTGATTTGTAACCCACAATTAAGTAGTATTTTGAATCACCCTAAGATCATACACATATAGGAGTAGAGCTATTATCCTTCGGGAGACCTGAATTTGTTTAAAAGGCCTTGGACCGAGTCTCTTTTTTTGAGATTACCATTGAGATGTATCACTAGCTCCTCATCAAGCCTAACCAAATCCTTCTACGGGTACTCGTAGTCTATTGTTGTTCATACGTAATGACAGTTAACACGCTAGATATGGGAGCAGTCTCGTGATTCAAAGACTGATTCAATGGTTGTCATTTGCAAGGTTGATAGCAAGGTCCCCTATTGGTGTCACAATTTCCTTCGGAAGTCTGACTTCATGGCTGATTGCATGAACCAACTAGTCCCAATCGTCGCCTTTCCAAGGGCGAAAGCTCTGCGTGCTCTTATAGTATGCCTATTGATGCCCTAAGCGTATGAGCAACTTGCTTCGCTTAAGGCATTTCCGTCAAGACCCTAGGTGTCCAAGCGAATAGCTCCGCCTAGGGTTCGCCTCCAAGTTGTTGTCGATTCTCTTACCAACTATATCATTTTCGTCAACTTCGGAGGACACATCATTCCACGATGACAATTTTCTACGGCCGCGTCAACACGACCTCACCAATTGACCCCTTCGGTCCGACAAGCGCCACCTTCGCTCACCATCATGGAAATCACGAGGGTTGTCTCTGAAGACGAGCCCTCCAATGATGTTGAGTCCAGCACTCATCGGCGTGAGCGCCGGAAAGGAACACCGCAAGGCCGATCATCGAACGAGGGCTCGCGTAGGGGCTGAATCTTCTCGACAAGGTGTGCAAGCTACGTATATAATGGTGTTTGAAGTCCATGATGTGTACCGTAAGCCCACGACAAACTTGCTCACCATTGAGAGTACACTGTCTACACTTCCTGATACATCTGAGCTCCAAAGGGCTCAGGCAGTAGCTGCTCAACTGGTTGACCCGACACCCCCTCGTCAACCTCGATCCCAAGACTGGAGTTCTCATTCCCGACCATCCAAGCGGTCAGGACACATGCGTCCAAGCGAGCATGGAGGGAGGTCCTACACCGGTGACGCACGATACATCATCAATGGCCGTCTTGATGTGCGCAACGCCAAGAGCCCGGTCGGCAGGACTCCGTCCATCGGGACTCTCGACGGGGCCGAAAGCATCTTCGGGGGGAAGTCCTCAGCATTACCCCCCGAGCCCCCGCCAAGCATCTGCACACGCCCAGCGGAAGCCGTTCGGTCGGAACCAAGGCTCCGCCCCGAGCGCCTTCCGGAGAAGCCTTCTACTGCAGCGTCCACGGCGAGAACCGGAGCCACGACACCGACTCCTGCCGGACCATACTTGCCCTTCGCAGCGACTACCTCGAGTGCAATGCCGGCCGCGGCTCCACCGACAGGGGGGTCCCTGCCCCCCGCCCAGAAGCGGTCCAGGTAGTTGGGCGCCGCGATGAGCCGGAAGCCATGGCCCCGGCCCCGGAGTTTGGCGGGGTCGCGGCCCCCAAGCTCGAAGGTGCGCCGGATCGGGGGAAGCGAGTGGTCCTCCCCATATCCGGAGGGGGAGCCCCGGGGGCTCTTTCCAAGCGGCAGCGCCGGGACTACGTTCGGGAGGTCGGACATATCGGCACGTCCAGCCCCTCGGCCCTCCCGAAGTGGTCCCATGTCCCCATCTCCTTCACCGCTGAAGATGCCTCCGGAGTCAAGTTCCCGCACGCCGACCCCCTCGTCATCTCAGCGGACATCGCCGAAGTTGAGGTGCGTCGCATACTGGTCGACGGAGGGAGTTTCGCTGACATCATCTTCGTGCAGGCCTTCGATCAGTTATGCCTGTCGCGCAAGCACCTACTGCCAGCCTCGCGCCCGCTCCAAGGCTTCGCGGGCCCCCCGCTCGACGCCCTGGGCCAGGTCATGCTGGAGGTGACCTTCGGCGACTCCCCCCTTCAGCGTTGCGAAGAGATCCTGTTCCACGTGGTCGACGCTCCGTACGCCTACAATGCTATCTTCGGGAGAGGGATGCTCAATCGCTTCGAGATGCCGAAGAATCCCATAAGCGGCCACCCGAGCAGACACCTCGCCGTACTGCGCCACGGTAAGGTGTATTTGCCGGACGGCGGACTGGATAAACTTCACCCGACGGACCAGAGGCTCCCGGGCAATGTCAAACGTGCCGCATCCAGTGCCGTAGCGCGCCAGCACCTTTCGGAGGGACTCCGCGGTGTCAGCCGCCGTCTTCCCTGCCTCGGCAAGCGCCTCGGTCACCTCCCCATTCCGGGCGGTGAGGTCCACCTCGACCCGCTCCATCTGGGCCATCCGGGCCGTGAGGGCTTCGGCGTTAGCTGACGCCTCCGAGGCTTGGGTCCGGAGAACGGATACCTCCCCCTCGAGCCGCTCTGCTTCTGCGGCCCAGGACCGAAGCCCCTCTGCTTCGGCAGCTCGGGCTCGGAGGGCGTTGACTTCCGCCTCCAGCTCGTCGGCTCGCTCGGCTCGAGCCCGGAGCCCCTCAAACTCCGCGACGTGGGTCTTTAGGGAGTCCATCTCCGCCACTTGGGCTTCGAGAGCGCTTCGACCCTCGCTGCCTGGAGCCGGAGGGCTTCGACCTCCGATGACCGCTCGCGAGCCAGTCTCTCCGCGGTAGCCGTTCGAGCCGTGAGCTCCGCGATGTCCGCCTCGCGGCGTTGGCGTTCGGAGAGTAGGGCAATCAGCTGCCCCTGCGCTAATGCCACCACCTGCACGCAAGGAAGATGATCAGAAGAAGAGCTAGGGGCTCATCGAATGTACTCCAAGAAGGTACCAGGCCCGCTGCAGTCTCGATGGCCCTGCCGAGGTCCAGGCCGTCTGATAGCCCCAGTTCGTCTATCACTAGGGCCTCGCGCAGCCGCAGGTAATATACTGATGAGACTACGGAAAGTAACGCTTCAGGTGCTCCACGTGCCAAGTGTGCTTCAGCTCCTCGCCTTCCAAGGTGGCGAGCCGGTAAGAGCCCGGTCGTCCGGACCTTGTTACAATGTATGGTCCTTCCCATTTGTTGCCCAGCTTGGTGGGAGCAGCCACCGCGCGAAGGACGAGGTGCCCCGGTTGGAACTCATTGTGCTTGACTTTGGGATCGTACCATGCCTTGGTCTCCTTCTGATACTGGGAGAGGTTGGCGACGGCTCAGAGCCGCGTCTCTTCGGCCAGGTCGAGGGAGACGACGCTCTCGCCATCGGCTTCGGGTGCTGTGACGCGTAGCGAACCGGCTCGGAGCTCCGTTGGGGTCATTGCTTCGTCGCCGAACAAGAGGCGGAATGGAGTGAAGCCGGTAGCTCGGGAAGTGGTGGTCCGGATGGATCACAAGATCTTCGGCAGCTCGTCGGGCCACGACCCTTTGGCTAAGCCAACGATGCGTTTGTTGAGGCCCAAGAGGATGTGCCCATTAGCTCGCTCCACAGCCCCATTAGACTGGGGATGCCGCACTGCGGCGAAGCAGAGCTAGATTCCCAACTCGTCGCAGAATGCCGGAAGGCCCCAGCATCAAACTGCGTTCCATTGTCTAATGTGAGCTGCCTGGGCACTCCGAAACGGCACACGATGTTCTGCCAGAAGAATTTCTGGACGCTTCGGGATGTGATGGAAGTCAGTGGCTCTGCCTCGACCCACTTGGAGAAATACTCGACGGCGACGACAGCGAAGCACAGGTTGCCTTTCGCTCTGGGAAATGGTCCAATGAGGTCCATGCCCCATCGGGCCATAGGCCACACAGGAGGGATGGGTAGTAGGCTTGCTGGGGGTCGGTGACTGCGTCGCCCCATCCACTGACAGCCTTGGCAAGTGCGGACGAGTTCTTCGGCGTCGGCAACGATAGTGGGTCAGTATACGCCCTGCCGGAGAGCTTTGCCCGCGAGGGCCCGTGGTGCCAGGTGGCTCCCGCACAACCCCTCGTGGATTTCTCGGAGCATGGCCACTCCGTCCGAGTGCGAGATGCAACGGAGTAGCGGAGAACATACCCCTAACTTGTATAGGATGCCGTTGATGACCTCGAAGGACCTTGCATGGAGCTGGAGGCGAACTTGGTCTGGGCTAGGATGATCGTCTTCGCTGCCCGCGTGCGTGCGCAGGATGGGCTCCCGCCAATCGCCATCGACCAAGTTACACAGGACTGGAGCTGGCTGGGGTGACGGCGGGGTCTCATCCGAGGCGGAGGTGGACGCCTCGCTGCGAGGAGGCGCCGAAGGTTGGATGATCTCCTCGAAAAAAGCACCCGGCGGCAAGGCTTGAGCTCCTGCCCTGGCTTTGGCGAGGGCGTCAGCTTGGCCGTTTTCGCCTCGCGGGATGTTTTGGACGGATATACCCTTGAAGGATGCCTCGAACCTGCGGATGGTGTCGAGGTAGGAGGCATGGTCCGGGTGCTTAGCCTGGAAACTCTTGTCGATGTGCCCGGCGACTACTTGGGAATCGGTCTTGATGACCACGCGCGCCGCTCCCAGCGCGTGCGCCTTGCGGAGACCCAAGAGGACCCCTTCATACTCGGCGATATTGTTGGTGGCCTTGAAGCTTAGCCGAGCGGAATACAGGGCCTGCTGGCCGGAGGGGGAGACGATGACTGCTCCGGCCCCAGCCCCCGAAGCCTGGTAAGCACCGTCCAAAAAGACGGTCCAGACCCCCTCGCTTGCTTCGGTGCCTGCGCACTCAGAGGCCATCGTCCACTCCGCGACGAAGTCGGTAATGATTTGGGACTTGATGGGTGTCCGGGCGACGAAGGAGATCCCAAATGGGGCCAACTCCACCGCCCACTTCCCGATGCGGCCGGTGGCGTCCTTGTTCCGGAACATATCGCCTAGTGGGTAGGCAGTCGGGATGATGACATCATGAGCCAGGAAGTAATGCCGGAGCTTCCGGGATGCCATGACGAGGGCGTAGGCCACCTTTTTGAGCTCGGAGTACCGAGCCTTAGCTCCGGCGAGGGCTTCGGAAACGAAGTAGACGGGGCGTTGAATCAGCTTCCCGTCGAGTTTCTCCTCTTGGACTAGAGCCGCACTTGCCGCACTACCGGAGGCGGCGAGGTAGACCAATAAAGGACTGTCGGCCTGAGGTGTGGCGAGGGCCACAAGGCCGGAGAGATATTCCTTGATCTGCTTGAAACAATCCTGACATTCGGGGGTCCACTCAAAATGCTTGGAACCTCGGAGCGCCTTGAAGATGGGCAAACTTCGCTCCGCTAATTTCGCTAAAAATCGGCCGAGGGCTGCCAACCGCAAGGCCAGCTTCTGCGCTTGCTTCAGGTTCTGAGGGGGGGGACATGTTCTGTAATGCCTTAACTTGTGTCGGGCTGGCTTCGATACCCAAGCAGCTTCCCTGCGCGCGCTCCGAAGACACACTTTTCAGGATTGAGTTGGATTCCACACCGCCGGAGGCTATCGAAGGTCTCAGCTATGTCCGAGCCGTGATGGCTCTTGGTGGCACTTTTGATGACGATGTCGTCCATGTATGCTTCCACATTACGCCCCAACTGATGACCCAGGGCTTTGGACATTAGTCTTGAAAAGGTGGCCCCTGCATTGCGGAGGCCGAAGGGCATCCGGAGGTAGTAGAATACTCCAGCGGGGGTGACAAAACTTGTTTTCACTTGGTCCTCGGGCTTTAACCAGATCTGGTGATAGCCGGAATAAGCGTCGAGGAAACTGAGGAGCTCTGCTCTGGCTGTGGAATCAACTAGTTGGTCAATGCGAGGCAAGGGGTAGGGGTCACAGGGGCAAGCTTTATTCAGAGAAGTAAAGTCAATAGACATGCGCCATTTTCCAGATGTTTTCTTCTGGACAAACACTGGGTTAGACAACCAGTCGGTATGACTCACTTCCCGGATGACCCCTGCTCGAAGCAGCTTCTCTGTCTCAGCCTTGGCGAGCTCGGCCCATTCGGTGGAAAGCCTCCGGAGCCCCTGGCGGACCGGCCGCGCCTTCGGGTCGACAGCCAGTGAGTGCTCGATGATCGAGTGGTCGACGCCGGTAATGTCTTCGTCGGACCATGCGAAGATGTCAAGGTTGCCGCGGATGATGGCCTCGAGCTGCCCGACACCTCCGGCTCCAGACCCCCTCCGAACTTGATCGGGTACTCCTTCCCGTCTTGGGTCAAGATTTTGGTAATGACCTCTCCCTCCGGGAGAGGTTTTGCGGGGCGGCCCTTCTGCCCGGGGTCCCCGCCTCCTGGGAGGCCGGCTCCTTCGACGCCTTCACGGACGCTGTGGATCTGCCGTGGCTCCAATGGCGCCGAGTGACCGTACTCAACCCGGCGGGCTACGGCCTGGTCACCCAGGATTGACAACACCCCTCCCGGAGTCGGCATCTTGAGGCATAGGTAGTTGTGGTGCGCGATGGCTCTGAAGCGATTGAGCATCCCCCTTCCGAAGATAGCGTGGTAGGCGTACGGAGCATCGACCACGTCGAACAGGATCTCTTCGCAGCGCTGAAGGGGGGAGTCGCCGAAGGTCACCTCCAACATGACCTGGCCCAGGGCGTCGAGCGGGGGGCCCGCGAAGCCTTGGAGGGGACGCGAAGCTGGCAGTAGATGTTTGCGCGACAGGCACAGCTGATCGAAGGCCTGCACGAAGATAATGTCAGCGGAACTCCCTCCGTCAACTAGTATGCGACGCACCTCAACTCCGTCAATGTCTGATGAGATGACGAGGGGGTCGGCGTGCGGGAACTTGACTCCGGAGGCATCTTCAGCGGTGAAGGTGATGGGAACATGGGACCACTCCGGGAGGGCCGAGGGGCCGGACGTGCCGATATGTCCGACCTCCCGAACGTAGTCCCGGCGCTGTCGCTTGGAAAGAGCTCCCAGGGCTCCCCCTCCGGATATGGGGAGGACCACTCGCTTCCCCGATCCGGTGCATCTTCGAGCTTGGGGGCTGGGACCCTGCCGAACTCTGGGGCTAGGCCCATGACTTCTGGCTCGTCGCGGCGCTCGACTACCTGGACCGCTTCTGGGCGGGGGATAGGGATCCGCCTATCGGTGGAACCGCGGCCGGCATTGCGCTCGAGGTAGTCGCTGCGGAGGGCGAGTATGGTCCGGCAGGAGTCGGTGTCGTGGCTCCGGTTCTCTCCTTGGACACTGCTGTAGAAGGTGGCTCCCCCGGAGAGCGCTCGAGGCGGAGCCTTGGCCCCGACGGTACGGCTTCCGCCGGGCGTGTGCAGATGCTTGGCGGGGGCTCGAGGGGTAATGCTGAGGACTTTCCCCCGAAGATGCTTTGGGCTTCGTCGAGAGTCCTGGTGGACGGAGTCCTGCCGGCCGAACTCTTGGCGGCGGAAGTCGGGAATGGGGCGTGCTCCCCGGCTGAGGTCCGGCGGGGCTTCATACGTCCTGGCGCTCGGGGCCCGGTTAGGGACTATCATCGCTTGCCGGCGCGCCTGGCTCTCTTCGGACCGGGCGTACTCCTCGAAATACGTCATGAGTTGTGCCACCGAGGAGATGGGCTTCCGGTGAAGCTTGTCGAGGAGGCCTGGGTGGGTGACACCTTCTCGAGCGGCATCGATGACGGAGGAAGTCGAGAGCCCCTTGATCTGGGCCTTGGTGTGTGCGAAGCGTTGGGAATACTGCCGCAAAGTTTCTCCGGGCTACTACTTCACTTGGAAGAGGCTCCCGGTGGACATAGGGGCCACGAAGGTCCCTTGGAAATTGTTGACGAATTTCTTCCTTAGTTGATCCCACGAATGGATGGTCCCGGGTCGGAGTGACCAGAACCACCGGAGGGCGATCCCTTCGAGCGCCAGGGGGAAGCATTTAGCCATGGTGTCTCGGCTCCCCCCGGACGCCTCTATTGCCTGGGCGTACGAGCGAGAGAATTCTCCAGGGTCAGAATCTCCGGAGTACTTGGGAAGCTTCGCGGCGCGGAACTTCGAGCCGAAGCGCACCCTCTGAAGGTCCAGGTGCAGGGGGGACTCCTCGTCGTATGACAGATTCTCTTCATCCGCTGGATCTTCGTCATCGCTCAGCGCCACGGCCGTAGCTTTCGCGGCGCGGAGGGGCTCCGGAGGGCGGAGTGACGCCTCCTGACGCCACAAGGCCAGCTCTGCCTTCAACCGAGCGTTCTCGGCGGCCAGGGCGTCAGCTTGGCTCCCGCTTCCTCCTAAAGTGGTATCGGGGTCCTGCGAATGGACGTAGTCGGTCCGAAGGGACACCACCGGGGTCCGCTCGGAGGATGCTGCTCCGGCGGCTCCTCCGGCAACCCCACCAGTTTGACGGATGTTGGCTCAGGTACGCCGACAGGGCCCCGGGCCTCGGGCGTCCCTTCGGGCACCTGGGTTGGCTCTAGGGAGGGCGCCCCAATGGGCGCAACAGCGGGGGCCGGAGGACTGGGGTCGGGGACCGGAGTAGGCTCGATCTCGGCGGTGCGGGCTGACCGACGCAAAGGAACCATGCTTGCTCCCTTCCGACCCGACATGCTTTGGTGAGTGGATGTAGAGGACGCTAGCTTCTTGAACTAAGATCCCCACGGACGGCGCCAACTGTTGGAACGACGGATCGGACCAGCAGGTTTTCTTAGTGGGAATGAGAGTAGTGTATTCAATGCTCCTTGAGCCCGTCCTTTACAACTACAGTTGAGGGGTATTTATAAGGCGCCCCGTCCAGAGGACCCAGCGCCTCTGGACCGCCAATGGCTACATGGCCAGACGCCGGTCGGTAGTACAGACAAAACAGACTATACATAGTACAGACAAGAAGATTCGACTCTGATAGCGTATCAGCCGTGTCGGACGCTGCCTGCGCCGCCCGACACGGCTCAGAGGATCGCAATTCTGTCTCCCCGCATATTTGTCCAGTCCTTTTCCCGCCAGCACTCCCTCCAGATTCACTACCGCGGGCCGAGGGGTGGCCCCCGACAATCTTCTCCCGGAGGGTGCCCTCCGGCGTCTTTCTCCCGGAGGGTGGCCTCCTGCGCCCTTCTCCCGTAAGGTGGCCTCCGGCACCCTTCTCCCGGGGGATGGCCCCCGGCATCTTTCTCCCGGAGGGTGGCCTCCGGCATCTTTCTCCCGGAGGGCGGCCTCCGGCATCCTTAAGCCGGAGGGTGGCCTCCGGCTTCCTCGCCCGTAGGTCCTGGCCCCCTCCGGCACTAGGCTTCGGACCCCCTGGTTGTGGGCCCCCTTCAGCTGTCGGGATTATCTCCCCCAACAGAAGGAAAAGCGAAGCCCGACACACGACAACAAGTTTAATTCGAAGCCTACACGACTACGTTCGAAGCTAGCACTAGCGAGGTATAACCTTCGAACCACAGGCTAGCTTCGAAGCTAACTCCGAAGCCTGTCGAAGTATAAACTTTGAATAGCCAAAGTCGGAGTTCACCTTCGTAAAGACAATCGAAGAATGACAAGCCAACAGACTAAGTGCAACACATATTTCGAAGCTAGATTCACAGGACAAGAGCGAAGTCAAAGTTCAAGCGAAGCCTTCGAGGATATCAGATCGAAGCCTGCCTCACGGAGCAGAGGGGCTTCGAACAGAGAAGGGGCTTCGCCAGAGAACAGCCAGAAAAGGGACTTTAGTCCTGTCAACTCGATCAAAAAGTTGTGCAGTAAAAGCAAGGCTAGAGTACTAGTGTACTGTTGCTACAGTGTAGTAGTACTACTTGCAACCAGTATGAACCAGTACTACTTCCGTGAAGAACAGTAGCAACCGAGGCACAAATGTTCAAGAAAATCAGCTATGCACGTGAAACGAAGCCATAAAAACTGCTACAAAAATACTGCGCACGATCAGAGAATAGAAGCTTCATTGCATCAGAGAAGACTGAATAAATGCAAGGCACAAAATCAAGAACAACAGCCTGGCGGCGCACAACCGAAGAGAGAGAGAGAAAATGCAAGAGACAAAATGACCCAAAGGAGTAGTATTGATTTCAGCCAAAAAGGGTAGTCCAATCCTAGGGATTGGGGCCCTATTTATAGGCTGCCCAATGGCCTAGAATATTCCACCAGCCCCTTAGGGTTTTTTACAGACGCAGGAATAAAGGAAAAGACTCTACTGCCCTTAGGAATTTTTACAGACACGACTGACTGACTGTGGGCCTAGAGATACAGATGACTTATCCGGAAGCTAAGTTTTCGTAGTGAGAAACCAAGGGTTGGTTTCGGTGTTTTGTGATGAGTGATTGACAGGCGTTTTACCCTCTGTTCGAAGGGTACCTCCGAAGTGTGTTCGGAGGAGGTGTCACCGAAGGGTGTTCGGTGTTTGCTTGCTGCAGCTGTGCAGCGGAGTGTGCTCGTCGGAGGGGTCCGACAGTACGCAATGACTGGGTTTGTACCGAAGGCTTCGGTACTTTGGGCGGTACACCGGAGAGTGTACCGGAGGTTGCTAACTGAGGAGCCATGCTGAATAGCGTGGGCCTCATGGCTCTAGAAGTGATGAGTCATTGTCAACGATAGTCAACAAGGACTGAAGAAGAGAGGAGATCTGCTGTTTTATGGGCCGCGTGTGACTCAGGTACACGGGCAGCGAGCGACTGTCGGGCAGAGGAGGCTGCGAAGTCGGGCTGGCCCAATCCGGGTGCATGGGCCAGAAGCAGTAGAAGACCCACTGGGCTGTTGACCAGGATTGACTCAGGTACACGGGCGGTGAGTGATTGCCGGGCTGAGAGAGCTGCGGAATCGGGCCGGCCCAATCCGGGTACCTGGTGCAAAGTCGGTGGAGGCTTTGTCAGTTTCGGCGCAAAACTGACAACCGTTGATTCTGTATCCGACTGTCCAGAAGAATAGCTTCAGGATATGTCATCTGTTACTCTAGGCCCACAGTCAGTCAGTTGTGTCTGTAAAAATACCTAAGGGCAGTAGAGTCTTTTTCTGTATTTTTGAGTCTGTAAAAACCCTAAGGGGCTTGTAGAATATTCCTAGTGTTGGGCTGCCTATAAATAGCACCCCAATCCCTAGGGTTTGGACTACCCTTTTTGCTGAAATTGAATACCACTCTTTGGGTCACTCTTTTCCCTGTCTTCTCTCTCCTGTGTGCGCCGCCAGGCCCTTGTGCTCCTCTGTTCGTGGCTCATTTTGGCTCAAATCTCTTGGATGCTTTTAATCCTTGGTCCCTGGAGAATTTATTGTTTGCATCTGGTTGGTTTGGGGAGTTATTGAGTTGGATTCGGGCTGCTATATTTATTTCTTGGGAAGAAGCTTCTTCGGCTGGGTGTGTTCTTCACGGTGGTAGTACTAGTTCTTGCTGTTGCAAATAGTACTGCTTTACTGTAGCTACAGTGTTCGGCTGCAGCTTTTCACCTTCTATTGCCCAGTTTTTTTGATCGAAGCTGACAGTCTCTTTTGCCTTTTCCTGGTGTGTCTGGCGAAGCTCGGTTCCGTGCGAAGCCCCTCAACTCTGTGAGGCAAGCTCCGATCGAACCTTGTTAAAGGCTTCGCTCAGATTTCGAACTTCGGTTTCTGTGTCTGAGTTGCTAGCTTCGAAGTTCTCCCTGTATCGAAATCATCGCATACTTCGAACTGGCATACTCCGAATCTATCTGTTCGAAGTACACACTTCGTTAGGCTTCGAAGTGGGGTTCGAAGTTTTGTCTGTTCTGACAGACTTCGCTTCCTTGTTCGAAGGTTGTCTGTTTGTGTGTTGTGTTCGAAGTTTTTGTGTTCGAAGGTTTAGCTCCGAAAGCTTTCGGGTCTAAGTGTATTCGAAGTTTTGTCTTCGAAGTGTATACTTCGAAGAAGGCTTCGGCACTGTTTTACTTCGCTCCGAAGCTCGTGACTCGAAGTTGCGTTCGAAGTCTTGTCTTCGAAGTGCTTACTTCGAACCAAGCTCCGGCACTGCTTTTACTTCGCTTCGAAGTACACTTCGCTTCTTACTTCTTCGAACTAGGCTAGACAGTGACACCTTCGGCATTTCGAACAGACTCCGACACCAAACTCCGAAGCAGACCTCGACGTGCGAAGGGGGCTTCGCCAAGACCCGAACAGGAGACAACTTTGGACAGTAACTTCTCTTTTCACTTTATACATACTTAGATCATTTCATTGAGAAGTATAGGCCTGTTACAACTTGTTTATCTGCCTAGTTGCACCACTTTTGGTTTACACTGTTTATCTCCAGATGCTTCTAGGTTAGAAACCTTTAGACTTAGGCCTTCTGTTTATTTTCTGCTGCGTAGTATTTTTGAGGTGCGTTGAGTATTGGGAACAGGCCATTGATTCGAAAGAATTTTTAAGGCGCCCATTCACCCCCCTCTGGTCGCTACTTTCGGTCCTACAAGTGGTATCAGAGCTTGGTTAGGGTTTTTCCATACCTTAACCGGTTCTAAACCCCAGTAGTGACTATGACGTCTCCTGGCAAGGTCCCGTCCTTGGAAGCCTATGGCTATAATTATTGGAAGACTCGCATGCGAGCCTATCTCATGAGCCAGGGTTCGGACATATGGGACATTTGCGTTCACACCACGTTTGTCATTCTGCCAGTTACTGAGCAAGGTACTGCTGGTATCATTGCTCAGCATCTGAGCAACAGTAAGGCTGTGAACATTTTATTTTCTGGTTTAGGTCCCACTGAATTTGAGCGAGTGAGTCATCTCTCCACTGCGAGAGAGATCTGGGCTACCCTCAAAGCACACCATGAGGGAACAGCACAGGTCAAGGCTCGGCTCTATCAGACCTACCGGCGTGAATATGAGAATTTCACACAGAAGCCGGGTGAATCTGTTGAGGCTTTGTTTGGTCGCTTTCAGTCGATCATTAACAAGCTTCGGGACAACAAGGCTGAGGGTGCTCAGTTAGTCTCAGATCATGAGCAGGCGCTCAAGGTTCTTCATACCTTGGATCCAAAGATCTGGGAGATCAAGGTATCATCTATCGTTGAGAGTACTTCATACGATACCTTGACCATTTCTGAGCTTTTTAGCAAGTTAAAGGCCACTGAGGTAGATATCCAGTTGAGATCAAATCTCACTGGCTCTGGATCAAAATCCCTGGCCCTTGCTGCACCTTCAGTTGATCCCTCTGCTGTGAGCTATGCTGGGTTCTCTTTGATGTCTATCACTGAGGACCAGCTTGAGTTGTTGGGAGATGATGATTTGTGTCTCTTTAACAACCGGGTGCGTCGTGTCTATGATAAAAGAATGTTCAAAAGACACGGCACAAAATCCGGATGCTTTGAATGTGGTGATCCAGGACACTTCATCGCCGACTGCCCCAAGCGCAGTGGATACAAGAAGGGCGCCGGTAGCAGCTTCCACGACTCCGGCAAGCATGAGAGCTCATCCTTCAACAAGGGCAAGCCGAAGACTCGTTTCTTCAAGAAGGCCCTGAAGGACTACCGGCGAGAGAACAAGAAGCGCGACAAGGCCTTCTTCGCCGAGATGGAGAAGAGCTACTCCAAGCAGTCCACGTCTTCTTCCTCTTCATCAAGCTCAAGCGATGAGGAGATCGTCATCAGGAAGGGGAAGGACAAGGATGATCCGGCGGGCCTCTGCTTCATGGCCTTCGGAGACAAGCCGAAGAGCCGCTCACACCAGCGCCGAAGATCCCGCAAGAGCTTCTGTTCAATGGCTCTTGGGGATAAGGAAGAAAAGAGCTCCTCCGACGACTCCGACGACGACGATAGCAAGGTATCATCATATGAGCGCGAAATTGTTGATTTACTTGAGAGCAATCGTCAGGAGTTGAAGTATCGGGAAAAACTGCTTAGGGGGGCTAAGAAAAGGATAGATGAGTTAGAAAGTGAGCTTGCCGTAGCCAACGGCAGAGTTGAGAGTCTATCTTCTTCCCCTTGCTTGGGTGGTAGCAGTGAGTGCCCGAAGTGTGAGGCGCTCCTGTGTGACCTGTCGACTTTGAAGTCTAGGTACACAGAAAGGGTTGATGAGAGGGATGCTTTGGCCACTGAGCTTGAAAGCGCTCAGCTGGAGCTGAAAGATGCTCAAGCCACTGTCGTCACACCCTGTGTTCATTGCCCAACTCATCTAGCTGCCTTAGCTGAGCTGAAATCCAAGGGCGATGAGCATTTGGGTGATTTGGAGAGGTTAAGAGCTGAGCTTGCCCAGACTAGGCTAGAGCTTGAGACACTGTCAGTTCCACCCACTGTTTGTGAGAACTGTCTGTCTCTTAGAATGGAGTTGATTAAGCTAAAAGCCGGAAAGTCTGTCCAAGTAGAGAGTGAGTGTGAGACCTGCTTGTCTCAGGTGGAGGTTCTAGCTTCCTTGAGAGAGGAGCTAGCAGATTCTCAGAATGAGAACTTTTACCTCCGTTCTATCCTGAGTTGGATCAGTGCCAGAGAACCACAGCTTGGCATGATGATCCAGCAGTTCAAGAGGAAGGATGGGTTTGGAGTAGGTTACACCTACACCAAGGCTGACTTTGAGAGTGCCCTCAGCCGGGCAGTGGAGTGGAGTAAAATGACTCCAGAGCAGAGGTATCCCAAGACTCACTCCACTGAGACCTCCCAGGCTTGTCAGCCCAAGGATGGAGTGATCCATGAACCATCCAAAGCTCCTCCCAAAAAGCCTATCTGGGTTCCTAAGCCCAAACACCTCCACTCTTCTCTAGACTCTCTTCCTGGACCCTCTCAGCCCAAGAAGACCACACCAAACACTACCAAGCCCAAGAACCCCAAGCCTCAACCACATCCCAAGAAGCCTACCTATCATTGTGAGTATTGTCAGAGAGACGGGCATCTTGCGGAGTTTTGCTTCAGGAGGAAGCGGGTTGAGAGAGCAGAGAGGGCTCGTAGTGATCAGGTGCAGTTCTACCAGCAGGGTGGTAGACTGCGTGTTCCTCGGCGCGGAGAGAGGCTGGAGGCCAGGCCGCGTCGTGTAGGTGGTGGTAGAGGAGACGGCTTTCTTGCCCGTACTCCAGTTGGTGGTGTTCGTTCCGGCAGAGTTCCAGACCGTGTTGGCTACGGTTCTGGACCTCGTGGCCACAGGGTTAGGAAGGACCGTGGACCGCGTTTTGAGCCGCGTTTTGGTCCAAACTCTTTTGATGGTTTTCGCTTTCCATCTTTTGAGCAGATGGCTCGACACTGGTTTAGCTCTTTTGCTAAACCTGGTGCCGGACCATTTGCTCCCACTTACAGACATTGATTGTGCAGGACCGGGGACTGGAGGATGTTTGGATCATGGACTCAGGATGCTCTCGCCACATGACGGGACATCGCAGATGGTTCTCCAGTCTCACTCCCCCGAGCTCCAAAGAGTACATCACGTTCGGGAACAGCGGTCAAGGGAAAGTAAGTGGAATAGGCTCAATTAGCATTTCAGACCATTTCTCTTTAAAGAATGTTGCCTTGGTTAAAAATCTGAACTTTAATTTAATCTCTGTTTCGCAACTTCTTGAGGATGGTTTGGAAGTGCGTTTTAAGAAGGGCAATTCTTCTGTGATTGATTCTAGAGGGTCTTTGGTTTGTCAGATTTTACCCTTCGGTAAAGTTTTTCGAATTGACTTCTCTAGTTCTTTTGGCCCTTCTCGCTGTTTGATTGCTGGATCTTCTTCTGAGCTCTGGAAGTGGCATAGGAGGTTAGGTCATTTGAGTTTTGATCTGCTAGTCAGGTTAAGCTCTATGGACCTCATCCGAGGATTGCCCAAGCTTAAAATGGAGAAGGATCTAGTTTGTCATCCCTGTCGTCATGGGAAAATGGTTGCCGCTTCTCACTCACCTGTGACTCAGGTGATGACTACGTATCCAGGCGAACTTTTACATTTGGACACTGTAGGTCCAGCTCGGGTACGCTCAGTCGGTGGGAAGTGGTATGCACTTGTGATTGTTGACGACTTTTCTCGTTTCTCGTGGGTTTTCTTTTTGGAGTCTAAGGATGAAACTTTTCAATTTGTCCATGACCTGATTTTGAAGCTGAAGAATGAGAACAATGGTCGGATGCGAGCAATTCGCTCCGACAACGGCTCTGAGTTCAAGAACTCTCAGTTCGTCAGCTTCTGTGGTGATCAGGGTCTGGACCATCAGTTTTCTTCTCCTTACACTCCCCCACAGAATGGCGTTGTGGAACGAAAGAACCGCACGCTAGTTGAGATGGCCAGGACGATGCTCGACGAGCACAGGACTCCTAGGCGTTTTTGGGCTGAAGCCATGAACACGGCTTGCTATCTTGCCAACCGTATTTTTCTTCGAGCTTACATTGGTAAGACTTCATATGAGTTGCGGTTTGGTAGACAGCCCAAGGTGACCCACTTGCGAGCGTTTGGCTGCAAGTGCTTTGTGCTCAAGAAGGGAGGGCATTTGGACAAGTTTGAGTCTCGTTGCTGGGATGGTATTTTCTTGGTTATGCATTGCATTCTCGAGGGTTCCGTGTTTGGAACCTCGAATCCCAGCTGCTTGTCGAGACGTGTGAGGTTTCTTTTGATGAGTCCTTGCCTTCTTTGACTCCTTCTTTTGAGCTTTCTGGTGATGATGAGCTCGGAGAGTCCATCTTCGAGGAAGATGAGGATACTCCAGCTGCTGTTGAGGGCGGGCCTTCTGCATCCCCCGCAGAGCCCACATCCTCTGTGATTTCGACTGATGATGAAGGCGGACCTCTGATCACTTCTTCCTCTTCGATCGAGCCCCTTCAGTCAAGTCCAGAGGTGCCAGCTGCTGACTCCGGTGAGGTGACTTCAGATCACCAGGGAACCCGAGCAGTTCAGCGTGACCACCCCTCAGAGCTCATCATTGGTGATTTGACTGAAAGGACTTTGCGTTCTTCTGCCTCTCTTGCTGTGTTTGCTGAATCTGCATTTGTTGCATCTTTTGAGCCCAGAGACATTTCTCATGCTCTTTCTGATTCAAATTGGATTAATGCCATGCAAGAAGAGCTTGAGAATTTTATCCGCAATCGGGTTTGGACACTAGTTGAGCCCCCACCAGGATGCAACCCCATAGGCACCAAGTGGGTATTCAAGAACAAACAAGGTGAAGATGGGGTTGTGGTGCGAAACAAGGCTCGACTAGTTGCCCAGGGTTATTGCCAGAAGGAAGGTATTGACTTTGAAGAAACCTTCGCTCCTGTGGCCCGTCTTGAGTCCATTCGCATTCTTTTAGCTTTTGCCGTTTCGAAAGGTTTCAAGCTTTTTCAAATGGACGTTAAGAGTGCTTTTCTGAACGGGTTCATAGAGGAGGAAGTATTTGTTAGGCAACCCCCCGGTTTTGAGAACCCTAAGTTTCCTCGACATGTTTTTAAGTTGCATAAAGCTTTATACGGGTTGAAGCAAGCCCCCAGGGCTTGGTATGACCGATTGAAGCAATTTTTGTTGGGGAAGGGCTTTGTGATGGGGTCTGTGGACAAAACTCTTTTCTTGCTCAGAGATGCTTCAGATTTTTTAGTTGCTCAGATTTACGTGGACGATATTATCTTTGGCGGTACTACTGATTCTCTTGTGTCCAAGTTTTCTGAGCAGATGCACAGTGAGTTTGAGATGAGCCTCATGGGTGAGCTTAAGTATTTCTTAGGGCTCCAGATCAAGCAGACCAAGGACGGCACCTTCATCCACCAAGGTAAGTACACTCGTGATATGCTTAAGAAATTTGACTTTGGTGGTGAATTGAAGCCGCAGATGACCCCGATGGGTACTTCTGGGGGTCTGGACAAGGACGAGAGCGGTGTCAAGGTCAATGAGAGAGAGTTTCGAGGGATGATCGGTTCGCTGTTGTACTTAACGGCAACAAGACCAGACATACAGTTCGCCGTGGGACTTTGCGCGCGTTTTCAGTCTTCACCACGCGCGTCTCATCGGCAGGCTGTCAAGCGCATTTTCAGGTATCTCACCTATGCGCCTGATCTTGGTCTTTATTATTCAGCATCATCATCACTTGATTTATCTGGCTTTTCGGACGCTGACTTTGGTGGGTGCCGGTTGGATCGCAAGTCGACTTCCGGTACTTGCCAGTTTCTTGGTTCTTCCCTTGTATCTTGGTCTTCTCGAAAGCAATCTGGAGTTGCTCTTTCGACCACAGAGGCTGAGTACGTAGCTGCTGCCAGCTGCTGCTCACAGATGGTTTGGATGATTTCTACTCTACGAGACTTTGGGTTGCTCTTTCCTACCAGGGTTCCATTGTTTTGCGACAGCACGAGTGCTATTAGTGTAGGGAAAAACCCATGTCTCCATTCAAAAACCAAACATATTGATGTGCGCTTTCACTTCTTGCGGGATCAATATGAGAAAGGTGTCATTAACCTTGTTCATGTTGATACCCATCATCAGTTGGCTGACATTTTTACCAAACCCCTAGATCAGTCTACATTTGAGCGTTTACGAGGGGATTTGGGTGTTGTGTATCCTTTCTAGGATATTTTGCGTCAGTTTTCTTTCTTTTTTACTCTCTTCTTGAGTCTTTTTGTGTGTGTTCATATCATACATATTCACATATCACACTTCTGAGTCTGCTTCTGTTATATGATTGAACTGCTTTACTTATTCTAGCTGGTACATGCTTTTGATTACTTGTCAATGATCATGCTTTGATTCAGTTCGCTTGACATGTTTGATATCTGTCATATGCATGGCTTTTACGCTTTCAAACTTGAAAAATGATCACCATTGCTTCTGGTAACTAGCATGTGTAGGCTGAATGCTTTTGCTATCTGTTACATGCCTTGTGGCTAGTTCATCACATAGATGCAGATATGCAACTTGGACATCTTTATGCTTTAACATGGAAAATGTGCCATAAAAATGATAAAAATCAAAAATGAATGAAAATTCCATGCCTTGTTATGCTTAAGTTGAAAAGATCCAAGTGGGTTTGCTTTGTCGCATTATATTGTTCTGGACTGCTTACCATAGCACTTTGGTTTGAACTAGGACAGTATAGTGTATGCCGAGACCAATGTCTTAAGCTTCTGATGGCTCAGTTCTGGCCTAGGCTTGACTTGGTCGGTTAGCATAAGGTTTGACATGCAAATAACCCTTGGCACAAATGACAAAGGAAAATGAAAAAGCCTGAATTTTAAAAGGATAACAAGTTTGCTGAAGCACTTTGTTTTGAACAAATGCTTATCTTGGTAGACATCAGTTAGCTTCTGCATCTCATGCTTTACCTTGCTTGTTTACTAGAGAATGTGGTGATGCTTTTATTTGCAAAACTTGACAAATGCGTGCTAAATGACTTTCTTTAGATATCATCTCTTGCACTGATCATGCCATGTGTCTTAGACAGTATCTCTTTTGCTATACCTGTTAGATACTGTATTTGCAGTCAATCATATCTGAGAAGCATGCTTTCTACACTCCACCTGCACCCCAGTTGCATTCACTGCATATTTTGAGGGGGAGTTGCATTTCAGGGGGAGTCTGTGTCTCTTTTGAGTGCTTGATGAGTTCACTTGTCAACAAGGGGGAGAGAAAATTGGGATCAGAGTTTAAGGGGGAGTTCTTACTCTGTTGATATCCTTGTTGTTCTGCAATCGCACTCATTTTGAGCTTTTGTGTTTTGGTTAACCATAATGACCGGTTCTTGCTTTTGTTTGGCTTTTGGTCATTAAGGTTAAACTTTTACCTTATTTTTTTTCTTCTTCTTTGTTTCTCTTGTGTTTTGTTTTCGTGTTTCCACATTTGTTCACAGGTACTGAAGAGCTGAGAATTGAGGAGTGTTGACAATGCTCTCATCAAGGGGGAGATTGAGGAGCCATGCTGAATAGCGTGGGCCTCATGGCTCTAGAAGTGATGAGTCATTGTCAACGATAGTCAACAAGGACTGAAGAAGAGAGGAGATCTGCTGTTTTATGGGCCGCGTGTGACTCAGGTACACGGGCAGCGAGCGACTGTCGGGCAGAGGAGGCTGCGAAGTCGGGCTGGCCCAATCCGGGTGCATGGGCCAGAAGCAGTAGAAGACCCACTGGGCTGTTGACCAGGATTGACTCAGGTACACGGGCGGTGAGTGATTGCCGGGCTGAGAGAGCTGCGGAATCGGGCCGGCCCAATCCGGGTACCTGGTGCAAAGTCGGTGGAGGCTTTGTCAGTTTCGGCGCAAAACTGACAACCGTTGATTCTGTATCCGACTGTCCAGAAGAATAGCTTCAGGATATGTCATCTGTTACTCTAGGCCCACAGTCAGTCAGTTGTGTCTGTAAAAATACCTAAGGGCAGTAGAGTCTTTTTCTGTATTTTTGAGTCTGTAAAAACCCTAAGGGGCTGGTAGAATATTCCTAGTGTTGGGCTGCCTATAAATAGCACCCCAATCCCTAGGGTTTGGACTACCCTTTTTGCTGAAATTGAATACCACTCTTTGGGTCACTCTTTTCCCTGTCTTCTCTCTCCTGTGTGCGCCGCCAGGCCCTTGTGCTCCTCTGTTCGTGGCTCATTTTGGCTCAAATCTCTTGGATGCTTTTAATCCTTGGTCCCTGGAGAATTTATTGTTTGCATCTGGTTGGTTTGGGGAGTTATTGAGTTGGATTCGGGCTGCTATATTTATTTCTTGGGAAGAAGCTTCTTCGGCTGGGTGTGTTCTTCACGGTGGTAGTACTAGTTCTTGCTGTTGCAAATAGTACTGCTTTACTGTAGCTACAGTGTTCGGCTGCAGCTTTTCACCTTCTATTGCCCAGTTTTTTTGATCGAAGCTGACAGTCTCTTTTGCCTTTTCCTGGTGTGTCTGGCGAAGCTCGGTTCCGTGCGAAGCCCCTCAACTCTGTGAGGCAAGCTCCGATCGAACCTTGTTAAAGGCTTCGCTCAGATTTCGAACTTCGGTTTCTGTGTCTGAGTTGCTAGCTTCGAAGTTCTCCCTGTATCGAAATCATCGCATACTTCGAACTGGCATACTCCGAATCTATCTGTTCGAAGTACACACTTCGTTAGGCTTCGAAGTGGGGTTCGAAGTTTTGTCTGTTCTGACAGACTTCGCTTCCTTGTTCGAAGGTTGTCTGTTTGTGTGTTGTGTTCGAAGTTTTTGTGTTCGAAGGTTTAGCTCCGAAAGCTTTCGGGTCTAAGTGTATTCGAAGTTTTGTCTTCGAAGTGTATACTTCGAAGAAGGCTTCGGCACTGTTTTACTTCGCTCCGAAGCTCGTGACTCGAAGTTGCGTTCGAAGTCTTGTCTTCGAAGTGCTTACTTCGAACCAAGCTCCGGCACTGCTTTTACTTCGCTTCGAAGTACACTTCGCTTCTTACTTCTTCGAACTAGGCTAGACAGTGACACCTTCGGCATTTCGAACAGACTCCGACACCAAACTCCGAAGCAGACCTCGACGTGCGAAGGGGGCTTCGCCAAGACCCGAACAGGAGACAACTTTGGACAGTAACTTCTCTTTTCACTTTATACATACTTAGATCATTTCATTGAGAAGTATAGGCCTGTTACAACTTGTTTATCTGCCTAGTTGCACCACTTTTGGTTTACACTGTTTATCTCCAGATGCTTCTAGGTTAGAAACCTTTAGACTTAGGCCTTCTGTTTATTTTCTGCTGCGTAGTATTTTTGAGGTGCGTTGGGTATTGGGAACAGGCCATTGATTCGAAAGAATTTTTAAGGCGCCCATTCACCCCCCCTCTGGTCGCTACTTTCGGTCCTACACTAACCCAGAGAGGTCTCCGGAGTACTGGATACACTTGTCTGTTTGTCGGTGGTGCGCAGGGACTTCGGAGGAGACGGACAAGGTTCGAGCCAGGTGAATCTGGGTCGAGCGGGAGGCTTGATGCCAGGGGAGCGGGGAGCTCCGTCACGGTGGCTCCGAAGGTGGTCCGGGTCGGTCCTCGGGTCGAGGCGCGCCAGGTGAAGGCAGAGAGTGCGGAGCGTGGCTCCGGTTGAAGGTGCTCCGAGACAAAGTCCTCGGAGGCGAGGCACTTCGAAGGTACTCCGGATGGAGTGACTTCGGAGTTGGTTGGATCAAGTCCTCTGCGGAGGCAAGGTGTTCGAAGTGTGCTCCGGAGGGAGACACTCGAATGTACCCGACGAAGGTCTCAGAAGTCGAGGCGCATCGAAGGCATGGTCCGGGTGAGGCTCATCGTGGAGTGTGCTCGGGGAGAGACACTGCGACGAAGTGCTCATGGAATGCTTCATGCGGAGGCCTTGGACGAAGGAGGGACTTCGAAGGGTGGTACTCCGAAGGTGGGGCTTCGGAGTGTGAAAGGCTTCGGAGCGAGGCTAGCTCCGGAGTGAGGATGTCTTGTGGTGCTTCGGCCTGCATGGCTTCGGTACACGGACTGACGAAGTTCGAGCTGGGTGAAGCTGCGAAGCCGTGGTGGTCCACTCCGGAGGTGTTGGTGCGAAGGCCCAAGGGCTTTGACGGCTTCGGCTCAAAACCGTCAGTGTATCGGAGACTGACTTCGGGGAAGCGAAGGCCACCAGGCTCAAGGCTTCTCACCGAAGCTACCGCACCCTCGCGTGCGATGGGAGGCTGCAGAAAGTCAAAGACTGCAAAGGCTGACACTGTCTGTTCTGTAAAAGGCTGACACTGTCCCCTCTGCAAAGCTGACAGAGAAGCCTCCAGAATAAAGGTGGACTACCTTTTGTACCCCTTAGTTCTGTAGAGACAAATCTTTTGTAAACCCTAGGGGTAGTGTAGTCAATTCCTTTGGGTGAACCGTGGGCTATAAATATGGGGGCTCGGTAGGTAACATTTAACACTTTGAGCATTTACTGTTGAGCTCCTGTAGCCACATACTTCGATTGTAATACATCCAGAGAGTTCCTTTTTGTGTTCCTTGTTCAAGCGGCGAAGCCCTGCTTCTTTGTGCTTTTTGCTTGAGCTCGCGTTACATACCTCGCCTGTTGTAGTGCACCGAAGCCTGTTGAGGCGAAGGCTGTTTTTGTGCGAGGTGTGTTTTGTCAGTGTGCGTTCGCTCTGTGTAACAGGAGGCGAGACCTCGCTGCTTACTAGCGTAGCCCTGACCGAGGCCCGTTTTGCTTCTTGTGTCGAAGCCCTTAGCGTAGTCCATTTGCGTGTGCGTGTAGACCTTCGTGTACGAAGCGCAGCACCAGTTGCTGCTGCCAAGTTCCTGGTCGAAGTCCTCAGAGGGCTGTCCACTCTTGCGAAGGGTGAAGTGCGAAGTCTGCTCGAAGCACCCTGTGTGCGGAGCCTGCACTGACTTAGCAGAGTAGATTTTCGAGGGTAGTGAGTGGAGCGAAGTCTTCTTAGCTTCGAACTTTTGCTCCTCCCAAGCCTGTGTTCGAAGGTGTCGAAGTACCTTCGAACCAGACCTTCGAAGGTAGTGTTCGAAGCCTGTTCCGCAGAAGACAGAACCTAACCGAAGGCTAGTTTTTAGCCCGAAATTTTAAAAGCTCCCATTCACCCCCCTCTGGTCGCCGTTTCCGGTCCAACAATTGGTATCAGAGCAGGTTAAGATCACCAGTTGACCTTAACCGGTTTTGTGATCTGTTGGCGACATGGATAGAGGCAGTAAAATTCCTCTGTTCGATGGGACAGACTTCGCATACTGGAAGGTGCGCATGGAGGCTTACTTGTTAAGCCAAGGAAATGCAATTTGGGAGATTGTGGACTCACAATACTCCATCCCTGAGACTCGCACCTCTCAGACTGAGAAGGATCATATATTGCCAATTCCAAGGCAAGAAACATACTGTTCATCGGTTTGAGTAGAAGTGAGTTCGATAGGGTGCAGCACCTTAGGACTGCTAGGGAGATTTGGACAACACTCACTGTCTTTCATGAGGGCTCTGCTCAGATTAAGGCTAGGCGCCAAAGCACCTACAATCAACAGTATCAGCTGTTTGTGCAGGCACCTGGTGAATCTATAGATGTCATGTTTTCTCGCTTTGACGCGATAGTGAGTAACTTGCGCTCCAACGGGACGCTTGCTTACAGTGATCACGATAGGGCTATCAAGCTTCTCTATGCTCTTGACCGTAGCATATGGGAGGTGAAGATATCCAGCATTGAGGAGTCCACAGGCTATGACACATTGACCTGTGACGAACTCTTTAGCAAGCTGAAGTCCACAGAGATTGCCAAGGCATCTCTTGCTGTGCATAGAAGCTCTTTGCCACAGCCATTGGCATTGGTTTCTAGCACTAGCCGTGGCACCACTGCAGAACCAAGCACATCAGGCACTTGTGTTCTTGCAGATGGTTTTGCTTTGTCCTCCCTGGTCTCCGTCACAAAGGAGCAGGTGGACACTCTAGCTGATGATGAGCTTGCTCTCATTGCCCGGAGGTTCACCCGCTTTCATCATGAGAGACGGGATCAGAGGAGGAGTGGTTTTAGTGGTTGCTATGAATGTGGCGACACCTCTCATATTAAGGCCAATTGCCCTAAGCTCAAGAAGAGAGATGAGAGTGAGCGCCCCAAATACCACAAAAAGGAGAGGAAGCCCTTTGTGAAGGGCAAGCGCGGCAAGATGGCTAAGAAAGTAGCCAAGGCCGCTTCCAGAGCTTTTGTTGCTGCTCTCAGCGACATCGACACATCCTCAACTGAGGAGTCGAGCTCTGAGGAGGAGGAGTCCCCAAGGAAGGAGGACAAGAAGGACAAGAAGGGACGAGACTTCACCGGCCTTTGCTTCATGGCCGACAGCGATCACAGCGGCGATGAGCTTGACTCATCTGAGGTAAACCTATCATCTGACCAGCTTCTAATTAAATTAGATGAGCTGAATGAAGTAGTGCTTGGTCAGGATAGATTACTTGTGCAAGCCGCTAGAGAAAGAAAAGACCTTAGACTTAGGCTAGAAACTATTTCTACTGAATATGCCATGCTTAAGTCTAAGTTTGATGATGCTGAATGTGAGTCCTGTTCTATTGTCATGAGTGAGCTTGCTCAGTTGCGTTCTGTTCATGCTCAAACTCTTTCTGAGCTTGAGACTGCACAGAAGCAGCTTTTGGAGGTGGATTCTAGACCTCATGATGTTATTGATTGCATGAACTGCTCTTTATTACGCGAAAGCATTAATTTACGTGATAAGCATGTTCATGATTTAGAGGCTAGATTGGAAAAGGCCGGTAGTTCTAAGGATGTGCAGCCTGTGTGTGACACATGCATTACCCTTAAGGACCAGCTTGGCACTGTTAGAGAGCGAGCTGAAAACCTCATGTCTGAAAATGAATACCTCCTTTCCGTGGTTAATAAATGCACTGAGGGAAAGGGTAGGATGAATTTGCTCTTGGCCAAGACCAAGTTGTGTGCTGACAGAGCAGGGGAAGCTCTAGGTTTGGGTTTTGAGAGGATACCTTCAGACAGTAAGACCAAAACTGTTTTCACCTCTCCCACTACCCTAGAGAAAGAGAGAGCTCTGTTAGACACCCCTCTAGCCAAAAAGCCTACCCATCCACAAAAGAAAACCACTCCTCCTGCCAAGAAAAATCCTCCCAAGAAAACCACACAGAGAAAACCCAAAGAGCCTGTGAGAGTTGCTCCTGTGACCCATGAGAGTGCCTCCAGGAGAGTGTTTCATTGTTCCTATTGTCAGCGGGTGGGTCATTTGGTTGGGTTCTATTTTCGTCGCATCAAGGATGAGCGACGCTCTCAGGCGATGAGTTACCAGGACATGCATTACCCATCTTTAGGTGTTGGGGGAATATATTTCCCTTAAACAGGGGCCAAATGACGTCAGCCTCCGACAGCCTTCGGCCTAGGGCCTAGCACTGTCGGAGCCTATTTTTCTATCCAAGTGTTGTTCCCAGGTCCCAAGGTGCCTTTCGGGCCTGTAGCTTCGAAGCCTTCAAACCAGGAGGTCTGGCTCGAAGCCCCCGATTCGGCCCCTGGCGAAAGACGCCGAAGGCCGCCCTCCGGAGTCCAGTCCGGAGGCCACCCTCCGAGAGCCAAGCCCGGAGGCCACCCTCCGGAGTCCAGTTCGGAGGCCGCCCTCCGGAGTCCAGTCCGGAGGCCGTCCTCCGAGAGCCAAGCCCGGAGGCCACCCTCCGGAGTCCAGTCCGGAGGCCACCCTCCGAGAGCCAAGCCCGGAGGCCGCCCTCCGGAGTTCAGCCCGGAGGCCACCCTCCGGAGTCCAGTCCGGAGGCCACCCCCCGAGAGCCAAGCCCGGAGGCCACCCTCCGGAGTCCAGTTCGGAGGCCGCCCTCCGGAGTCCAGTCCGGAGGCCGTCCTCCGAGGGCCAAGCCCGGAGGCCGTCCTCCGGAGAGCCAAGCCCGGAGGCCACCCTCCGGAGTCCAGTCCTGAGGCCGCCCTCCGGAGTCCAGTTCGGAGGCCGCCCTCCGGGGTCCAGTTCGGAGGCTGCCCTCCGGAGCATGCGTCGAAGCTCCCCTCTGGGGTGCACTCCGAAGCCTTCCCCCCAGCCTCTGCCTTCGGTATACCTTTTAGCTGGTCAAAGCCTGGCGCGGCCTGACATGTCAGTAAAGCTGTAAAGTTGCCTGACACCTTTTGTACCGTAGCTAGCTCCTTTTCCCCTCTCTGCCCCTATGAGCCAAGGGCTCATAGGGGGGCATCCCAGTCTTTTCCTCTCTCCTGCGTGCCTATAAAAGCAGGGCCAAGCCCTTGTAGCGGGACACATGCTCCAGGGGGCCATGAGACCCTGGAGTTATCCTCTTCACATCAAGGCACACCATGCCAAATCCACTACAAACTGGACGTAGGGTTATTATCCCCTAGGGGAGGCCCGAACCAGTATAAACCCTATCTCTCCCTGTGAGAACCCAGCGAGGTTCATTCTCCACATCATACTCCACCACAGAAAAACCTGCTGGAACTAACGCAATTGTTCCAACAGTTGGCGCCGTCCGTGGGGAACTTAGTCCTAGAAGCTAAGTTCTCTACCACTGCCTGCAACCCGAAGTGCGCCCGAGGGGGGAGCATCGAGGCTTTCTTGCTTCGCGCACCCTCCGGCAAGGGGCTTCGAGTGCAGACCGAAGGCCACCTTCGCCTTCCTCCATCCTTCGCATACCGGAGCCCACTCTCCGGTAAGGGGCTCCGCTCCACGTTTCAAAGGTCATCGAAGCTCCGAGGGCTACAAGGTAAGTACCGCCCGAAGCCTTACTCCGATGCACCAATCTGCAATTACATTAACATAAACCCGAAGCCATGCTTCGCCTTATTTAAACCCAAAGCCATGTTTCGCCTTGTTCAAAACCCGAAGCCATGCTCAAAAACCGAAGCCTTGCTTCGCCTTGTTCAAAAACCGAAGCCATGCTTCGCCTTATTTAAAACCGAAGCCTTGCTTCGCTTTATAAAATCCGGAGTACCCCTCCGAAGGCTACACAGTGCCCCCGGGCCCGTAGCAGTGGGCTAAAAGGACTCCGGGTCACTGGCCCGACGCGTCCGGGGATTCCGGGCTCCGCGCCCGAAGCATCCCAGGGATTTCGGGTTCCGCGCCCGAAGCATCCCAGGGTCGAAGGTGACCTAGAGTCGAAGGTGGCTCAGAGTCGAAGGTGGCTCACACTATCGCAGGTTCGGTGAATCCACACCAAATGTCTTTCTCATTACAGGACCAAGTTCCGAAGCCTTGCTTCATTATCTAAACACGCTCCGAAGCCTGGCTTCGCGTGCTCGTGTATAATACGCCTAAGCTTGTCGAAGTCAGACTTCGCTAAAAAATCTAGGTGCGTTCAGGGCCTCGCCCACGCACAGCATCCAAATCCCGGCATGCCGAAAGCATGCTTCGCTCAAATTGGTTATGCGGAAGCCCTGCTTCACACCAAATTGATGCGTTCGGAGCCCGTAAGAGGCCTTCGCTCGGTACAAATCCAAGTATCCGAAGCCGCCGAAAAAGGCGCACCCCTTCGCACGTTTATTTTTTGCCCGCACCAGCAACGGTTAAGTCCCTAACTGCCACGAGCAAAAGGGGGGAAGAATGTATGCGAGGTGCGCGAGTGTAATGCGCAGTACGAGCGTGACAAGCTAAGCGTTCGAAACCAAACAATGCGAAACATACAAACGAAGTATGCAAATATAATAAACTCCGTTCATTAAGAGACAATTGAGAAGTATGTTACAAGCATGCTTCGAAAACAAAACTACGAGTAATCTGTGTCTAAGCCTAAAAAGAACCGAGTGCGAGGCCCCAACCCTCGCTTGCCTCTCCTTCGGCGGGGGCCCCCTCGGCTGGATGTTGCCTCGTCGGAGCCCGCTCTCCCTCGACCGGCCCGTCCAGGCTCCGAAGCCCACAGGCTTCGGCTTCCGCTTTGCAGGTTGCTCCAGGTTCGCGAAGCGGGCGGAGCCGTGTCGAAGGCAGAAAAGTCTAGGGCTTCGTCGCTCGCCAAGGCCGCTCGCGAAGGCAAAGGTAAAGGGCTCTGAAGGGGCTCCGCCTTCACGGCGGCTAGCAAATCTTGAGCTATTTCGGGGATGGCTTCGCCCCCAGGCCCCCTCGGAAGCTTAAACCGAGGGGGGCCTTCGGACCTAGCTACTTCAAGAATTGCCCACAGTTGTCGAAGCCCTTCAGAGTCCTCGAGGACTTCGAGGTCTATGCTTGAAGGCTGAGCCTGGGCAGGTATAAAAAACCCCCGCATTCATATTAATAAACTGATAAGTTTTTACAAAGCCTACTGCTAGGTATTACAAGGAAGCCTAAGGAGATCTACACCTTCGGAGGCGGGGGCGTCGAGGTCGAAGGCTTGTCCGAGTCGGCGGGCCCCTTGAACCGGCGTTGTCGAAGGGCCTACATGAGGTCAAGGACTGCAGCCGCCGCCAGGCCCCGCGGACTTCGCCCGGAGGCGTCACCAAGTGCGGACCCCCGAAGGCTACTGGGGTCAAGGAGGTCGCAGCCCGAAGGTGGTCACACCCCGCGGCGTGGAGCATATGCAGCACCCCTTGACCGGCGACGCGACCGGCCATAAGAGCGAAGCCCGTCAGCGCTTCGTCCGCTACCGAAGCTGCAGTCTTCAGGAAATCGGCGCGGTCCCCAATCGGGTCCTGATCGCCAAATTCCGGAGTCCGGCACTCGGTCCCTATCTTTTCAAGGACCTCGGTCAGGCTCTGGGTGGCCTCGCCAAGATTAGCCACGACAAAGCTCTCAAGATCCCGCGCCCGTTGGCGGAGCTCCTCGTTCTCCTTCGCCTGTCGGGCCTCGGCGTCCTTCGAAGCTTGGAGCTCCGCGCGGAGCCGAGCGGTCTCCGAAGCCAAGGCTTCCTTCGCCTCAGCAGCCGAAGCCTCGGCCCGCCTCCGCTTCTCGGTTTCCTCCAAGACCTCACGGCGAAGGGCCTCTTTCTCTTCTGCGAGGCGCTCCATCCGCCGGTCGGCAGCAGTCGAAGCAGCTACGTTCAGTGCGAAGGCCTGCAGAAGTTCAAGAAGTCATAAGTACTAGCGAAAAGATAACATATAATTCGAAGCTGCAAGGGGCTCCGCTCACTCGTATGAGGACTTCGTTCGAGCTGACGAAGAGCTCCGTGGGGCCCAAGTGGCTAAGCTGGGACACCAAGTCCCCCTCCTCCGCAGAAGCACAAGCCTCGCGGAAGCCAAGGATCGCCGCCGCCGTCACGCCCTCCCTCGGCTTGAAGGGGTGAATGACTGCGGTGGTCTCCGCGGGCTTCGGTGAGGCGGGGCTCAAGCCCACCACGTCCACCTCTTCTTCACCTCGAGGGACTTCGCGGCCTCCGCTGCCTTCATCGTCGGACGAAGTACTCTCGGACTCCGAGTCGCTGCCGCTGCCGCTGCTGCTGCCGCTGCTACTCAAAGCTTCCGTGGGCTTCGCCACGGCAGACTTCGATCCGCCCTCGCTTGTCGACTTCGCCTTCGCAGGCCTCGCGCCGTCCTCGTCCTCTGCAGGGAACCAAGTCAAAATCCGCATATTGGAGCAAAGCTTGCGTAAAAGGTTTACCTTCGTCAGAGATCTCTTGGAAGGAAGCAGGAGCTAAGTGTGTCCTCCAGCTCCCTCGCTGCGAAGCTGGCGCATCCACCTCCGCGCCCGAAGTTGGCTTCGCCGGGGCATTCGTGGCCTCCTTGGCAGCAGGAGTGCGCGCGTCGGCCTCCGCCTCCGAAGTCCTCACCGCCGGAGGCTTCGCGGCCTTCTTGGGGGTCGGGGTAGCTGCGGGCTTCGCCGCAGCCTCCCCCGAGGCGTCCGGTTCGTCCTCGTCCTCCCTCTTCCTCTTGGCTCCGGCCGACGAGGTGCCCGGGTGGCCGAAGTCCGGCAGAGCTGGAAGCCCTCCGAGGTCGAGCGCGCTCCATACTCTGTTCCAGCGCTCCCAGGACCCCACCAGGGCGAGGCGCTGGCTCTGCTCCTCGGGGGTCGGAGTCCCGACGACTCGGTCCGCCGCCGCGATTGCCTCCTCCGGGGTTCTCATGTCGAGGTCGGCTACACGAAAAGGTTGAGTTAGGAGCAAAGTATTCAAAGTATTAAAAGCAGGAAGAGCGCGAAGCCTTACAGAAGCGGTCGAAGGCCAGCTCGCTGAGTTCTCCTCGACCCGAAGCCTGGAAGAGACCCTCCGGCCAAGAGCGCGCGAGGGGGCTAAGCCGAAGGGTGATGAACTCCTCCGCGAGGTCCCTCATGCTCATCTTCGCCGCCACCCTTCGGAGCAGCGAGATCCTCGAGTGAAGGAGGCCTTCGCTGGTCGTCACCACCCCTTCGCGCCGGTACAGGATGTGGGCGAAGGGGAGAGTTCGCGCCGACGGAGGCGTAGAACCACTCTTGATCCCATCTCGAATACCACTTGTTGTTTACAGCCCTCGCAGGGAAGGCGTCCTAGAACTCCTTCCGGAGCTGGAAGTTGGCGCTGCCGAAGGCCAGCGCCCTCTTGACGCGGTCCGCCCCCTCCCTGGGCTTCGGCTGGCAGTTGGCGTCGTGAAGGGCAACGAAGACATCTGCGCGGCCCTCGCAACCTTCGGCCCTCATGGCCCACTCAAAGACAGCTAGCCTCGCCACTGCATTGGGCGAAAGCTGAGGGAGCTCGAGGTTGTAGGCCTTGAGGACTTCGCTCAGCATCCCCACTGCGGGCAGTCCAAGGCCGGCCTCGAAGAAGGCTTCAAGCACCACCACTTCATCAGCACGAGGCTTCGGTACGGCCTCCGACTTCTCTGGAACCCTTAATTGGATTTTCGCGGCAATCTTCCCCTCGCAGGCTCTCCGGACCGACTCCTCCGTAGAGATCGAAGCCCTCATCTCCAAGGTCTGCTCGAACCTGTCGGAGGGCGTCCGAAGGTCCCTCGGCCCCAGTCGCCTAGCTGCGGGCTTCGCTGCCGCGGCCGCTGCTGCCGCCGCCTGCACTTGGGCGGAGCCCGAGCTCGAGCCCAAAACCAGGGGCTTCGCCACTGCCTTCTTCGGCATTCTGATCAGACTTCGGCTCGAAGGACTAAAGGATGGCGAAGGGCTAGAAGCTAGCGAAGGTCGCTCGGCGAAGCTAGGAGGAAGAGAAGAGCGAAGATGGTAAGGCGGTGAGAAAAAAAGCGAATGAAAGTGTGCCGGAGCTGAACGCGGTAAGTCCCTATTTATAGGCGCGGTAAGAATTCCAACCGTCATGGGCCGAGCCCACCGCCAGATGGGCCTCCGGCGAAAGCGGATCAAGCCCAAGCAAGGTAACGGTAACTTTTTTAACCGTTGCGGAGCCGTTCGGGCTCCCCGAGGCCGCCCTAGCACGAGCATTTATTACCCCCGGGTATCGAGGTCACCTTCGGTCCAGGTTCCGAAGGTATGTCTTCTCTGAGGTTATGTTTTCTGGTCATTTGTCTTAAAGGCGCGTGCACCCCTTCGTCCCGAAGGCCTACACGCGAGGGGCTACTGTTGGGGGAATATATTTCCCTTAAACAGGGGCCAAATGACGTCAGCCTCCGACAGCCTTCGGCCTAGGGCCTAGCACTGTCGGAGCCTATTTTTCTATCCAAGTGTTGTTCCCAGGTCCCAAGGTGCCTTTCGGGCCTGTAGCTTCGAAGCCTTCAAACCAGGGGGTCTGGCTCGAAGCCCCCGATTCGGCCCCTGGCGAAAGACGCCGAAGGCCGCCCTCCGGAGTCCAGTCCGGAGGCCACCCTCCGAGAGCCAAGCCCGGAGGCCACCCTCCGGAGTCCAGTTCGGAGGCCGCCCTCCGGAGTCCAGTCCGGAGGCCGTCCTCCGAGAGCCAAGCCCGGAGGCCACCCTCCGGAGTCCAGTCCGGAGGCCACCCTCCGAGAGCCAAGCCCGGAGGCCGCCCTCCGGAGTTCAGCCCGGAGGCCACCCTCCGGAGTCCAGTCCGGAGGCCACCCCCCGAGAGCCAAGCCCGGAGGCCACCCTCCGGAGTCCAGTTCGGAGGCCGCCCTCTGGAGTCCAGTCCGGAGGCCGTCCTCCGAGAGCCAAGCCCGGAGGCCGTCCTCCGGAGAGCCAAGCCCGGAGGCCACCCTCCGGAGTCCAGTCCTGAGGCCGCCCTCCGGAGTCCAGTTCGGAGGCCGCCCTCCGGGGTCCAGTTCGGAGGCTGCCCTCCGGAGCATGCGTCGAAGCTCCCCTCTGGGTGCACTCCGAAGCCTTCCCCCCAGCCTCTGCCTTCGGTATACCTTTTAGCTGGTCAAAGCCTGGCGCGGCCTGACATGTCAGTAAAGCTGTAAAGTTGCCTGGCACCTTTTGTACCGTAGCTAGCTCCTTTTCCCCTCTCTGCCCCTATGAGCCAAGGGCTCATAGGGGGGCATCCCAGTCTTTTCCTCTGGCCTGCGTGCCTATAAAAGCAGGGCCAAGCCCTTGTAGCGGGACACATGCTCCAGGGGGCCATGAGACCCTGGAGTTATCCTCTTCACATCAAGGCACACCATGCCAAATCCACTACAAACTGGACGTAGGGTTATTATCCCCTAGGGGAGGCCCGAACCAGTATAAACCCTATCTCTCCCTGTGAGAACCCATCGAGGTTCATTCTCCACATCATACTCCACCACAGAAAAACCTGCTGGAACTAACGCAATTGTTCCAACATTAGGTATGCATGAGTCTGAGATGTACTATCGTCCTGCTTTTGAGGCTCCTCGTGCTTCTCGGAGAGGTTTTGCTCCTCGAGATCTTCACCATGTTCCATATGGTGGTAGACCTCGGGCTAGCAGATTTGTACCTCGTCAGAGTAGGAGACCTCGACATGTTGTTCGTTCACAGCATGTAGGTAGACCTCGCACTTTGCATCATTCTGATTATTATGTGCGTAGACCGTCTGCTTTTACTGTGCCTACTACTCGTGTCACTCAGTGCTGGATGCCTCGTCATTATTTTACTCACCCCAGCACTGAGCGATCGAGACGTTCTTATCATGTGTAGGCGACAGATCGAGGCTTGGAGGGCACGTGGATCATGGACTCCGGTTGTTCGCGCCACATGACCGGAGATGCAGCTTGGTTCTCCAGCCTCACCACAACCAAGCAAAGGGAACATATCACCTTCGGAAACAATCGAAGGAGTAGAGTGAAAGGTAAAGGTGTGGTAAGAATTAATTCAAACTTCACTCTCAAAGATGTTGCTTTGGTTGAGAACCTGGAATACAATTTGCTGTCTGTATCTCAGTTGCTTGATGAGGGCTTCGAAGTGCGATTTCATCGCGATACTTCGCAAGTGCTCAATTCTGATGGCATTGTGGTGTGTAAGATCTTTAGGGTTGGGAGAGTTTTTGGAGCAGATTTTTCAGAATCATCTGGTTCTTCTCATTGTCTTGTTGCACATTCGACTTCTGAGCTTTGGAAGTGGCATAGGAGACTAGGGCATATGAGCTTTGAATTGCTCGCTCGTCTGAGCGCCCTAGGTCTGATCCGAGGATTGCCCAAGCTCAAGTTTGAGAAGAATTTAGTTTGCGCTCCCTGTCGACATGGAAAAATGATTGCCGCTTCGCATTCGCCAGTCACCACAGTGATGACTGAACAACCCGGAGAACTTCTCCATATGGACACTGTAGGTCCTTCTCGGGTTAGTTCTTTAGGCGGCAAGTGGTATGTTTTAGTTATTGTCGACGATTACTCTCGCTACTCTTGGGTCTTCTTTCTTGCCAGCAAGGATGAAGTGTTTTCACACTTTCGGAGCTTGGCTTTGAGACTTTTCACTGAACTCCCTGGTGCATTAAAATTCATTCGAAGCGATAATGGCACTGAGTTCAAAAATAGTCTCTTTGTTGACTTTTGCATGGAGCATGGCATAGAACATCAATTCTCTGCTCCGCGGGTTCCTCAACAGAATGGTGTTGTTGAGAGGAAGAACCGCACTTTGGTTGAGATGGCTAGGACGATGCTTGATGAGCATAGGACTCCTAGAAAATTCTGGGCTGAGGCCATGAACACTGCTTGCTACATCTCAAACCGAATTTTCTTGCGCTCAATTTTAAACTTGACATCTTATGAGCTGCGTTTTGGGAGACAGCCCAAGGTTACTCATCTTCGAGTTTTTGGCTGTCGCTGCTTTATCCTAAAACGTGGTAACTTGGATAAATTTGAGTCGCGCTCTTCTGACGGGATCTTTTTGGGTTACACTACACATGGTCATTCTTATCGTGTTTATAACTTGGAAACTAACACTGTCATCGAGTCATGTGATGTGACTTTTGATGAATCAACTCCCTCTGTTAGTTCTGCTTTTGAACAGGCAAATGAACACGACATGGAACATACCTTATTTGAAGAAGAAGATCCCGGAGAATTCGAGAATGAACCCCTACTACCCTCGACATCAACCCCTGAAGCTGACCCCGCTTCAACTACTTCGGCACGAGGTCCCGAAGCGACTACCTCAACATCGGTCATCTTGGACCACTCCAACGCACAAGTTGAGGGGGAGTCTGCATCCCGCCGCGAGGCTCCACATCATGTTCAAAGGATGCACCCTCCCGAGCAGATCATTGGTGAGCTTGATCAAAGGGTAACACGTTCTCATGCCCATTTCACTGATGCTGCTTTTGTTGCTTCTTTCGAGCCCTTAGATGTTAGTCATGCACTTTCTGATTCTAGTTGGATCAATGCCATGCATGAGGAACTTGAAAATTTTGAGAGAAACCAAGTCTGGACTTTAGTTGATCCTCCACCAAATGTTCATTTCATTGGAACTAAATGGATTTTCAAAAACAAACAAGGGGAGGATGGGACTATAATTAGAAACAAGGCTAGACTTGTAGCTCAGGGCTTTTCTCAACTAGAAGGGATTGATTTTACAGAAACTTTTGCACCTGTTGCTCGCCTTGAGGCCATTAGGATTTTGCTTGCCTTTGCGACATCCTGGGGATTCAAACTCTATCAAATGGATGTCAAAAGTGCTTTTCTTAATGGCTTCATAGGTGAAGATGTTTATGTAAAACAACCCCCTGGTTTTGAAAACCCCAAGTACCCACATAAAGTCCTTAAACTTCATAAGGCTCTTTATGGACTCAAGCAGGCCCCTCGGGCTTGGTATGATAGACTTAAGTCTTTTCTTCTTGAGCGAGGGTATTTGATGGGCTCTGTTGATAAAACTTTGTTTACTCTCAAGCATGGCAAAGATTTCCTCCTAGTGCAGATTTATGTAGATGATATCATCTTTGGTGGCTCGTCTCATGCTTTGGTTGCCGAGTTTGCAGATACCATGAGCAGGGAGTTTGAAATGTCAATGATGGGTGAACTCACCTTTTTCCTTGGTTTGCAAATCAAGCAAAGCAAACAAGGTACTTTCGTCCACCAGACGAAGTACACCAAGGACCTGCTCAAGAAGTTTGACATGTCCGATGCGAAGCCCCTCGCCACTCCAATAGCTACATCTGTAGCATTGGACCCTGACGAAGATGGAGAAGCCGTAGATCAGAAGGAGTTCCGGAGCATGATCGGCTCCCTCCTCTACTTGACTGCCACGAGGCCGGACATACACTTCGCAGTGTGTCTGTGCGCTCGTTTTCAGGCTTCACCACGAGCTTCGCACCGCCAAGCGGTTAAGCGCATCCTAAGGTATCTCAAACACACCCTTGAATTTGGCATATGGTATTCAGCATCTTCATCTTTATGTCTTCGAGGTTATTCCGATGCGGACTTTGCTGGGTGTAGAATTGATAGGAAGAGTACCTCTGGTACTTGTCATTTTCTGGGTACTTCACTGGTTTGCTGGTCTTCCTGCAAACAGTCTAGTGTTGCACAATCGACGGCTGAGGCCGAATATGTTGCTGCAGCTAGCTGTTGCTCTCAGATTTTGTGGATGGTTTCCACTTTGCGGGATTTCGGGTTAGATTATAAGAGTGTTCCACTTTTCTGTGATAACACTAGTGCTATTTGTATTGCAAACAACCCGGTTCAGCATTCCAGAACCAAACACATTGATGTACGGTATCACTTTCTCAGAGATCACAATGAGAAGGGTGATATTGAACTTCAATATGTTGATACCCATCACCAGCTTGCCGATATTTTTACAAAACCCCTCGATGCTTCTCGATTTGCTTACTTGCGTGGGGAACTTGGCATTTGTCACCCTTACGACATTTTGTGAGGGGGAGCTGTTTTAGATGGATATGCCTGTGCTAATTGTGTGCTCAATTGCATTTACATATTTTGCATTTATATGCCTACTTATAATTCATGAAATCTTTGTGCTTTTTGCTTGAGCTCGCGTTACATACCTCGCCTGTTGTAGTGCACCGAAGCCTGTTGAGGCGAAGGCTGTTTTTGTGCGAGGTGTGTTTTGTCAGTGTGCGTTCGCTCTGTGTAACAGGAGGCGAGACCTCGCTGCTTACTAGCGTAGCCCTGACCGAGGCCCGTTTTGCTTCTTGTGTCGAAGCCCTTAGCGTAGTCCATTTGCGTGTGCGTGTAGACCTTCGTGTACGAAGCGCAGCACCAGTTGCTGCTGCCAAGTTCCTGGTCGAAGTCCTCAGAGGGCTGTCCACTCTTGCGAAGGGTGAAGTGCGAAGTCTGCTCGAAGCACCCTGTGTGCGGAGCCTGCACTGACTTAGCAGAGTAGATTTTCGAGGGTAGTGAGTGGAGCGAAGTCTTCTTAGCTTCGAACTTTTGCTCCTCCGAAGCCTGTGTTCGAAGGTGTCGAAGTACCTCCGAACCAGACCTTCGAAGGTAGTGTTCGAAACCTGTTCCGCAGAAGACAGAACCTAACCGAAGGCTAGTTTTTAGCCCGAAATTTTAAAAGCTCCCATTCACCCCCCCTCTGGTCGCCGTTTCTGGTCCAACACGTAGCGACTACGACTTCTCTTCTGGACAGTCGGATACAAGATCAACGGTTGTCAGTTTTGCACCGAAACTGACAAAACCTCCACCGACTTTGCACCAGGTACCCAGATTGGGCCGGCCCGATTCCGCAGCTCTCTCAGCCCGGCAATCACTCACCGCCCGTGTACCTGAGTCAATCCTGGTCAACAGCCCAGTGGGTCTTCTGCTGCTCCTGGCCCATGTACTCGGATTGGGCCAGCCTGACTTCGCAGCCTCCTCTGCCCGACAGTCGCTTGCTGCCCGTGTACCTGAGTCACACGCGGCCCATTCAACAGCAGATCTCCTTTCTTCTTCTGTCCTCTTTGACTATCGTTGACAATGACTCATCACTTCTGGAGCCATGAGGCCCACGCTATTCAGCATGGCTCCTCACCATGCGAAGGTATAATCGGAGCAGCTCCGAAAATAGTCTTTGCGAAGCTGAAAAGACCGTTAGACTCACAAAAATAGCTGTTACCCTTTTTTCTCGGAAGGAGTTATGACATCGATTCGTTTTTGGGAAAATGAATTCTCACGAAGGGTGGTGATGAATGGTAATGGTACAGGAGACGTAACGACATGTATGAATGGTAAAATGCCTATGAGCACAGACTATAAATAGAGAGACAAGGGTGTGTTTGAGATACTTTACTCACTGCTCCCGCATTGTTACTCTTTCTTCTTCCTAAGCTCAAGTTTCAAACTCCATCTTCTCTCATGGTGAAGACTAGTCACAAGGCTCCCGTCCCTGCTTCGACCTTGGCCAAGCAACAAGCTATGGCGGCCGTAGCAGCGGCAACGCCTTCGGGAAACCCTCATCCGTCTGGTCCCCATGACCTTCTCCTAGCGTCTTCAAAGTATTTCGATCAGTCGTACAGCTTGGGACCTTCAACCTGCACGAAGAAGTCCATTGTGGCGGCGATTGCGGGGAAGATTAGTCCGGGGATAAAGATTCGCCAACCCGGCCAAGAAGCAATCCCTTCGCCTCTGGGCGGAGAAGTGGTCATGTTCGAAGCGTTCTTCGAGGCTGGGTTGGGACTTCCCGTAGTAGACTTCCTTTCTAAGGTATTGGAGCTTTTTCATGTTACTCTTCTTCAGTTATCTCCGAATGCCATAGCACTACTAGCCATCTTCCAATGGGCGATGCGAGCCGAAGGTTGCGAAGGGAGAGCAGAGATCTTCGCAGCACTCCACAAAGCTTTTTGCCAACCAAAAACTTACCAAGGCTCTGGAGGAGAGAAGATAGTAATTGCCTCTCGGCAGTATCAACTTTCGGCTCCGAGATGAGTATCAAACTCGGTTCCCAGCGAAGGCCATCAACGCCAGGTGGTATACGGACTGGGTCCTCCGCTGGTTTTACGCCGGGCCTCTCGAAGACATCTTTTACCGGAGAGAAGCAGAGGTTCATCCGGACCCAGGCTAGCTCGAAGCTCGCCTCAACCTTCTATAAATAATAAGTCGCCGCATGAGCATGCGGAACTTAGCGGAGGAGTTCATCGGACTCCAAATTCCACCCCTGATGGCTAGCTGACCTATTAACTTTGAAGAGAATCCAGAGGGTGGACTCCGAGAAATCTCTTCAAGTGCTGCAGGTAACCTTGAAAGCTCTGCGAAATGTTTTATATGCAATAATAACTTCATAAAAATGATTTAACTGAAATAAAATCTTATCTCTCAGCTCCACGCGCCACCCTGACTTCGGAGCAAATTGTACGGGTTTCGGAGAAGATCATCAGAGCTCCTACGCTCACCGAGAAGGAATGGAGGGTGAGGCTGGTGGGTAGCTGGGAGCGATTCAACCGAGTATGGAGCGTACTCAGAGTTGAAGCTCCTTTTCTTCCGGACTGGAGCACGTCCGAACCGGGTCCCAAGAAGAGGAAAGCCGAAGTGGGGACCTTAGCACCGACCAAGACACCCGTGAAGAAGGTGGCCCGAAAGCCGAAGTTCGTCACTCCTTCCAAATCCCCTACTTCGTCTTCGAAGTCATCTGAAGATGAAGGACAAGTAGAAATACAGAGGGAGTTCGAAGCCCTCATTACCGGGGATGAGGAGATACAAACAAAGGTTGAAGTCCTCGCCCAAGATGACGCGGTGGAAGTGCCCGTTGCTAAGGACAACCTCGAGCAGGCAGAGACTCAAAATGTCCTGTCTGGCCAAGAAGCCCCTGCTGTAGGAGAAGGTGGAGTCGGGATGGCGAATGACCAAGTCTCAGCTCTGGACGAAGTAATAGCGGTGGTTGTTGGAGAGGTTTTGGCAGCTAATCCTTCGGTTCCAAGCCCGGAGTCCGAAGAGGACTTCGAAGAAGCGTTCAAGTCTCCGAGCAATCCCGTGCTCATCCGGCGGCAGAACGTCAAAGGTAAACTTCAGTAGAGTACTTTTTCTTTCTTTTTGTGTCCTGCAAAACTTATGCAATATAGAATACCTTTGGCCTTTATAGGATCAACTCCCATGGAGATGACCCCTGCCACGAAGAGTGCGCCAGAGGCTTCCAAATCTCCGAAGCCAATCCCGGAGGTAGCCATGAGAATGGGGCCTGGGAAAGGTAAAGGTAAGGGGGAACCTTTGCTTGCTCCGACTCTAGGATGGACCCCATCAGAATCTACCGACGGAGGCCAATCCACGGAAGGGGGGCAATCTACGGAAGTCTCCGAAGATGCGACGCTGTGCTCCGGCCCTTCTCCAAACGAAGATGATCATAGATCCTTGTCAAGGCTCCCCCTCCTAACTCCTTTTCTGGAGCGAAGGACTGGACTTCAGACTTTGCTAGAGCCTCTAGCTCGGGCTAGTCGCAAGGTTGCGGAGACCGACTTGGTTGCCATTCTCGGGGAAGCTGAGGGGTCTAAGTTGGACGCGGCCTTACAGCGGGTAGCCTATCAGGTACGAAGTATCTACAACAATAGAGTTAGTTCAAACATATGTAAATAGTTTGCTTACATTGCTCTTTTCTTCCTTCGCAGCAAATAGTCTTGGCTCGAGCTGCGGCTGTATCAAATGAGCGAGAGTGTAACTGACTCAAGGAGAAGATAACGGTTCTTCAGGGGAGTTGTTGGGGGAAAATACTTCACCCTCAGGACTTTAGAGATTGACAGTCAAAGACAACTTATCGGCTTCGAAGCTCGTGCTTATGCTCGAAGGTGGTGAAGTTTCTAAGCCAAAAGGTGCTTCGGCTTACAATTCGAAGGTACCCTCCGCAGGCTATGAAGCTTCGGTGGAAAACAACAAGTCTGATAAGATGTTTGCCTTATCTTCCTACTATGGGTAGATTTTACCATTTTAACCCTGTTCAGGGTACCGAATAGTTTCCACTATGTCGGATGTAATTGAGGGGTAAATAGGTCTTTTCCTTAGACTTTTTGCCTATAAATACCCTCCTTCTTACCCTGTAATAGGGATCGAATACTCAGCTATTCAATACACAATTTCGGACTACTTAAGCTATTATCCAATTCGGAGGCTTGAGATAGTTCTCAACACAAATCCACTGTTTGTGAGTTCTTAATCTTAGAGAACCTGTTAGTGTAATCTTTTACACCAACAGTTGGCGCCGTCCGTGGGGATCCTAGTTCTAAAAGCCAGTTCTCTACTGCTGACTGTACTTCGAATGGCACTTGCGGAGGGAGCTTCGGAGTCTCAAGATTCCGCGCACCCTTCGGTAAGAGGCTTCTTAGTGCAGTTCGAAGGCCTTTTCTCGCCATCCCAAACCAATCGAAGTCCTCGGTCTTCGGACCTCTTCTTCATGAGCTATGCCTCCCAAGCGGAGCCTAGCCTCAGATCCTCCCCGAAGGTCCCCTCGGACCAACGGAGCAGGACCTTCAGCTGTCCCAACAACCCCTGAAGGCGTTGCCGGGCGTCGAACACCCAGAGGCCCTCGAGCTGCTCCTACGGTGCTCTAAACCGACTACGCCAGTTCCCGAGACCTGGAGCTCCCCTCCGAAGGAGACGAAGACCTTCCTGAGGACTAGGCTACTCAAGTAGCGCGACTTCAAGAGGAAGTGGCTAGGTGGAGACAAGATGCCGTTGATCGACTCCGCTCTCAAGCTTCCACCCAAGCTCCAGAAGGGCCCCAAGACAGTGGTGCTCGCAACCTTCCCGAAGCTGTCCAAGTCCAGGAGGAGGATGAGAACGCATCCTTCGATGACGAGTCTCCGCTGCATTCGGACATGCAAAAGGTGCCCTTCGATCCCAGGTTCAAAGCCTCGAAGTTGCACAAGTATTCTGTTGGGTCTGACCTCGGAGAATTCGCTCGCTCATATGCCCTAGCGATAGAAGCAAGCGGAGGGGTGTGTAACACTATGGCGAAGTGTTTTCCCCTCGCTCTCGAAGGTGTGGCTCTCCGATGGTTCTGGTCTTTGAGGCCAGGATCAATCAAATCCTGGGAGCAGTTGAAGAGGAAGTGTTGGCGGAAAATATCTCATCTTCGGGGTTATTGTCGAAGCAGCATAAAGGCAGACAGCGGATTCGAAGGTTCCCAGACGTTCATCTTCGAAGATACCCAGAGTCAAGTTCGAAGTACGAAGATAGGCATTGGTTCGGAGTACATCTTCGAACTAAGGCTTTTCAAGATCTTTTCTGCCAGCTAAGATGAAAGACTTATCTTCTTTCTCATTAGATTAGACTTTTACCATTTTAGCCCTATTAAGGGAGCCGAATAGTTTCCACTATGTCGGTTGTAACAGAGGGGTAAATAGGTCTTTTCCTTAATGTTTGGGCCTATAAATACCCCCCGTTTAACCCTGTAATAGGGAACGAATACAAGTTATTCAATACACACATTCGAACTATTCTAAGTTGTTATCCTTTCGGAGGCTTAGAACAGTTCTCTTCGCAAACACTTCGTTTGTTAGTTTCTTTTCTACAGAAACCTGTTAGCGTAATCTTTTACGCCAACAGTTGGCGCCGTCCGTGGGGAACCTAGTCCGAAAAACTTAGTTCTCTACCAACTTCTTACATCATGCCTCCTAAGCGGAGCGCACCCCGCAATCCCACTCGGAGGTCCTCTCGGATCTCCGGAGAGATACCGTTCGACACAGTTGAAGTCGGAGGGCCTTCGACATTCCCTCCGCAAACTCCAGAAGGGGCTTCCATCCCTCGAACATACAAAGCTTCTCCGCCAACCCCTTCCATACTCCGACCGCCCGAAGTCCCTTCTCCACCCTCCATCCCAATTCGAACTGATCCTACCAGTTCTCAAGACCCGGAAGATCCTTCCGGAGGAGATGAAAACAATCTTGGAGATATGGCCACTCAAATGGCCAACCTTCAAGCTGAGGTAGCGAGGTGGCGACAAGAAGCTGCGAACAGGCTTCGTTCTCAAGCCATCCCAACTATCCCAGAAGTGCCCGAAGACGACGATCTTGATTATCCCGAAGCCCCGGAGAACGCCTCCTTCGATAATGAATCTCCGCTGCATCCTGAGCTGCAGAAAGTTTGCTTTGATCCAAAGTTCAAAACTTCGAAGCTCTGTAAGTATGCCGGAGATGAAGATTCCGGAGAGTTCTTTCGTTCTTATGCCCTAGCAATTGAGGCTAGCGGAGGAGTTCGAGACACCATGGCGAAGTGCTTCCCTTTAGCTCTTCAAGGAGTGGCATTGAGGTGGTTCTGGTCTTTGAAGCCAGGATCAATCAATTCATGGTCGCAGCTGAAGAAGATGTTTATAAGCAATTTTCAGGGCACCTTCGTGCCTCCCATGTCAACAGGAAGTCTTTTTCAGGTGAAACAACTCCCCGGAGAGACATTGAGGCAATATTTTAAGCGCTTCGCTCATACGAAGTCGCAAATTCGGGGATTGTCCGCATCTTCAGTAGTTGATGCAGCTCGGGAAGGCGTCAGTCATCAAGGCCTTCTGGATAAGCTTCATCGGAAAAGCATCTCCTCGGTCTCTCAGTTGATGTCATACTTCGAGGAGTATGCGAGGTCAGAAGAGGGTTGGCTTCGGAGGACTGCTGCTACTTTGTCCATATTGCAAGAAGTTAAAGTAGAAGTGAAAACTTCGGCACAGCCGTAGGAACCAGTCTTCGAAGTGCAACATGATCGGAGAAGAGGACAAAAGCACCCTCGTTCTGAAGTCATGAATATTGCACCCCCACAGAAGTTTGCACCAAGAGCTCCACAGTCTACGGGGAACAAGGCCAGCGGCTGGAGGCCGCCAGGGAAAACGGCTGGCAAGGGCCAGACCCTTTGCTGCTGCATTCATGGAGAAAATCGAAGCCATGCAACTGATACTTGCAAGGCTATACTTACCCTAAGGGGAGAGTACTTAGAGAGAACTTCGGGTCGAGGCAGTACCGACCGAGTTCCAGCTGCAACGCGCCCAGAGCCGGTCCAGGCTGTGGCGCGGATAGAAAACTTTGATGCTGCAAGACACCCTCCGGTGGCCAATGTTATGCCACCTCCGAAGCAAGAGGAAGGGCAAGATAGAGGAAAAAGAGTAGTTCTCCCTATCTCCGGAGGAGGTACCCTCGGAAGCATGTCCAAGAGACAGCGAAGAGAGTACGTTCGGGAAGTAGGTCAGTTTGGGACTTCGTCATCTGCAGCTGCAATGCCGGAGTGGTCTCACGTTCCGATATCTTTTTCTGCGGAGGATGCAGCTGGTATTAAGTTCCCGCACGCAGATCCACTGGTTATCACTGCTGATATTGCGGGTACTGAAGTTCGAAGGGTGTTGATTGACGGAGGTAGTTCGGCAGATATCATTTTTGTTCAAGCCTTCGATCAATTGTGTATTTCCAGGAGGCATCTCCTTCCAGTGGCTCGTCCTCTGCAAGGCTTCACAGGACCTCCGCTTGATGCACTTGGCCAAATAGGCCTAGAAGTTACCTTCGGAGAAGGTTTATTGGCCCGGACTGAGGAAGTAATCTTCGATGTTGTAGATGCCCCGTATGCTTACAACGTCATCTTCGGAAGGGGCATGCTAAACCAGTTCGGAGATGTGGCGCATCACAATTATCTGTGCATGAAGATGCCCACACAAGCAGGAGTCCTTACAGTCTTCGGAGATCAAGCCATTGCTCAGAGGGCGGAATATGGTCATGGTCCCCCTCTTGATCCGAGGCAAGTAAACAGTGTGCAGGATAATGAAGAAATTTTTTCAGCCTCCTCTGAAGCTTCGAAGAAGTCCTTTCCGAGACCAAGTCCCGAAGGAGAGATTGCAACGAAGGTCATTGTTAAAGATGGTAAAGAGTATACTTTTCAATTTGGTAAAGATTTACCTCCTGAAGTTGCAACCTCCATGGAAAAGGTGGTGGAAGAAAATTTGGATGTCTTCGCTTGGTGTGACGAAGATATCACCGGAGTCGATCGGGATATCATTGAACACAGTTTACTTGTAAACCCGAAGGCCCGGCCTGATCGGCAAGGACTCCGGAAGATGTCCGCAGAGAGAGCTGCTCTAGCTAAGGACGAAGTTGAGAAATTGTTGAAGGCTGGGATTATCAGAGAAGTGGCTCACACAGAATGGTTAGCCAACCCAGTTTTCGTCAGAAAGAAGTCTTCCGGGAAGTGGCGCATGTGCATTGATTTCACATCCATGAATAAAGCATGCCCACGTGACCCCTACCCCATGCCCCGAATTGATCAACTGGTTGACTCCACCGCAGGTTCGGAGTTATTAAGCTTCCTTGACGCGTATTCTGGTTATCATCAAATATGGTTGAAGCGCGAAGATGAAATCAAGACAAGCTTCGTAACTCCTTCGGGAGTCTTCTGTTATGTAAGAATGCCCTTCGGCCTAAGAAATGCCGGGGCCACTTTTTCGAGATTAGTTGCTAAGGCTCTAGGTCATCAACTAGGTCGCAATGTGGAGGCCTATATGGATGATATTGTAATAAAGAGTGCTTTAAAGCACCAACATAGCCTAGACTTAGCAGAAACATTCAATAGCCTTCGGGCATGTGGGATCCGTCTTAACCCCGAAAAATGTATATTCGGAGCTAAGGCTGGAAAATTGTTAGGGTATTTAGTTTCAAGCAGGGGAATTGAAGCTAGCCCTACTCAAATAACTGCGCTGCAGAAGATGGCTCCTCCGGAAAATTTAAAGCAAGTGCAAAAGCTGACTGGGCGTCTGGCAGCACTTAGCAGGTTTTTATCAAGGTCTGCGGAGAGGAGCTTGCCTATATTTAAAGCATTGAAAGGGTCCGAAGATTTTGCATGGACACCGGAGTGTCAGAAAAGCTTCGAAGATATTAAAGAGTATCTCAGTAATCTTGCTACACTCACGGTGCCTACTGCGGACGAAACCCTACTCCTGTACCTTGCAGCTATAGGTTCTGCTGTCAGCGCAGTCCTTGTCAGAGAAGTGGATTTCAATGGGAAGTTGGTCCAAAATCCTGTTTATTTTGTATCCGAAGCATTATCAGGAGCGAAGACAAGATACTCCGAACTTGAGAAGTTCGTTTATGCTCTGATAATGGCTTCGAGGAAGCTAAGACATTATTTTTTGGCGCACAATGTAATTGTACCAACTTCATATCCTTTAGGAGATATGCTCCGAAGTAAGGATTCCACTGGAAGGATTGGGAAGTGGGCAGTCGAGCTAGCACCCTTCGGCATATCTTTCTTGGCAAGGACAGCTATCAAATCCCAAGTCCTAGCAGACTTCGTAGCAGAATGGACTCCACCTGCAAATTTGGTTCCAGAGAAGTCAAGTGACGGAGTTTGGACGGTTTACTCCGATGGGGCTTTCCAAGCATCCGGAGCAGGCATTGGAGCAGTGTTGATTTCACCGTCAGGGCAAAGAGCAATGTACTCCGCAAGACTCAACTTTAAGTCTACCAATAATATAGCGGAGTATGAAGGTATTTTATTGGGACTCCGAAAAGCACGTGCTCTAGGGGCTACAAGAATAATTATAAAGACAGATTCTCAGATAGTAGCAGGGCACGTAGACAAAAGTTTCCAAGTTCGGCATCCACAGCTTGCGAAGTACTTAGAAGAAATCCGTAAAATCGAAGCACACTTCAAGGGTATTTCCATTCGGAGTATACCAAGAGCAGAAAATGTGCAAGCGGACATCTTAGCAAAAGCTGCAGCCGGAGCTGTGGATGTGCCCGAAGAAGCTTTTACGAGGAAATCAATATACCTTCGGTGCCACAAATTCCCTCTGCGGAGATTCTTTGCATTCCTAGTGCAGATTGGAAAAATTCGATCATGGAACTTTTACAGGGAGGAACAAATTTGCCCGAAGAGCCGCAGCTGTCAAGATTAAAGCTCAGAGCCAGAAACTATCAAATAATCAACGGTATATTATACAAGGCCGGAGTATGTTCCCCTCTACTCCGATGTATATCTCAAGCCGAAGGCCAAGAAATTCTTCAAGAAATTCACGAAGGCCTTTGTGGTAGCCATTTAGCCCCTAGAGCTTTGGCAGGAAAAACACTTCGCTAGGGGCTTTATTGGCCTACAATCACAGCTGATGCGGAGAGCTTAGTCCGCAGTTGTCAAGGATGCCAGTGGATGGGTCGACGGAGTCATCGCCCACCAACAGCTCTTCAAGTCATTGCTCCGGTATGGCCTATGGCCAGATGGGGTATGGATTTAATTGGTCCCTTTCCGGTAGCCAAGGGAAATCTGAAGTTCGCAGTGGTAGCTATTGAATATTTTTCTATGTGGGTGGAAGCAGAACCCTTAACAGCTATCACTTCGAACAATGTACAGAAATTCTTCTGGAAGAACATTATTTGCCGGTTCGGAGTGCCTAGATACCTCACAGTTGATAATGGAACACAGTTCGACGCAGAACCCTTCAGGAAGTTCTACGAAGATCTAGGCATTTAGCTATGTTTTGCTGCAGTGAGACATCCTCAGTCTAATGGAGCCGTAGAGCGAGCCAATGGAAATATTTTATCAGGGCTAAATCGAAGAATAGTAGGATTAGCAAAGGGACTGTGGACCGAAGAGCTTCCGAAGATTCTGTGGTCCATTCGGACTACGCAAACAAGGTCCACAGGTTTTACTCCGTTCAGACTACTATTCGGAGATGAAGCTATGACTCCAACGGAGCTCAAAGGAGGATCGTTTCGCAGCACCGAGTCGGACATTGAAGAAGAAAGACAAGCTTCGTTAGATTTGTCAGAAGAAACAAGACTTCGAGCTGTAGCAAATTTATCAAAGTATCATCAGCAGACGAAGGCTTGGTTTGACCCGAAGGTTAAGCTCAATGAACTAAGACCGGGTCATCTTGTTCTACGAAGCATTATAGCACCAGGGAAGTTAGGGAATAAATGGGAAGGTCCATACCTAATTGTCCGTTCAGGGCGCCCTGGTTCATTTAAATTAGCTAATTTAGAAGGTGAAGAGTTAGCACATACTTGGCATGCGAAGCACCTAAAGCGATACTTCGCATAAGGGCTCCTTGTAATTCGATTGTAATCATCTTCTAAATAAATAAAGCATATGATCCTGATAGTGCCTTCCCCTCATAGACTTCTAGCTTCCGAGTGGACGCACTGGAACCGCGGGGTCGACCGAGAGGGAAGTGTCATGAAGCTAGATTGTATTTTCGGACTTCGAACCCATAAAGTTCGAAGCTTCCGACGTGGGGGCTGGCATAATCCGGAGCCCAAGCCACCGGCTTGTAGGCATCCGTAAAAGAGGCCAAAACCACACCCTACGGAGTCCAAGCCATTGGCTGGTAGACTTCCGTAAAAAGAGCTGAAGGTGGCCAAAACCTACGGAGTCCAAGCCATTGGCTGGTAGACTTCCATAAAAAGAGCCGAAGGTGGCCAAAACCTGCGAAGTCCAAGCCATTGGCTGGTAGACTTCTGCAAAAAGAGCCGAAGGTGGCCAAAATATACGGAGTCCAAGCCATTGGCTGGTAGACATCCGTAAAAAGAGTCCAAAGCGACCATTGCAAACTCCGAACCATTGGTTTGACAGAGATTGAAAAAATAAGCCGAAGGTGGCTAAAGCAAAACAGAATTTGAGCCATGAGCTTCGAATGTCTGTTAACATAGTCCAAAGTGACAAATTTTTTAAGACACTAAAGATGTCCTGGAAGTTATCTCAAGTGATTTCTTTCATAAAACAAAGATACTAAGTTGCCATTCTTCCGACTGCAAATAGTCGAAGACATTTCATAAGATTTTAAAAGATCTTCAAATAACAGAGGGGCTCCGAACCCCCAAAAAATTGTACTCCGAAGTTTTTTCTTTGCGCATAACCATCTTTGAATACATTTCGAAGTTGCTTATACCCAAAGAGGGGCTAGTAAATATGGAGACAATTTTAAATCGGTATTCATTATTCAAATAAATGTGTTTACAGATTGCACTATGAAAAATTGGTATCTATACCAAGAAGGAATCGGAGACCTCTTCGGTCCCTAGAGCTAGGGGTGGAACGACTAGTTCCAGCATCGGAAGTTCTAATAACTTTACGTTTAACTCTCTTCCTCCCCTTCGAAGCTCTAAAATTCTTCTGCTCTTGTTGAAGCTCGACCCAAGTTCGAAGCCGTTCGGGGCTTCTTTCCCAGCTTCTAAGATCTTCAGATCTTTTATTTCGAGCTTCACCTTCGTCTTCAGACGAAATAGTGTCTTCAGAAGACGAGGTGTTTACGTTAACCTCTTTCTCTTCCTCTTTAATATAAGACAATACATCTTTGATTACTTCGAGCGCAATTACGTCGGAGTCATCTCGAGGAATTAGAAATCGAGGACGCTTGTAAGTCTTTAGAAGTTCGAAGGTGTTCCATAATGAGCGAAGTTCGTCGTTAAGCTCTAACACTTCGATGTCTTCCATAAGAGGCAAAGCCTAAAAATATGACACACGATTTTCATTGATAAATGTTTACAAGCATGAAGTTTACATAGTCAAAAATCCTAAATTATTCCTAAACATGCGGGTTCGAAGGAGGCTGACTGCTTGAGGCTTGGTTCCGAACTTGCTTTTGGCGTTGGCCTTCGTCGATCCAAGCCTTGATCGCAGTGCGACCTTCGGCTCTCCATGAAGCTTCAAAGGCCTGCCAGGCAGCAGTTACGCCTTCGGAAGGAGTTAGAAGCCACTCGTCGTCGAAGGTAATAGGGCCCTCTGCGCTCGGAGTGATTGTTCGGCCCAAGTCCTCGTAGTAACGAAGTAGTCCGAGGGCAGACACTTGTCCGGAGAGTTCTCCGTAACGAATGCCTGCCGTCTTCATTTGCTTCGCTGCTCCTTGGATCCTTTTTAACCGGTGCAGCAGAGTGACATTGTCATCTGAAGGAAGTGATCCAGTAGTACCGAAGTACTCCAGAACACCTAGCATCTGTTCTATGACTTCCGTAGCTACCTTCTCGGACTTAAGCTTTTCTTCGATTAATGCATCCTTGCTCGAAGTCGTTTCTGCTAGAACTCCGGAAATCCTAGCATTCTCCGTAGTTAAAGTATTCTTCTGATTTAGGAGTTGGCTAGCTTCCTCTTGGAGCCTCACAAGTTCGGACCCAGCATTAGCATGCTCCAACCGCACCCTTTCGATTTCCGCCCGAAGCACGATTCTTTCTGCTTCGAGCTCTTTATTTGTAGCCTCTAAGCCCTGTCTGGCCCTACGCTCCGTCGAAATCACATTATCCATTTGAACCACTCTAGCTTCGGAGAAAGACAAGTTGCGTTTAAGAGCTTCATTTTCTTCCCGAAGCTGAGCAATTTCATTTTCGCCTGATAAAGTTGCAGCGCGGGCCAAGACCGCTTGCTAAGAAAAGAAAAAACTGAAGTAAGAAACTATTCATGTATAATTTGCTATTGGTTCGAAGGTGTTCCGTACCTGGTAGGCTGCTCATTCCATAGCAACGTTTAGCTCCGAACTCTTCGCCCTGCTTAAAATTGCTACCAGCTCTGTCTCCCCGACTTCGCGACTGACTCGACCTAAAGGTTTGAGCAGAGTCCGAAGCCCGGTTCTTTACTCCAAAAAAGGAGTTAAAAGAGGGATCATTGCCGAAGCCTCTTGGTCATTTCTGCTTGGCGAAGCTCCGGAGCGTTCTCCTGAGGTCCTTGGAGCTTCGGTAGATGGCCCCCCCTCAGTAGATTGACTTTCGTCTGTTGATTCAGACGAAGTTGATCCTTGAGCAGGGAGAGGCTCTATATGTCTTTTACCCCTTCCAGGCCCTTGTTGAGCGACCTCCGGGTGCGGCTCCGAAGTTGTCGAAGGCCCTTGAATTGGATCTTCGCGATGTACTTCTACAGAAGGGAGCTCTGCAAAATCAAAGGTATTATACATTGTATAATTTTGCAGAAAATAATAAGAGAATTATGCGAAGTTTACCTTCGGCATTCTGGGGGCGATCGAGCACCGGACTGCTCGAAGGATCAAAGGTGAGGTCTTCGTCTGAATCCAAAGTTAAAACTTCAACTGCCAGAGTATTTCCTTGAGCAGTCCTTCCTTCATCCAAAACTGAAGTTGTAGCAAACGGAATTGGATTTCTCTAAGGGGTCCAGCCAAAGGACTGCTTGCCCCAACTTCGGCATAGAACCATCTCAGAACCCAATCAGTATACCATCTTGCATTGATGGCCTTGGTAGGAAACTGAAGGGCATACTCATCTCGAAGCCTAAAGTTGATACTACCGAAGGATACTACTACTTTTTCACCTCCGGGGCCTACGAAGGTCTTTGGTTGGCATGTTGCTCTATGTAGTGCAGCGAAGATCTCTGCCCTCCCCTCACAACCTTCGGCTCTCAACGCCCATTCAAAGATAGCCAGTCTAGCTACTGCATTCGGAGATAATTAGGGGAGAGTTACATGGAACAGATCAAGTACCTCCGCCAGGAAGTCTACTGCAGGAAGGCCCAAGCCGGCTTCGAAGAAGGCTTCAAATACAACTACTTCTCCGGGTCTTGGCGACGGAATCATTTCTTTGCCTGGCTTCCGGATCATGACTCCGGCACTAATTTTCCCTCCTGCTGCGATTGCCAATGACTCTCTCTTGTAGGTAGAAGGTCCCAATTGGAAAGATTGATACAAGTATTTTGTCGATGGCGGGCAGAGACCTTGGTCATCGACGATTTGGGGATTTCTCCCTCCTGCCGCCATGGATGTCATTGCTGGTGCCGGAGGTGCCGCCGTCAACGCTGCCGCCGCTGCTGCTGCAGCCGCTTGCTGCCAGGCCAAGGCCGACGGAGGTGCAGATCCCTTAGTCTTCACCATTGCGATCGCTGGATTGCTTTGAGGAAATGGAAGCTAGGGCTCAAAGAACTCAAGGGGCTAAAAAGTGTTTGATTGCGAGAAAGCGGTGAAAAGGTAACCGGGTAAGTTCTAGGCCTTCTATTTATAGCCTAGATTTCACTTTTTTACCGTTAGTCCATGTCGTTTCGCATTCCTGCCGTTACTTCTCTCCGAGATTAGCGCTTGCTACAGTTTCCGTTAAAAACAGAAAACTAACGGCTATTTTCTCTAAGTCTAAAAAGACTTTCGAACTTACTGAGTCGACTCTAAGATAGTTCGAAAAGCAATTATCCTAAGACTGATTCGGAGTTTATATCTTCATGCATTTCGGAGATGAACTAAAAAACCAATAACCCCTATGTTTGGTTATTTTTTCCTTCCGTATACTGCTCTCCTAACGTTACAGGTTAAACGGAGAAGCGTATTCGAGGGGCTACTGTTGTGGGAAAATATCTCATCTTCGGGGTTATTGTCGAAGCAGCATAAAGGCAGACAGCGGATTCGAAGGTTCCCAGACGTTCATCTTCGAAGATACCCGGAGTCAAGTTCGAAGTACGAAGATAGGCATTGGTTCGGAGTACATCTTCGAACTAAGGCTTTTCAAGATCTTTTCTGCCAGCTAAGATGGAAGACTTATCTTCTTTCTCATTAGATTAGTCTTTTACCATTTTAGCCCTATTAAGGGAGCCGAATAGTTTCCACTATGTCGGTTGTAACAGAGGGGTAAATAGGTCTTTTCCTTAATGTTTGGGCCTATAAATACCCCCGTTTAACCCTGTAATAGGGACCGAATACAAGTTATTCAATACACACATTCGAACTATTCTAAGTTGTTATCCTTTCGGAGGCTTAGAACAGTTCTCTTCGCAAACACTTCATTTGTTAGTTTCTTTTCTACAGAAACCTGTTAGCGTAATCTTTTACGCCAACAGGAAGTTTGTAAGCAACTTCCAAGGTACGTTTGTGGCCCCAATGTCAATGGGGAGTTTATTTCAGGTGAAGCAACGAGCAGGGGAGACGCTTCGGGAATACTTCACACGCTTCGCCCACACCAAATCGCAGATCAAGGGCTTGTCTACCTCTTCGGTAGTCGACGCCGCCCGCGAAGGGGTGTTGAACCCAGATCTCCTCAGCAAGCTTCATCGAAAACCAGTGTCGCCCGTGGCACAGCTGATGGCATACTTCGAACAGTATGCCAAGGCGGAGGAAGGCTGCCTCTGAAGAGCCGCAACACCTGCACCAGCCCTTCGGGAAGTGAAGACGGAGCCCAAAGCCTCAACCTCTCCGCAACCCCCTCACGACAATCACTTCAACGATCACAGGAGGGGAAAGAAGCACTTCCACTTGGAGGTGTTGAACATTGCACCCTCCATTCCGAAGGCACCTGCCAACTTTCAGCAGGCGCAAGGCTTCAAGGTTGGAGCTCCGAAGCCCCATGAAAGAATACCTAGCAGGTGCCAGAGCTTTTTCTGCTGCATGCATGGCGAGAATAGAAGCCATGACACGAAGGATTATGTAGCGCCCCGATTTACCAAATCGAGACATTATTGAATTTCCATAGAAAAACAATAATACAAGAGGTTCATCATGCGACAATCGTACATACGACAGTATTCATGGTACGCAGACCATAATTATTACATCAAAGACTTAGTAAAAACAGTAATAAAATAATTAAACAGCGGCATGACGAACTTCTTCTTCAGGATTTTTCTTCTCGACTGGGTCGCTACTCCAGACCGTCTTCGTAGTAAGCATCCTCTGTGAGGTCCAACGGGTATGAGTACAAAAGTACTCAACAAGCCACCGCAAATGCAAGTAATAATGCAGGATAATAAACAAGGAAGGGTAATGGCTAACATTGCGGAAAAGTACAGTTTCAGTTATTGCATTCAGTGTAATCATATTTTAATCGTGCGGAAAGTAAACATGAACATCATCAACATCAACTAACTCGAGGAGTACGTTTTACCTCCTCGCACAACAGTCCTTACATGTCAATCCATCATGCACATACATATTCAAAGTAAACTAACTGGGGGATGTCACGCAACCCGCCGTTGACCGTGGGCTCGGCTTTTCGAAAAGATTTAAGACTCTGATCAGAGATGTACTACTGTAGCCACAAGGCACGCACTCATCCCAAACGAGATGACCCATACCATGGGAACTCGTGCCAAAACCTCAATATGAGATGTTCCAAGCGATAACCACCCGCTCTAGGTTTCGCCGGCGCGCCGGGCTGCATCCCGGCTAACGTCGCACCCCCTTTTGCGCCACATTGGTACAAGTCACCCGCAGGTGCAACTTGACCCATCTCCAAATGGTGGCCTCGGTTTGGAACAACCCATACCTTAGTTAGGACTTACCCACTAGACTTGTGGTTAGTACGTAAGTGTATTGCAACGGATCCCTCAGACCGGTCCTTATAGTGCCCCGGGTGCTACCGACCAATGCCCTAGCTTGCACCCGGAACCCACCATGCATACACTCACAACCATAACTCATCACCAACAGAATTTCCAAGGATAAGAAGTAACGGGGATCATATAATAGAACAATTTTGCTACGACTCATTTTTATCCTATAGCGATCGTGTCAATACATTGGACACTAGCTAATATCATTGATCATATGGTGACAAGGAGGTTAGGCGAGATAGCATGGCTTGGGTTGCACATCAAGGTCGGGGGATCCTAAATAAATATATTGTAGGGTTCATTTGACTAATGCATATATAACCTATGTGTTTTAGCGATAGTTTAATCAAACATGGGTTCAATATGCTCAAAAGATTGGTTTGGTGACTTGCCTTGTTCAGCGAATGGGGAGGGAGGAACTTCCGGGAAGTACTCCGCTCCTCAGCGACGTCGTAGTCTTTTTAATATAATAAAGCAAAATAAAAGAGCACATTCAATCAAACAATATAACATTACATTAATAGCACATAAGTTACTGTTGGTTTGATTAAAAGTGAAATAATTCCATTGTTAAGGTTCTGAAAGTTATTTCATAAATAATTTAAAGGGATTAAATGAAGGGTTGTCCTTTTAGAAAAACAAGTGTTTAAATGTGAATAGTTCCATATTAAGTTCCCTAATAAGTTTGAAATGAAAAGTTCATGGTAATTTAGTGTTTTGCAGTATGTGAATAGAAGGAATAAATATGAATTTTTCTGAAGTTCAAACATTTGAATTCATATTTTAATCCTAAAGGCATTTGAATACTTATTTAAATGAACATGAAAAATTCAAAGTAAACCTACTGTTTTTATTGTATAAACATGTAGAGAATAATATTTTGAATTTTCTGAAATTGGAATGGCAATTTTTAGAGTTCAAATGCGCCAGATATGAATTTTACAAGTTTTAAACCTTTTTTGGAATTTATTTTCAAATTTTAAATCCCTCGGGTCCACGGTGAGCCAGGCCCACGATGAACCCGCGCACTGTGCGCGTGCGCCGGGTCGATCTGGACCGTCGGATCCAGATCCGACGCGCGAGGGCGAGGCGGGGCGCGTAAGTGAAAATGAACGGCCAGGATTAAAACACGCGAAAGGGTACTACGTGGACGCACGAGATCGATCGCGGGTTTTAAATGGAAATGGACGCGCGAGATTAAAACGTAACGCTTTGACCAGATCCGACGGTGCGGATTAGATCGCGTACGTGGGCTCATGTGCGTCGCCCGATCGCGATCGCACGGTCGGGATTAGATCCGACACGGCACGGGTACTCGACCCGTGCCGGTCGTCTTCTCCGACGACAGCGAGCGGACCAGGGGCCACGGCGAGCGACTAGGGCCCTATCTAAGCCTAGAAATGGAAAGAGGACACTACGGCGGTCACGACGGTACCTTAGGCGAGGCGAGGGGTCGACGGGAAGTGGTCGGCGGCGAGGGTAGACGACGAAGCTGTTCGGGCTCCTCGTCGGCGATGGTGTTCCGGCGATCTCCTTGACCAGCGGAGGCGTGGCCGAGGTAGGGGTCGTCCTTGCGGTCACGTTGGTGGCGGAGGCACGGGCGGAGGTGGTCCGAGGCGACGGCGAGCGGTGGCCGGAGGAGAAATAGAGGGAGTGCGCTAACAGGCGAAGTGCGGGCGCTCTGCTTGGTCTGAGTGCGAATGGATGCGTGAACCGAACGCGGTGTCGAGCAGCGGGTTAAATAGAGTCGTCGACGGGTGACAAATACAAGGAAAGCCGAGGAGGGGGATTAAGTCGCCGGCGAGGGCTCGGCCATGCATGCGCAGCGTCATCCCGGGGCGTAATCGCGAGGATTAAAGAGGGGAAACGGTCAGTGCGACGCGGGGGACCGAGTAATGGCGGTAATTTAATGGGGGACGGGCCGGCGAGGCGGATCCGAGGGCGAGGTCGTCAGCCGGCGCGATTTGGGGGCGGTGGCGCGAGGTAGACGACGGGTCTGACAGACGGGGGCCACTGGCCAGCGGGCGTGAGCGAGCGGGGTGGCGACTGACGGGTGGGGCCGCGGTGTCGGGTGCGCGCGCGAGGGGAGGAAATCGGCACCGACAGGTGGGGTCGGCTTGTCAGCCTAAGGGGTGCGAGGTAACGGGCTGGGCCGGCCGGGAGAGAGAGAAAGGAGGGAGAGGGGCCCATTACTGTTTTTAAAACATTTCTGAATAAAAATAATTCCAGGAAATAGATTAAAATATTAGGGCTACTTCCAAGGTTGGTAAAAATTTACAAAAATTCTCAAAAATGGATTTTGGTCTTAGGATCATATACAAAAAGTTTCATCTCCTGGTTTGGCCATCTACTCTATGTTGTAGTTCAAAAGGGTATAAAAGAGTATTAAAAGTATTTTCAGAAATATATATTCCAGGAAATTGAATTTAATAATATTTTTATTGTTTTGAAAATTTGGGGTGTTACAAACCTATCCCCCTTACAAGAATCTCGTCCTCGAGATTGGAACGTTACTCGAATAATTCGGGATATTGGGCTTTCAGTTCGTCTTCCTTTTCCCATGTGGCTTCTTCGGCGGGATGGTTGTTCCATTGGACTTTGCAGAAGCGAACAACGCGACTCCTGGTTACTCTCTCCTTGGTTTCCAAGATCTTGACGGGTTTCTCTATGTAGGTCAAGTCTTCTTGGACATGAAGCTGCTGAAGGTCGGCTTGCTCGGTGGGTACACGGAGGCACTTCTTCAGCTGAGAGACATGGAACACATCGTGAACTCCTGCCAAGGATGGAGGCAGTTCAAGTTGATATGCCACTTCTCCTTGTCGTCGGAGGATCTGGAAAGGTCCGATGTAGCGGGGTGCTAGCTTGCCTTTCATGTTGAACCTTTAGTGCCACGGAGGGGAGTGACTCAGAGATAGACATAATCGCCCTCTTCAAAGGCTAGGTCTCTTCGACGGTTGTCGGCATAGCTCTTCTGATGGGATTGGGCTGCCTTCAATAGGTCTCTTATGATCTTAACCTTCTCTTAGCTTCTCTTAATAAATCAGTCCCAAACAGCTGCGACTCTCCGGTTTGATCCCAGAGCAACGGCGTTCTGCACTTACGTCCATAGAGTGCTTCGAACGGGGACATTTGTAGGCTGGCTTGATAGCTGTTGTTGTAGGAGAACTCTGCATATGGTAAGTTCTTGTCCCACATTCCGCCAAAGTCTAGAGCACAAGCTCTAAGCATATCCTCCAATATCTGGTTGACCCTTTCGGTTTGACCATCGGTCTGTGGATGATAGGCGGTGCTAAAGTTCAGCCGGGTGCCGAGTTCCTCTTGAAGGTTCTTCCAAAACTTGGAGGTAAACTGACTCCCGCGGTCAGATACAATCTTCTTAGGAACTCCGTGAAGGCACACGATCCGGGTCATATACAACTCAGCCAACTTGGCGACGGTGTAAGTTGTCTTGACCAGAACGAAGTGAGCTACCTTGGTGAGTCGGTCGACGATCACCCAGATAGAGTCGTGACCAGCTTGGGTTCTGGGCAGTCCCGTGATGAAGTCCATTCCTATCTCTTCCCACTTCCATTCAGGGACCTTGAGAGGTTGAAGAAGTCCGGCAGGTCTCTGATGCTCTGCCTTGACTCGCCGGCATGTGTCACACTTGGCCACATACTCAGCTATTTCCCTCTTCATGCTGACCCACCAATATTTTTCCTTTAGGTCTTGATACATCTTTGTACTTCCGGGATGGATGGAGTATAGAGTATCGTGGGCTTCTTGAAGGATGAGGGTCTTCAATTCAGGTAGGTTGGGTACGCATATCCGTTTTCCGAACCAGATGGTACCATGCTCGTCCTCGGAAAATCCGGGGGCTTTACCCTTCCTCATGTTCTGCTGGATCTCCAGGATGTCCGGGTCTTCCTTCTGCTTTTCTCGGATCTGGTCTATTAAGACAGGCCGAGACTCCAAGGCAGCGAGGTACGCTCGGGTGGTGATCCCTAGGTTTAGCCTTTCCATCTCCTTGTAGAGTAAAGGAGCTTGGTCCTGAATCATGATGGCATTGCAGTACCCTTTTCGACTAAGGGCGTCTGCCACCACATTCGCTTTGCCCGGATGATAATGGATGCCCAAGTCGTAATCCTTGATCAGTTCCAACCATCTCCTTTGCCTGAGATTCAGATCTGGTTGGGTGAATATGTACTTGAGGCTCTTGTGGTCGGTGAAGACCTCACACCGATTTCCCACAAGGTAATGTCTCTATATCTTCAAGGAATGAACCACGGCTGCTAATTCCAGGTCGTGGGTTGGGTAGTTCAGCTCATGCGGCCTTAGCTGTCGGGAGGCGTAGGATATCACTTTCCCTTCTTGCATTAAGACGCATCCTAATCCTTGCTGAGAGGCATCACAGTAGACGTGGAAGTCTTTCCGGATGTCTGGCAGAGTCAGAATGGGAGCTGATACTAGCTTCTTCTTGAGGGTCTGGAAGCTTTCTTCGCAGTCGGGGGTCCATTCAAACTTCACTTCCTTCTGCAACAGTCTGGTCATAGGCTTGGCGATCTTGGAAAAATTCTCGATGAACCGGCGGTAGTATCCGGCCAATCCGAGAAAACTCCGGATCTCGGTCACCGTTGTGGGCTGCAGCCAGTTGGTTACTGCTTCCACGGTGGTTGGGTCCACTGCTATTCCTCCGGCAGATATAACATGGCCGAGGAACTTCACCTCAGACGACCAAAATTCGCATTTGCTGTATTTGGCGTACAGTTGCTGCTCCCTTAGCTTTCCGAGGGTCAGACGGAGGTGAGTCTCGTGTTCTTCCTTGGTCTTGGAGTAAACGAGGATATCGTCGATGAATACCACGATGAACTTGTCCAAGAACTCCATGAATACATTGTTCATCATGTTCATGAAAAAGGCTGGGGCATTCGTGAGTCCGAACGACATCACGGTGTACTCGTAGAGTCCATAGCGGGAGGTGAAGGCAGTCTTGGGTATGTCTTCTTCTCTAATCCTCAACTGGTGATAACCTGACCTGAGGTCGATCTTGGAAAACACCGAGGATCCTTTCAGCTGATCGAACAGGTCGTCGATCCGAGGCAATGGGTACTTGTTCTTAATGGTTACGTCGTTCAAGGCTCTATAGTCCACGCACATCCTCTTGGTCTTGTCCTTCTTCAAGGCAAATATAACCGGTGCACCCCAGGGTGAGGTACTCGGTCGGATATACCCTTTTTGCTCTAGGTCTTCGATGTTGCTCTTGACTTCAGCTAGTTCATTAGCGGCCATCCGGTACGGGCGCTTGGAGATTGGAGTGGTCCCGGGGACAAGTTCGATTCTGAATTCGATGTCCCGCTTGGGAGGCATTCCGGGTAGGTCTTAAGGGAAGACATCCGCGAACTCCTTGACTATAGGTACCTCTTCAAGAGCTATCGAGCGAAGGGATGCTCCGAGTGGTTTGCGACTGGTCATCCGAAAGGTGACGGTTGCGCCTTCAGGGTTGGTCACTGTGACAGATTTGTTGGCACAGTCGATCACTCCCTTGTGCTTCATCAACCAATCCATCCCTAGTATAAGGTCGAGTCCGGTGCATTGGATGAGGACTGGCTTGGCCCGAAACAGTACTCCTTGGATGACAATTTGAACCTTAGGGCTGTATAAGCGGGCTAAGGTCCTGTTGCCAGGAGTGGCAATCACCATGGGAATGGGTAGAGGGAGCACGTCCAGTTTGTTTGTTTTCACAAAATCTTCCGAGATGAAGGAGTGGGTTGCTCCAGAGTCAAATAATATTACGGCCGGTACAGAATTCACAGTAAACGTACCGAGCACGGCTTCAGGAGCCTCCTGAGCTTCCTCCGCGCTGATGTGGTTTACGCGGGCTCGCACCGCCTGGTTGGGTGCCATGCCTTGAGCTTGCTTGGGGTGGGGACACTGGTGCGAGTAGTGCCCTTCCTTGCGGCAGTTGAAGCAAACTACCGGCCTCCCTTGGCGATCCTTCAAGATCGGGGCCTTGGCGGCTGGTGTCAGCTGAGCGGCCGGAGCTGGTGGAGCGGGGCGAGGATGCCCGGCGTTGGATCCACTGGTGGCGTGAGGTGGCCTGTAGGCGGGCCGAGGATGGTAGGCGGGCGCTGGTGGCGGAGGGACGAAGCGGGGCCTCTGAGAGTTCGCCTGCTGATGCTTGAAGGCGATCATCTTCCTCTTCTTGAGGTCCAGCTTGTTCTGCTCAGTCTCTTGGATGAGCGCTTTGTTGACTAGCCGTTCGAATTCGGCGTAGTCGGTGGCGACGAGCTAGATGGACAGCTCATCCTTAAGTCCCCGGAGGAACTTGGCTTGGCGGAGGGCGTCGGTGCGCACTTCCTCCGGTGCGTAGCGGGCGAGGCGGTTGAACTCATGGAGGTACTCCATGACGGTCCTGTTGCCTTGCTGCAGGTCGCGGAACTCCTGCTGTTTTACCGCGATGACACCGGCGTGGACGTGGGCGGCACGAAAGGCAATGGTGAACTCCGCCCAAGTCACCACGTGGTCCTCCGGCTGAGACTCACGGTAGTTGTCCCACCATTCAGCGGCGGGACCCTGGAGCTGGTGAGTGGCGAAGGCCACTCGCTCTCGGTCGGTGCAGGGGAGGAGGTCGAGCTTCTTTCCGATGGTGCGAAGCCAGTCTCGGCCTCCATCGGGTTGGTGGTGCTCGAGAAGATGGGCGGGCGCACACGCAGGAACTCCGAGAGCTGCGGAGCGGGCGCGGGTGCTGGTGCGCGAGGGGCGGGTTCCCCGTTCTGCAGACGGTCCAACTGAGCCTGTTGGTTCTGCATTTGGGTGAGGAGGGCGGTGATCAGGTGGTTCTGATTTGCCATCATCTCCGCCAAGGTGGGGTGGTTGGCGGAGGGCGACCCAGATTGACGTGGGCCCGTTGCACCCCAGTTGGGTACAACACCCTCGGGCGCATCACGGCTTCCTTCTGCTCTGTTGTTGGAACCGGTGTTCTGGTGATCGGCCATCTTCTGAATATACATAGTGATAAAGCAAAGATGACGAAACAATAATACAACCAAAAATATCATATAAGATTCAAGCACATTAATATATAGAGTGGTATAAATTGTTCATTACATCCAAGCTCTTATTCCATCTACAACACAACTCGTTGCAGACGGCATCACATACAAAATTATGATTTTTATTTAAATAGCGACTCCTAACGCCTACTCGCCACCGGAGGCGGTCTCCGTACTCTCGGAACCACGAGTGCGCGGCTCCAGAGGGATGGTGGGCTCGAGAAAATTCTCGATGATGGAGTCGGAGACGAGGCCGGGGCGTGGTGTAGGGGCGCTGGTGGAGGGTCTGGCGGGGGAGGGTCGTGGCGGGATCCTCTTGGGGCGAGGGAGGGGCTCACGGATGGGCTTCTTCTTCCTTGGAAGAAGAGGAACCATCTCCGCAATATCCTTCTGCAGCTGCATGATCTTGCGCTGCAACTCGCCATTCTGTTGGATCAAGTTCTTCGTTTCTTCACGAAGGAACTCAACCGCCTCATGGTGCTCGTCGGCGTCGAGCACTGCCTCGGTGTGGAGATCGTCCATAGCCTGTAGAAGACGCGACTGCCGGGCCATGACCGGATCACGCACGGAGTGAACTCCGAGGTAGATGCTACGGTGGGCTCCGGGAGTACGCTTCGGCACAAGCCGGAAGGACGAGTTCTGAAGACGATCATCGTAGATCATCCTCAGCTCCATGAGGGCCTGGAGGGCGACTCGTTGGCACGCGACGTCGAAAGTCGGGCCTCCAAGTGCGGTGGTGTAGGGCGGCAGATGCTCTCCGGAGCCGTGGACGGTGAGGGAGACGTCGCATGGCCCGGCGAACTCGTCGGGGTACACTCCTTGAAATTCGGGTTCGAAGAGGAACCCGAGGAAGGTGAGCATCATACGGAGCTCCCGGACGAAGCCCTCGTAATGGCGGCAGTAGCTGTGGACTTGGTAGACTGGCATCTACAAAACAACAAGTTGAATAAAAGTGAGGAGAGGAACAAAGTTTATAAAGTAGATTTTCGAGAAATAATTTCCTGTGGCTAATGGCTAGGCGGGTCTGTTTGGCTTCCTACAGTCAAGTCGGCTCTGATACCATCTTGTAGCGCCCCGATTTATCAAATCGAGACATTATTGAATTTCCATAGAAAAACAATAATACAAGAGGTTCATCATGCGACAATCGTACATACGACTGTATTCATGGTACGCAGACCATAATTATTACATCAAAGACTTAGTAAAAACAGTAATAAAATAATTAAACAGCGGCATGACGAACTTCTTCTTCAGGATTTTTCTTCTCGACTGGGTCGCTACTCCAGACCGTCTTTGTAGTAAGCATCCTCTGTGAGGTCCAACGGGTATGAGTACAAAAGTACTCAACAAGCCACCGCAAATGCAAGTAATAATGCAGGATAATAAACAAGGAAGGGTAATGGCTAACATTGCGGAAAAGTACAGTTTCAGTTATTGCATTCAGTGTAATCATATTTTAATCGTGCGGAAAGTAAACATGAACATCATCAACATCAACTAACTCGAGGAGTACGTTTTACCTCCTCGCACAACAGTCCTTACATGTCAATCCATCATGCACATACATATTCAAAGTAAACTAACTGGGGGATGTCACGCAACCCGCCGTTGACCGTGGGCTCGGCTTTTCGAAAAGATTTAAGACTCTGATCAGAGATGTACTACTGTAGCCACAAGGCACGCACTCATCCCAAACGAGATGACCCATACCATGGGAACTCGTGCCAAAACCTCAATATGAGATGTTCCAAGCGATAACCACCCGCTCTAGGTTTCGCCGGCGCGCCGGGCTGCATCCCGGCTAACGTCGCACCCCCTTTTGCGCCACATTGGTACAAGTCACCCGCAGGTGCAACTTGACCCATCTCCAAATGGTGGCCTCGGTTTGGAACAACCCATACCTTAGTTAGGACTTACCCACTAGACTTGTGGTTAGTACGTAAGTGTATTGCAACGGATCCCTCAGACCGGTCCTTATAGTGCCCCGGGTGCTACCGACCAATGCCCTAGCTTGCACCCGGAACCCACCATGCATACACTCACAACCATAACTCATCACCAACAGAATTTCCAAGGATAAGAAGTAACGGGGATCATATAATAGAACAATTTTGCTACGACTCATTTTTATCCTATAGCGATCGTGTCAATACATTGGACACTAGCTAATATCATTGATCATATGGTGACAAGGAGGTTAGGCGAGATAGCATGGCTTGGGTTGCACATCAAGGTCGGAGGATCCTAAATAAATATATTGTAAGGGTTTCATTTGACTAATGCATGTATAGCCTATGAGTTTTAGCGATAGTTTAATCAAACATGGGTTCAATATGCTCAAAAGATTGGTTTGGTGACTTGCCTTGTTCAGCGAAAGGCGAGGGAGAGACTTCCGGGAAGTATTCCGGCTCCTCGACGGCGTCGTAGTCTTTTCAATAATAATAAAGTAAAAATAAATACAACATTCGATATAAACAACGTAAAATCACACAACAAGCATATGGGTTTAAGTTGGTTTGATTTTAAAGAAAATTAGTTGTTAAGGTTCTGAAATTTATTTCATAAATAATTTAAAATGAATCAAAATGAATTATTGTTTTTCATAAAAGGGTTTTTAGGTGTGAATAATCCCATCTTAAGTTTTCTAATTAATTTAATATGAATGTTTCAGAGAAAACTCTGTGGTTCTAGTATATAAACAGAAAGAAATAAATATAAATTTTCTGAAGTTTAAATATTTGAATTTATATTTTAATCCTAAGGGCATTTGAATACTTATTTAAATGAACATGAAAAATTCAAAGTAAACCTACTGTTTTTATTGTATAAACATGTAGAGAATAATATTTTGAATTTTCTGAAATTGGAATGACAATTTTTAGAGTTCAAATGCGCCAGATATGAATTTTGCAAGTTTTAAACCTTTTCTGGAATTTATTTTCAAATTTTAAATCCCTCGGGTCCACGGTGAGCCAGGCCCACGATGAACCCGCACACTGTGCGCGTGCGCCGGGTCGATCTGGACCGTCGGATCCAGATCCGATGCGCGAGGGCGAGGCGGGGCGCGTAAGTGAAAATGGACGGCCAGGATTAAAACACGCGAAAGGGTACTACGTGGACGCACGAGATCGATCGCGGGTTTTAAATGGAAATGGACGCGCGAGATTAAAACGTAACGCTTTGACCAGATCCGACGGTGCGGATTAGATCGCGTACGTGGGCTCATGTGCGTCGCCCGATCGCGATCGCACGGTCGGGATTAGATCCGACACGGCACGGGTACTCGACCCGTGCCGGTCGTCTTCTCCGACGACGGCGAGCGGACCAGGGGCCACGGCGAGCGACTAGGGCCCTATCTAAGCCTAGAAATGGAAAGAGGACACTACGGCGGTCACGACGGTACCTTAGGCGAGGCGAGGGGTCGACGGGAAGTGGTCGGCGGCGAGGGTAGACGACGAAGCTGTTCGGGCTCCTCGTCGGCGATGGTGTTCCGGCGATCTCCTTGACCAGCGGAGGCGTTGCCGAGGTAGGGGTCGTCCTTGCGGTCACGTTGGTGGCGGAGGCACGGGCGGAGGTGGTCCGAGGCGACGGCGAGCGGTGGCAGGAGGAGAAATAGAGGGAGTGCGCTAACAGGCGAAGTGCGGGCGCTCTGCTTGGTCTGAGTGCGAATGGATGCGTGAACCGAACGCGGTGTCGAGCAGCGGGTTAAATAGAGTCGTCGACGGGTGACGAATACAAGGAAAGCCGAGGAGGGGGATTAACTCACCGGCGAGGGCTCGGCCATGCATGCGCAGCGTGATCCCGGGGCGTAATCGCGAGGATTAAAGAGGGGAAATGGTCGGTGCGACGCGGGGGACCGAGTAATGGCGGTAATTTAATGGGGGACGGGCCGGCGAGGCGGATCCGAGGGCGAGGTCGTCGGCCGGCGCGATTTGGGGGCGGTGGCGCGAGGTAGACGACGGGTCTGACAGAAGGGGGCCACTGGCCAGCGGGCGTGAGCGAGCGGGGTGGCGACTGACGGGTGGGGCCGCGGTGTCGGGTGCGCGCGCGAGGGGAGGAAATCGGCGCCGACAGGTGGGGTCGGCTTGTCAGCCTAAGGGGTGCGAGGTAACGGGCTGGGCCGGCCGGGAGAGAGAGAAAGGAGGGAGAGGGGCCCATTACTGTTTTTAAAACATTTCTGAATAAAAATAATTCCAGGAAATAGATTAAAATATTAGGGCTACTTCCAAGGTTGGTAAAAATTTACAAAAATTCTCAAAAATGGATTTTGGTCTTAGGATCATATACAAAAAGTTTCATCTCCTGGTTTGGCCATCTACTCTATGTTGTAGTTCAAAAGGGTATAAAAGAGTATTAAAAGTATTTTCAGAAATATATATTCCAAGAAATTGAATTTAATAATATTTTTATTGTTTTGAAAATTTGGGGTGTTACAGATTATAAGGCGGTATTTACCCTTCGAGGTGAATACCTGGGACGAAGTACAGGGCGAGGTACTTCGGATCGAGCCCCTCCAGCGGCACGGTCGGAGCCTGTGCAAATCGTGGCTCGAGCCGGTGTCCCTGAAGCCCCCATGCAGCTACCGGTGGCCAACATTATGCCACCACCGAAGCAGGAAGACCCCCAAGACTGCGGCAAGCGAGTGGTCCTGCCCATCTCCAGAGGGGGGCACTCGGTAACATGTCCAAAAGGCAGCAGCGAGAATACGTCCGCGAAGTAGGACACATAGGGACCTCAAATTCCGCGGAGGGAATGCCCAAATGGTCTCATGTACCTATTTCCTTTACTGCCAATGATGCTGCGGGGGTGAAGTTCCCCCATGCTGACCCCTTGGTCATTTCAGCAGATATAGCTGGGGTGGAAGTTCGAAGGATCCTGGTGGACGGTGGGAGTTCCACAGACATACTTTTTGTACAGGCCTTCGACCAGATGTGCATTCCTCGGAGGCATTTACTTTCGGCGGCCCGACCACGTCAAGGTTTCACAGGTCCGCCTCTCGATGCCCTTGGCCAAATAGGCCTTGAGGTTGCCTTCGGAGAGGGGCCCTTGGCCAGGGTGGAAGAGGTGATCTTCGACGTCGTCGACGCCCCATATGCCTACAATGCAATTTTCGGACGGGGGATGCTGAACCAGTTTGGGGCTATAGCACATCACAACTATCTATGTCTCAAGATGCTCATGCAAGGTGGAGTTCTCACTATTTCAGGAGACCAAGCTGTTGCCCGAAGAACGGAGTATGGCCACGACCAGCCATTGGACCCTCGGCAAGTACACAGTGTGACGGAGCACATGGAGGAGGTTCCAGAGTCTTCGAACTCCTCGAAGGGCCTTTACCTCAAGACAAGCCCAGAAGGTGATGTCGTCACGAAGATAATTCTGAAGGATGGCAAAGAATACCCAATACAGTTCGACAATGGGCTATCTCCGGAGATAGCTGCCTTGTTGGAAGAAGTAGTCAAGCAAAATTTGGACATCTTTGCCTGGACTGACGAAGACATCACCAGGGTTGACCGAAGTATCATCGAGCATAGCCTGCTTGTCAACCCGAAGGCTAGGCCAGTATGCTAGGGGCTCCGTAAGCTGTCTGCAGAGAGGGCATACCTCGCCAAGATAGAAGTGGAAACATTGTTAAGGGCTAGCATCATCAGGGAAGTAGCCCACACGGAGTGGTTGGCTAACCCTATTTTTGTCAGGAAAAAGGGCTCTGGCAAATGGCACATGTGCATTGATTTTACATCATTAAATAAAGCATGCCCGCGAGACCCCTACCCTATGCCCCGAATAGACCATCTGGTGGATTCTACGGCTGGCTCTGAATTACTGAGTTTCTTGGATGCTTACTCTGGTTATCATCAAGTCTGGCTAAAGCGAGAGGACGAAGCCAAGACAAGTTTCATAACCCCATCCGGAGTATTTTGTTATGTAAGAATGCGTTTTGGATTGCGGAATGCCGGAGCCACATTCTCACGTTTAATAGCTAAGGCTCTAGGTCACCAAATAGGCCGAAATGTCGAAGCCTATATGGATGACATTGTAATAAAGAGTGCTGTAAAGCACCAGCATAGCCTAGACGTAGCTGAAACATTTGAGAGCCTCCGAGCATGTGGAGTCCGCCTCAACCCTGAAAAATGTATATTCGCGACGCAAGCAGGAAAACTGCTAGGGTACTTAGTTTCGAGTAGGGGAATCGAAGCTAGCCCAACGCAGATAAGTGCATTGCAAAGAATGGCTCCACCAGAAAATTTGAAGCAAGTCCAGAAGTTAACAAGACGGCTCATAGCTCTTAGCATATTCCTGGCTAGATCAGTCGAACGAAGCCTTCCAATTTTCAAAGCTCTAAAGGGGTCCGAAAGTTTCAACTGGACACCAGAATGCCAGAAGAGCTTCAATGATATCAAAGAGTACCTCGGAAGCCTGTCGACACTTACTGTGCCCCTCCTGGAAGAAACTCTCCTTCTTTATCTTGCAGCAATGGGCTCCGCAGTAAGTGCAGTATTGGTCAGAGAAGTTGATGTAGGACCGAGAGTAGCGACCAGAGGGGGAGGGGGTGAATGGGCGCCTAAAAATTCTTTCGAATCTATGGCCTGCTCCCAACACCCAACGCACCTCAAAAGACTAAGCAGCAAACCGTAAACAGATCACCGAAGCCTAAAAGTATCTAGCCTATAAACAACCGGTGTCCTAGACATAGAAATACCAATATAGTGCTAATAGGCAGATAAACCAAGCATTCAAAACATGGCAGAACAAACTTCACAACAATTAATCTAAGTGCACATAGTACAAGATGAGAAGTTACTGTTCAAAGTTTGTCTCCAGTAAGGTACTTGGCGAAGCCTGTAGTGTCGAAGTCTGCTTCGAAGTAGCGAAGCTTGCTTCGGAGTTCTCTATTGAAGGTTGTCGATCGTAGTCTGCAACGTCGAAGTGTGTCGCTATCGAGGCCAAGAAAAACAGAGTATGTTCGAAAACTGCAGAAGTCAGTTTCGAAGTTGTGGTACTGTCTTTCGATGCCTGTGGACAAGCTTCGAATTCGAAGCCTATAACAAACGAAGCTACAGGACAACCAGAACAGACTTCGCTAGCTAGACTCTGAACAACAAGCCTGAACACGAAAAATTCGAAGTCTTCACATACTTCGCCATAACTTCGAACCTGCAAGAACTATGGACCTACTCCGACACACGTGCTACTACTGACCGAAGCTAGAACTCTGAAGGCGTGATCCCCAGTAAAGCGAAGTCAGCTGGTTCGGTCAAGAGCTCCTTGCAAAATAGTGAGACAAACTTCGAAACAAGACCAAAAATCAGTGAAGTGCTGTAACAATCTCGAAGTCGGTGAAAAATCAGAATCCAAATTTCGCTGTAGGGCTTCGGAACAAAGTAGCGACGCTAGCTTTGAAATCGAAGCCTCCGGCGTTCGCATGCGATGGACAGAGAACACAACAGCTACTTCAGTAGCTGTAGGCTAGCATTTTAGTTGTAGTTTCTGCAGGAGAGAGACGATTTCCTGTGCAAAAACTGCAGACACAGCTGCTCTCAAAAGCTAGGATTAACCATGTACAACTAGTTTTTCTAGGCAAGTAATCAAGTACTAGCTAGCTGGGTATAGCTTCCTGCCATGAACAGGCTAGGGAACAGAGTAGCTGCTTCAGCCGTGCAGTCAACAACAGCAGAAAAAACAAAGGCTAAAACTCTGCACAACAGCTGCAGGCTAGATAAAAATAAAAGCACTCCTGAACTGCAGCTAGTCTGCGTGATCAAACAGAAAAGGCTACTGAAATCACAAATGCATTAAAATAAATGAGTACAGTGGAAAAGTATCATGAACACCAGAGATTTCGAGAAACAAACAAGAGCCTCTGAGGCGGAACCAGAGGTCAGAAGCAAATAAAACACACGCAATCCGAGAAGATCAAAACTGATGAGGACATCACTTCACATGATACACACATGGAGCCTCCACCTACAATTCAATTACAAGGACCAATCACACGCGCCCGTGCCCGTCGCTTGAACCATGAGGTTAATTCTTTCCTTAGCAACTATGTTAATATTTGTTTGGACAGGATGCTACTGAATACTAGTGATATTTTGTTGCTTAGGAACATGGGAGATGGAATAGAAGAGTTGGAGTTGAAGACGGAGCCGCACGGATGATTTGAAGTCAAGAATTCGCTGGTTCGGACTACATCGACCACCATGCACCAAAATGGGCATAACTTCCTCATACGAAGACCGATTGGCGCGTTCTTGGACGTTTTGGAAAGCTAAGGAGAAGACGGATCTTTTGCCGTTGGTTTAGTCTCATTTGGAGTGTCGAGTCGATCTGTGTGTTTAAAACAGTCCTGCGTGACAGAACTGGGCCGTGTTGGCCCATAATCTGAGTCTGTACGTCTTCTTGCCCACAGCCCGTGTCTGTTCGCCTTCCACAGGCTGCCCACGCCTTATATACTCACACCAGCCGCCTCTAGGGTTAGGTTTTGCTTTGTTTGCATCTACACTTGTGTGTTTAGATCCCGCCCCTTGCACCGGACCGATTGGCTGCTGCATAGGCGTTGTGAAACCTCACCTTTTCATCGTTTGTCTTTGTTTTGGCATTCGACTTGTATCCTTCCCGTTCTTGCTTGTGTTCTTGGGTTCGCTTGCAGGAATTAGCCTTCGTGGCGAGGTCAATCGTGTCCTGCGTGGTTGATAACCAACGGAGACAGTGGTGTAACGATTGCAAGGTTTTGATCCGCCGGACCGGAGCCTTGAATCGCCAACGTCGAGATTCTCCGCCAACCCAAGTTATCCTTTACCTAGCGGAAGATCGGGACCAATCTCCCATCAGTTGGTATCAGAGCTCAGATTTCCCGTTAGGTAATCTCGATCTGCTTTTATTTTTACCTATAGTCCAGAAAACCACACCAAAAAAATTCCCCACCGAGAACCCCTTTGTGCCTTGCGATTTTAATTTCAGTTTTAACTTTGTTGAGTTCGTGTTCTTGGTCGAGTCTTGTTGCTGGTTTAGTAATCCCTTTGTGTCGTTTGAGTAGTAGTTGGTCTTGTGTCTCAAAAAAAATTCCCCACCCGAAAACCCCCCTCCCCAGCCCTACTCGTTTTCCACATCGAGTCTTTGTGACCCCCTTCGGTAAAACAGGCATAACTTTTCGCTCGTTTGGCAGAAAAATCTGAAATTTTTTGAGCGTGCTCCTGACCCAATTTGGGGGGTACCCTAACAGGGTTACCCTGTTAGCCCTCACCAAAATCGCCAAACAAATCAGGAAAATAAAGAAAAAAATTGGTCAAAGTTTCTGCTCGCCGGTCAGCGAACTTGTTGAATTTTTGTGAGCCACATCCCACCTCAGTTGTAGGTGCCAATTTTTGTGGTTGCATCTCTGGTCATCCTTGTTCAAAAAAAATAGAGTGAAAAAAAAGAAAAAAATATAAAAAAAAAGAGAAGCGGTCCTGTTAGTTGCTTGTCCGATCCCTTGTCCGAACTCTTGTCCGATCTCTTGTCCGATCAGTGGCAGGCAGTGGCAGTTTCTGCTTGTCCGATCCCTTGTCCGAACTCTTGTCCGATCTCTTGTCCGATCAGTGGCAGGCAGTGGCAGTTTCTACTTGTCCGATCCCTTGTCCGATCTCTTGTCCGATCTGCAGAGAGCTGATTTTGGCCTGTTATTGCTTCCATTTGATTTTTGGGCACATAGTTTCCCTCTATTGCTTGAACTTTCACATTGGGAGCACTAAGGCCAGCAAATTTGACGAGTACTAGGGAATACTTATTGAACTTGGTTTAATTGTTATTACTATCGCTAATCCTTGCTACTCACTTTGCCTTCCAAACTACACCTTTCTCTTGGTCAGGACAGGTTCATTCCTTGCAATTGCCACCACCCTCCACTTGGTTCATCACCTGTAGGCCGGTGACCTCACTGCGGCATGGTAAGAACACTTGCAAGCGTGGGTAAGGCGCTTGACGGATTGCTTCCACCACACACCCCCACCCCACCTAGCTGTTTTCCATAAGGATTATTCTTTGTTGTTTTGTCTTTCACTAACATGGCAGATAACAGTGGTACCCCTCCATCTGATTTTAATGAATGTGTCTCACGACGTGCTCTACTAGAGTCTCAGCGGCAGACCCAACATTCCATCGAACGTCTCGCGCGTACTGTGGCTGACCTAGTGGACCGGATGACTGCCCTGGAGACACGATTGCCTGCTGCACAAGCCGAAGACGACCATATTGAGGAGGAAGACGACCTATCCTATGCCGGAAACAATGCCATTGACCCTGATGAGGCTGCACGTCATCGCTTTCAGTTCAACCGTCAAGGTATGGGCGGCCACCACAACCGCCGTCCACGAGGTAACAATGACAACCACAGGGACAATGATCCCTACTCTAAGGTAAAATTTTCAGTGCCTCCTTTTGCTGGCACCTATGATCCAGATGCATATTTAGATTGGGAGATGTCAGTCGAACAAAAATTTAATGCTCACATGGTTCCTGCTATCCACCGCGTGCGCTTAGCTACTAGTGACTTCACTGGATATGCTCTTCTTTGGTGGACTGAAATAGTTCAGGTTGGCAATGAACCACAAAATTGGGATATGTTAAAACGGCAAATGCGTGGTAGATGGTTTCCTCCTTCATATAAACGTGATTTGAGAAAAAAATTGCAGCGCCTAAACCAAGGAAATAAATCGGTAGAGGAGTATTATCAGGAGTTGCAAATAGGTTGCATGCATGCTGAAATTGAGGAGGACAATGAGGATAAATGACCCGTTTTTATGGTGGTTTAAGACGTGAAATCCAGGATATCATTGATTATAAAGAATACAATACTGTCACTCGTCTTTTCCACCTTGCTATGCTTGCAGAAAAAGAATTGCAGGGTCGCCAACAACCACAACGCAGCATGAGGACCAACATTGGTGGTGCTACTTCACACTCAAGTGGGCAGCAGCAACGACCACCACCACCACCTTCTCGACCGATGGCTACATCAGCACCTTCTACATCTACATCCCGGGCTGAGAGCTCCAAGGCTGCAGCATCCAAGGCGCCAGCCAAGCCCACCTCCTCGGTGGCCTCTACTGCACGTTTTGCAGCGATCCAGTGTCATAGATGCAAAGGATTTGGCCATGTTATGAAGGACTGCCCTAGTCAGCGGGCTTATATTGCTACGGAAGACGGTGGCTACGTAAGTGCTAGTGATGTTGAAGATGAATATGCACTTGCTGCTAACATTGCAGGAGATGACGACACATCCGATGATGACGTTGTTTTTGCGTCGGATGCCTTGGCTGACCATGAAGCACTTATTGTACAACGTGTCTTGAGCACTCACATGGAGCAGGACAATCGGGTACAACGGAATAATCTATTTCAGACCTTCTTCCTCGTCAATGACCGTCGTGTACGTGTCATCATCGACAGCGGTAGTTGCAACAATTTGGTGAGCCACGACATGGTAACGAACCTTCAACTTCCCACACGTGCGCATCCACACCCTTTCCATGTGCAATGGTTCAACAATAACGGTAAGGTTAAGGTAACACAAACTTCTCACATCAAATTTTCCATTGGTACATACTTCGGAGTTGCTGATTTTGATGTAGTACCAATGCAAGCATGTTCTATGTTACTTGGTAGACCTTGGGAGTATGATACTGATGCTACACACCATGGTAGGAGCAATAAGTACACATTTATGTATAAAGGAAAGAAAGTTACATTGCTTCCTATGACTCCTGCTGAAATTGTGAAATTTGAACAAGAAAAACATGCTAGGGACGCACAAAAGAGCAAACAACCTTCTGAAAATCAGCAAGTAGCCAAAATGCTTTCGAGGCAACAGAAAGATAAACTTGCTTCTCCTTCTTCATCACAAGTTATTAATCTGAAAGGACGTGTCATGCTTGCAACTAAAACTGACCTTGCTGAAATTTGTGATGATACTCCCATGATATATGGCTTGGTTTGCACGAACGTGCTGTTTTCACTTGCGCACATTCCTAGCTCTGTTCCTGTTGCAGTCACTGACCTTTTGCAGGAGTTTAAAGATGTTTTTCCTGCTGAGATACCACCCGGGCTGCCACCGATACGCGTCATCGAGCACCAAATTGATTTGGTCCCGGGAGCGTCTCTTCCTAATCGTGCAGCGTACCGTACCAATCCAGAGGAGACAAAAGAAATTGAGTGCCAAGTACAGGACCTTCTTGATCGTGGGTACGTCCGTGAAAGCCTTAGTCCTTGTGCAGTACCCGTTCTTTTTTACCTAAGAAAGATGGTAGTTGGCGCATGTGTGTTGATTGTCGTGCTATTAATAATATCACCATTCGATATCGACACCCTATTCCTAGATTGGATGACATGCTTTATGAGCTTAGTGGTGCCATTATCTTTACTAAGATCGATCTCCGTAGTGGCTACCACCAAATTCGCATGAAACTAGGTGATGAATGGAAAACTGCTTTTAAAACAAAGTTTGGATTATATGAGTGGCTTGTCATGCCTTTTGGACTTACTAATGCACCTAGTACCTTCATGCGCTTGATGAATGAAGTCCTACGGCACTTTATAGGACGCTTTGTGGTTGTATACTTTGATGATATCTTGGTTTATAGCAAATCTCTCTCTGAACATGTTGAACACCTACGTGCTGTTTTTTTTGTCCTCCGTAAGGCTAGAATGTTTGGTAACCTTGAGAAGTGCACGTTTTGCACGGATCGAGTTGTGTTTCTCAGATATGTTGTCACTTCACAGGGTATTGAGGTTGACGCGGCGAAGGTAGAAGCAATCAACAGCTGGCCGCAACCCCAAACTATCACACAGGTACGTAGTTTTCTTGGTCTTGCAGGTTTCTACCGGCGTTTTGTGAAAGATTTCAGCACCATAGCCGGTCCTTTGCATGAGTTGACCAAGAAGGGAGTTACTTGTACTTGGGAGCCAGCACAAGAGCAAGCTTTTGCCACACTCAAAGATCGTCTTACACATGCACCTCTACTTCAGCTACCCGACTTCAGTTAGCCTTTTGAGTTAGAATGTGATGCTAGTGGTTTTGGATTAGGAGGTGTGCTGCTACAAGGAGGTAAACCCGTGGCCTATTTTAGTGAGAAATTACATGGTCCACAGTTGAATTATTCTACCTATGATAAGGAATTATATGCCTTAGTGCGTGTGCTTGAAACTTGGCAACATTACCTTTTGCCTAAGGAGTTTATTATTCATTCGGATCATGAAGCATTGAAGCATATACGTAGTCAAGCAAATCTGAATAAAAGACATGCTAAATGGGTAGAATTTATTGAGACTTTTCCATATATCATTAAGCATAAGAAAGGGAAAGATAATGTGATTGCTGATGCTTTATCTAGACGTTATACATTGCTTTCTCAACTTGATTATAAGATCTTTGGTTTAGAAACATTGAAGGACATGTATGCTACTGATTTGGACTTCAAAGATGCTTTTGCAAATTGTACAAATGACCGTGCTTGGAACAAATATGTGCTGAATAATGGATATCTTTTTTGTGCTAACAAGTTATGCATGCCGGCTAGCTCTCTTCGCTTGTTGTTATTGCAGGAAGCACACGGTGGTGGTTTGATGGGTCATTTTGGATCAAAGAAAACCGAAGATGTGCTGTCCACACACTTCTATTGGCCTAGGATGAGACGAGATGTTGAGCGCTATGTGGCACGATGCACTACTTGCAATAAAGCTAAGTCCCGTCTAAACCCACATGGTCTTTATATGCCTTTGCCCGTTCCTAGTGTACCTTGGGAGGATATTTCTATGGATTTTGTGTTAGGATTACCTAGAACTAGGAGGGGGAGGGATAGTATTTTTGTGGTGGTAGATCGGTTCTCTAAAATGGCGCATTTTATACCTTGTCACAAGAGCGACGACGCTACAAATGTTGCTGATTTGTTTTTCAGAGAGGTCGTACGCTTGCATGGAGTTCCCAATACCATCGTTTCAGATCGTGATGCTAAATTTTTAAGTCATTTTTGGAGGACGTTGTGGCATAAGTTGGGGACGAAGCTGCTATTTTCTACTACTTGTCACCCCCAAACGGATGGGCAAACGGAGGTCGTCAACCGTACATTGTCCACCATGTTGAGGGCTGTTTTGAAGACCAACTTGAAGCTTTGGGAAGAGTGTCTACCTCATATTGAGTTTGCATATAATAGGTCAGTACACTCCACTACTAAGGTAAGTCTGTTTCAAGTGGTCTATGGCTTTAATCCACGTGCTCCTATTGATTTGCTACCATTACCACCATCTGAAAAATTGAATTTTGATGCTACTACACGTGCTGAATTATTGCTTAAGATGCATGAAACTACTAAAGCAAACATAGAGAAAATGAATGAGAAATATCGTGCTTATGGTAGTAAGGGTAGAAAAGAGATAACGTTTGAACCGGGTGATCTTGTTTGGTTGCACTTGCGCAAGGATCGTTTTCCTGATTTGCAAAAGTCTAAATTGATGCCCCGTGCTGATGGTCCTTTCCGTGTGCTTGAGAAGATAAATGATAATGCATATATATAAACTTGAGTTGCCTGCAGCTTTTGAGGTTAGTCCCACATTTAACATTTCAGATTTAAAGCCCTATTTGGGAGATGACGATGAGCTTGAGTCGAGGACGACTCCAATTCAAGAGGGGGAGGATGATGAGGACATCACTTCACATGATACACACATGGAGCCTCCACCTACAATTCAATTACAAGGACCAATCACACGCGCCCGTGCCCGTCGCTTGAACCATGAGGTTAATTCTTTCCTTAGCAACTATGTTAATATTTGTTTGGACGGGATGCTACTGAATACTAGTGATATTTTGTTGCTTAGGAACATGGGAGATGGAATAGAAGAGTTGGAGTTGAAGACGGAGCCGCACGGATGATTTGAAGTCAAGAATTCGCTGGTTCGGACTACATCGACCACCATGCACCAAAATGGGCATAACTTCCTCATACGAAGACCGATTGGCGCGTTCTTGGACTTTTTGGAAATCTAAGTAGAAGACGGATCTTTTGCCGTTGGTTTCGTCTCATTTGGAGTCTCGAGTCGATCTGTGTGTTTAAAACAGTCCCGCGTGACAGAACTGTGCCGTGTTGGCCCATAATCTGAGTCTGTACGTCTTCTTGCCCACAGCCCGTGTCTGTTCGCCTTCCACAGGCTGCCCACGCCTTATATACTCACGCCAGCCGCCTCTAGGGTTAGGTTTTGCTTTGTTTGTATCTACACTTGTGTGTTTAGATCCCGCCCCTTGCACCGGACCGATTGGCTGCTGCATAGGCGTTGTGAAACCTCACCTTTTCATCGTTTGTCTTTGTTTTGGCATTCGACTTGTATCCTTCCTGTTCTTGCTTGTGTTCTTGGGTTCGCTTGCAGGAATTAGCCTTCGTGGCGAGTGTTGGCGTAAAAGATTATGCTAACAGGTTTCTATAGAAAAGAAACTAACAAACGAAGTGTTCGTGAAGCAAACTGTTCTAAGCCTCCGAAAGGATAATAGCTTAGAATAGTTCGAAAGTGTGTATTGAATCACTTGTATTCGGTCCCTATTACAGGGTGAAATGGGGGGTATTTATAGGCCTAAACATTAAGGAAAAGACCTATTTACCCCTCTATTACAACCGACATTAAGGAAACTATTCGGTTTCCTTAATAGGGCTAAAATGGTAAAAGACTAATCTAATAAGATAGAAGATAAGTCTTCCATCTTAGCTGGCAGAAAAGATCCTGAAGGGCTTTGGTTCGAAGACATACTTCGAACCAGTGTCTGTCTTCGGGCTTCGAACCAGGTTCTGGGCATCTTCGAAGATGGTCTTCGGACAATCTTCGAACTAGTTGGCTGTCTTCATGCTGCTTTGACAATAACCCCGAAGATGAGATATTTTCCCCCAACAGTAGCCCCTCGAATACGCTTCTCCGTTTGACCTGTAATGTTTAGGAGAGCAGTATACGCAAGAAAAGTATTCATGCATAGGGGTTAACAGATTTATATCATCTCCGAACTATGTGGAGATAAATGCTTCGGATTGGCATTCGAAGGAGTTACATTCGAAGTAACTTAGAAGTGTCTTTAGAAAGACTGAAGACTTTTTAGACTTAGAAAAAATAGCCGTTAACCTGTTTCTTCTAACATAAGTTAAACGATCCGTTATTTTCGGAGGAAAATAACGGGCGAGAATGCGAAAGGGCAGAACTCAAACGGTAACAAACGGAACATTTAGGCTATAAATAAAGAGCCCAAAACTTACCCAATTACCTTTTCACCGTTTCCTCTCAGTCAAAAACTTTGTGAGCCCCTTGAGTTCTTGAGCCCTAGCTTTTGAGTTCCGGCGCCCTAATCTTTGAGTTCTTGAGCAACCGAGCGATCATAATGGTGAAGACCAAAGGATCTGCGCCTCCTTCGGCTTTGGCTCGGCAACAAGCAGCCGCAGCAGCAGCAGCGGCAACATTGGCGGCGGCACCCTCGATGCAGACGGGAACATCCATGGCGGCAGGGGGGAGAAATCCCCAAATCCCTGATGACCAAGGTCTGTGTCCACCTTCGACTAAATATTTGGATCAGTCTTTTGAGTTGGGGCCTTCTACCTGCAAGAGAGAATCTTTGGCAATCACAGCAGAGGGAAAAATTAGCAATGGAGTTATGATTCGGAAGCCGGGCAAAGAATCAATTCCATCACCAAGACCCGGAGAGGTTGTAGTGTTCGAAGCTTTTTTCGAAGCAGGCTTAGGCCTCCCTGCTGTGGATTTCTTGGCCGAAGTTCTTGACCTGTTTCATGTAACCCTCCCTCAGCTATCTCCGAATGCTGTAGCTAGATTAGCTATCTTCGAGTGGGCGCTGAGAGCCGAAGGTTGTGAGGGGAGGGCTGAAATCTTCGCTGCACTTCATAGAGCGACTTGTCAGCCGAAGACATTCACAGGCTCCGGAGGTGAGAAAGTGGTGGTTGCCTTCGGAAGCATTAATTTTAGGCTTCGAGACGAATATGCCCTGCAATTCCCTGCTAAGGCCATCAATGCTAGATGGTACACTGATTGGGTACTGAGGTGGTTTTATGCCGAAGTCGGAGCGAGCAGTCCTCTGGCTGGGCCTCTCAAAGAAATCCGATTCCGGAAAGAAGCCCTAGTGCAACCTGACGAAGGCCAGCTCGAAGCCCGCCTGAACCTGCTTGAAAAAGTTAGCCGAAGGCTCAGTATGCGAGACTTGGCTGAAGAATTCATCGGTCTTCAAATTCCTCCACTGATGGCCAACTGGCCTATCATCTTCGAAGATGACTCCGAAGGCGGCCTTCGCAAAATTAATTATACTTCGAGCCCTGCAGGTAACTTCGAAACCAACATGCATTGTACATGTTTACTTCGAAGAAAGACTAACTCGAATTATTTTTTAGCTTCTTCAGATCCTATTACATCAGAGCAAATCATAAGGGCTTCGGAGAAGATCCTGGGTGCTCCAACTCCGTCGGAAAAAGAATGGCGAATCAAATTAGTCGGAAGTTGGGAGCGATTTAATAGAGTATGGGGAATGCTGGAGTTAACTCCACCCCCTCTGATGGATTGGGTGCCTCAGGAAAAAGGCGCCAAGAAAAGAGTAGCTGAAGCCGGAGCTTCAAGTTCAGTGAAAACTCCGGTGAAGAAGGTGGCTCGGAAGCCAAAGAACCTCGCACCTTCGGATCCTGCTCCTTCAAGCTCAAGAACCTCACTTTCTGGTTCTAAAGAGGATGAAGGTACTTTATTAGTGGAATTAATTGATGAAGATGCAGCTCAACGAAGTATTCATATTGAAGATACTGCAGGTATACCGGAGCCTCAAGCCAACATCGAAGAAGTAAGAGCTCCGGATACCCAAGAGGAAAACAACGAAGCCCCTATGGGTGGAGATGAAGCCGAAGTTCCTGCAACTTCGGTTGTAGAGGAAAGGGCTGATCATGGAGATGCTCCGACAGCAGAGAATCTAACTGCGGAGTCAGATGATGACTTCACTTTTGATCCTCCGATCAGTCCAGTACTCGATCTCCCGGAGAATGTTGAAGGTAAATTTTTGCATAATTCTTATCAATTTCTGCAAAATTATACAATGTATAATATTTTTGTTTTTGCAGAGCCTCCTGTTGTCGAAGTATCTCATGAAGATATAATTCAAAGGCCTTCGACAACTTCGGAGCCACGCCCGGAGGTTACTCAACAAGGGCCTGGAAGAGGTAAAAGGCACATAGAGCCTCCTCTTACTCAAGGATCGACTTCATCTGAATCGACAGATGAAAGTGAATCAACCGAGGGGGGGCCATCTTCAGAAATTCCAAGAGCCTCGGAAGAACTCTCCGAACCTTCGCTAAGCAGAGCTGATCAGAAGGCTTTAGAAATGCTTCCTCTCATAACTCCTTTTTTGGAGGAGAAAACCGGACTTGGGACTTTGGTTAAACCTTTGGGTCAAGCCAGTCGCAAAGTCGGGGAAACAGAACTAGTAGCCCTTTTAAGCAGAGCGAAGGGCCCGGAGCTTAACCTTGCTGTAGAAAGAGCAGCTTATCAGGTATAAAGCATCTTCGAAGCAAATAGCAAATTATATATGAATAATTTCTTATTTCAGTTTTTCTTTTTTCTTAGCAAGCAGTCTTAGCCCGCACTGCGGCTTTATCGAGCGAAAATGAAATTGCTCAACTTCGGGAAGAGAACGAAGCTCTTCAAAGAAATTTTAACTTCTCCGAAGGTCGAGTAGCTCAGATGGATAACGTAATACTAGCAGAGCGAAGGGCTAGGCAGAGCTTGGAGGCTGCGAAGAAAGAGCTCGAAGCGGAAAGAATTGTGCTTCGAGCAGAGATTGAGAGACTGCGGACGGAGGATGCTGCGAAGGGGTCCGAACTTGTAAGGCTACAAGAAGAGGCTGGCCAACTCCGGACTCAAAAGAATGCTTTGACTACGGAGAACGCTAGAATCTCCGGAGTTTTAGCAGAAACAACTTCGGCCAAGGATGCGCTTATTGAGGAAAGGCTTAAGTCTGAGAAGGTGGCTTCGGAGGTCATCGAGCAGATGCTAGGTGTCTTGGAGTACTTCGGTACTACGGGATCACTACCTTCGGATGACAATGTGACTCTGCTGCGCCGGTTAAAGAGGATCCAAGGAGCAGCGAAGCAAATGAAGACGGCAGGCATGCGTTATGGAGAACTCTCCGGACAAGTGTCTGCCCTTGGATTACTTCGTTACTATGAGGATTTGGGCCGAGTAATTACTCCGAGCGCAGAGGGCTCCATCATCTTCGACGACGCAAGACTTCTGACTCCTTCTGAAGGCGTGGCTCCCGCCTGGCGAGCCTTTCAAACTTCATGGAGAGCCGAAGGTCGATCTGCGATCAAGGCTTGGATTGATGAAGGCCAACGTCAGAAGCAAGTTCGGAGCCAAGCTTCGAGCAGTCAACCTCCTTCGAACCCGCAGGTTTAGGAATATTTTAGGATTTCTAATCATGTAAAGCTTTATGCTTGTAAACATTTATCAATGAAAGTCTTGTTTATCATATTTCTAGGCTTTGCCTCTTATGGAAGATATCGAAGTGTTAGAGCTTAACAGCGAACTTCGCTCACTGTGGAACACCTTCGAACTTCTAAAGAGTTATAAACGTCCTCGATTTCTTATTCCTCGAGATGACTCCGGCGTTATTGCGCCCGAAGTAATCAAAGACGTATTGTCTTATATTAAAGAGGAAGATAAAGAGATTGACGCAAACACCTCGTCTTCTGAAGACACTAATTGGTCCGAAGACGAAGGTGAAGCCCAAAATAAAAGATCTGAAGATCTTAGAAGCTGGGAAAGAAGCCCCGAGCGGCTTCGAACTTGGGCCGAGCTTCAACAAGAGCAGAAGGATTTTAGAGCTTCGAAGGGGAGGAAGAGAGTTAAGCGCAAAGTTCTTAGAACTTCCGATATTGGAACTAGTCGTTCCACCCCTAGCTCTCGGGACCGAAGAGGTCTCCGATTCCTTCTTGGTATAGATACCAATTTTTCATAATGTAATCTGTAAATACATTTATTTCGATAATGAATGCCGATTTTAAAATTGTCTCCATATTACTAGCCCCTCTTTGGGTATAATCAACTTCGAACTGTATTCAAAGATGGTTATGCGCAAAGAAAAAACTTCGGAGTACAATTTTTTGGGGGTTCGGAGCCCCTCTGTCATTTAAAGATCTTTTGAAATCTTATGAAATGTCTTCGACTTTTTGTAGTCAGAAGAATGGTAACTTGGTACCTGTATTTTACGAAAGAAATCAATTAAGATAACTTCCAGGACACTTTAGTGTCTTAAAGAATTTGTCACTTGGACTATGTTAACAAACATTCGAAGCTCATGGCTCAAATGTTGTTTTGCTTTAGCCACCTTCGGGTATTTTTGCAGAAGTCTGCCAGCCGGAGCTTGGACTTCGCAGAATTTGGCCACCTTCGGCTCTTTTTTGCAGAAGTCTACCAGCCGGAGCTTGGACTTCGCGGAATTTGGCCACCTTCGGCTCTTTTTTGCAGAAGTCTACCAGCCGGAGCTTGGACTTCGCAGAATTTGGCCACCTTCGGCTCTTTTTACGGATGTCTGCAAGCTGCAGCTTGGACTCCGCAGATTTTGGCCACCTTCGGCTCTTTTTACGGAAGTCTACCAGCCGAAGCTTGGACTCCGTAGAATGTGGTATTGGCTCTTTTACGGATGCCTACAAGCCGGGACTTGGGCTCCGGATGGATTTCAGCCACCACACCGGAGGCTTCGACTTTATGGGTACGAAGTCCGGAAATACAGCCCAGCTTAATGACACTTCCCTCTCGGTCAACTTCCGTTCCAGCGCGTCCGCTCGGGAAGCTAGGAGTCGACAAGGGGAAGGCAACTATCAGGGTGTATGCTTTATTAATTTAGAGGTGATTACAAGCAAATTACAAGGAGCCCTTATGCGAAGTATCGCTTTAGGTGCTCCGCATGCCAAGTATGTGCTAACTCTTCACCTTCTAAATTAGCTAATTTAAATGAACCAGGGCGCCCCGAGCGGACGATTAGATATGGACCTTCCCATTTATTGCCTAACTTCCCTGGTGCTATAATGCTTCGTAGAACAAGATGACCCGGCCTTAACTCGTTGAGCTTAACCTTCGGGTCATACCAAGTCTTCGTCTGTTGATGATACTTTGATAAATTAGCTACAGCCCGAAGTCTTGTTTCTTCTGATAAGTCTAACGAAGCTTGTCTTTCTTCTTCGATGTCTGGTTCGGTGCTGCGAAATGACCCCCCTTTGAGCTCCGTTGGAGTCATAGCTTCATCTCCGAATAGTAGTCTGAACGGAGTAAAACCTGTGGACCTTGTTTGCGTAGTCCGAATGGACCACAGAATCTTCGGAAGCTCTTCGGTCCACAGTCCCTTTGATAATCCTACTATTCTTCGATTTAGCCCTGATAAAATATTTCCATTGGCTCGCTCAACGGCTCCATTGGACTGAGGATGTCTCACTGCAGCAAAACATAGTTGAATGCCTAGGTCTTCGCAAAATTTCCTGAAGGGTTCTGCGTCGAACTGTGTTCCATTATCAACTGTGAGATATCTAGGCACTCCGAACCGGCAAATAATGTTCTTCCAGAAGAATTTCTGTACATTGTTCGAAGTGATAGCTGTTAAGGGCTCTGCTTCTACCCACTTAGAAAAATATTCAATAGCTACCACTGCGAACTTCAGATTTCCCTTTGCTAACGGAAAGGGACCAATTAGATCCATACCCCATCTGGCCATGGGCCATACCGGAGCAATGACTTGAAGAGCTGTTGGTGGGCGATGACTCCGTCGACCCATCCACTGGCATCCTTGACAAGTGCGGACCAAGCTCTCCGCATCAGCTGTTATTGTGGGCCAATAAAGCCCCTGGCGAAGTGTTTTTCCTGCCAGAGCTCTAGGGGCTAAATGGCTTCCACAAAGGCCTTCGTGAATTTCTCGAAGAATTTCTTGGCCTTCAGCTTGAGATATACATCGGAGTAGAGGGGAACATACTCCGGCCTTGTATAATATACCGTTGATTAACTGATAGTTTCTTGCTCTGAGCTTTAATCTTGACAATTGGGGCTCTTCGGGCAAATTTGTTCCTCCTTGCAGGAGTTCTATGATCGAATCTTTCCAATCTGCACTGGGAATGCAAAGAATCTCCGCAGAGGCAATTTGTGGCACCGAAGGTACATTGAGCTCCTCATAGAAAGCTTCGTCAGGCACATCCACAGCTCCGGCTGCAGCCTTCGCTAAAATGTCCGCTTGCACGTTTTCAGCCCTTGGTATACTCCGAATGGAAATACCCTTGAAGTGTGCTTCAATCTTGCGGATTTCTTCTAAATACTTTGCAAGCTGTGGATGTCGGACTTGAAAACTTTTGTCTACGTGCCCTGCTACTATCTGAGAATCTGTTTTTATAATTATTCTTGTAGCCCCTAGAGCACGTGCTTTCCGGAGTCCCAATAAAATCCCTTCGTACTCCGCTATATTATTGGTAGACTTAAAGTTGAGTCTTGCGGAGTACATTGCTCTTTGCCCTGACGGTGAAATCAATACTGCCCCAATGCCTGCTCCGGATGCTTGGAAAGCCCCATCAGAGTAAATAATCCAAACTCCGTCATCTGATTTCTCTGGAGTCAACTTCGCAGGTGGAGTCCACTCTGCTACGAAGTCTGCCAGGACTTGAGATTTGATAGCTGTCCTTGCCAGGAAAGATATGCCGAAGGGTGCTAGCTCTACTGCCCACTTTCCAATCCTTCCAGTGGAATCTTTGCTTCGGAGCATATCTCCTAAAGGATACGAAGTTGGTACAATTACATTATGAGCCAAAAAATAATGTCTTAGCTTTCTCGAAGCCATTATCAGAGCATAAACGAACTTTTCAAGTTCGGAGTATCTTGTCTTCGCTCCTGACAATGCTTCGGATACAAAATAGACAGGATTTTGGACCAACTTCCCATTGATATCTGCTTCTCTGACAAGGACTGCGCTGACAGCTGAACCTGTAGCTGCAAGATACAGGAGTAGGGTTTCGTCCGCAATAGGCACCGTGAGTGTAGCAAGATTGCTGAGATAATCTTTAATATCTTCGAAGCTTTTCTGACACTCCGGTGTCCATGCAAAATCTTCGGACCCTTTCAAAGCTTTAAATATTGGCAAGCTCCTCTCCGCAGACCTTGATAAAAACCTGCTAAGTGCGGCCAGACGTCCAGTCAGCTTTTGCACTTGCTTTAAATTCCCCGGAGGAGCCATCTTCTGCAGCGCAGTTATTTGAGTAGGGCTAGCTTCAATTCCCCTGCTTGAAACTAAGTACCCTAACAACTTTCCAACCTTAGCTCCGAATACACATTTTTCGGGGTTAAGACGGATCCCACATGCCCGAAGGCTATTGAGTGTTTCTGCTAAGTCTAGGCTATGTTGGTGCTTTAAAGCACTTTTTATTACAATATCATCCATATAGGCCTCTACATTACGGCCTAGTTGATGACCTAGAGCCTTAGCAACTAATCTTGAAAAAGTAGCCCCGGCATTTCTTAAGCCGAAGGGCATTCTTACATAGCAGAAGACTCTCGAAGGAGTTACAAAGCTCGTCTTGATTTCATCTTCGCGCTTCAACCATATTTGATGATAACCAGAATACGCGTCAAGGAAGCTTAGTAACTCCGAACCTGCAGTGGAGTCGACTAGTTGATCAATTCGGGGCATGGGGTAGGGGTCACGTGGGCACGCTTTATTCAGGGATGTGAAATCAATGCACATGCGCCACTTCCCGGAAGACTTCTTCTTGACGAAGACTGGGTTGGCTAACCATTCTGTATGGGCCACTTCTCTGATAATCCCAGCCTTCAACAGTTTTTCAACTTCGTCCTTAGCTAGAGCAGCTCTCTCTGCGGACATCTTCCGGAGCCCTTGTCGAACAGGCCGGGCCTTCGGGTTTACAAGCAAACTGTGCTCAATAATATCCCGATCGACTCCGGTGATATCTTCGTCACACCAAGCGAAGACATCCAAATTTTCTTCTATGACCTTTTCCAAGGAAGTTGCAACTTCAGGAGGTAAATCTTTACCAAATTGAAAAGTGTATTCTTTACCATCTTTAACAATGATCTTCGTTGCAATCTCTCCTTCGGGACTTGGTCTTGGAAATGACTTCTTCGAAGCTTCGGAAGAGGCTGAAAAAATTTCTTCATTATTTTGAACACTGTTTACTTGACTCGGATCAAGAGGAGGACCATGACCATATTCTGCCCTCCGAGCCATGGCTTGATCTCCGAAGATTGTCAGGACTCCTGCTTGTGTGGGCATCTTCATGCACAAGTAGTTGTGATGCGCCACAGCTCCGAACTGATTCAACATGCCTCGTCCGAAGATGACATTATAAGCATACGGGGCATCTACCACATCAAAGATAACTTCTTCAGTTCGGGCTAGTAAACCTTCTCCGAAGGTTACTTCAAGGCCTATCTGGCCAAGTGCATCAAGCGGAGGTCCTGCGAAGCCTTGCAGAGGACGAGCCGCTGGGAGGAGATGCTTCCGGGAAATGCATAACTGATCGAAGGCTTGCACAAAAATGATATCTGCCGAACTACCTCCGTCAATTAGCACCCTTCGGACTTCAGTCCCTGCAATATCAGCAGTAATAACCAATGGATCTGCATGCGGGAACTTGATACCAGCTGCATCCTCCGCAGAGAAAGATATTGGAACATGAGACCACTCCGGCATTGCAGCTGCAGATGACGAAGTCCCAATGTGGCCTACTTCTCGAACGTACTCTCTTCGCTGTCTCTTGGACATGCTTCCGAGGGTACCTCCTCCGGAGATAGGGAGAACTACTCTCTTTCCTCTATCTTGCCCTTCTTCTTGCTTCGGAGGTGGCATAACATTGGCCACCGGAGGATGCCTTGCAGCATCAAAATTTTCTATCCGCGCCACAGCTTGGACCGGCTCCGGGCGCACTGCTGCTGCTGGACTTCGGTCGGTACTACCTCGACCCGAAGTTCTCTCCAAGTATTCTCCCCGAAGGGTAAGGATAGCCTTGCAGGTGTCAGTTGCATGGCTTCGATTCTCTCCATGAATACAGCAAAAAAGGGTCTGGCTCTTGCCAGCCGTTTTCCCTGGCGGCCTCCAGCCGCTGGACTTGTTCCCCGCAGACTGTGGAGCTCTTGGTGCAAACTTCTGTGGGGGTGCAATGTTCAAAACTTCAGAGCGAGGGTGCTTTTGCCCTCTTCTTCGATCATGTTGCACTTCGAAGACTGGTTCTTGCGGCTGTGCCGAAGTCTTCACCTCTGCTTTAACTTCTGTCAATACTGTCGAAGTAGCAGTAGTCCTCCGAAGCCAACCTTCTTCTGACCTCGAGTACTCCTCGAAGTACGACATCAGCTGTGATACTGTGGTGATGCTCTTCCGATGCAGTTTATCCAGAAGGCCTTTATGACTGACGCCTTCCCGAGCCGCATCAACCACCGAGGATGTGGACAGCCCCCGAATTTGCGACTTCGTGTGAGCGAAGCGCTTGAAGTACTGCCTCAATGTTTCTCCGGGGAGCTGTTTCACTTGGAAAAGGCTTCCTGTTGACATGGGAGGCACGAAGGTGCCCTGAAAGTTACTTATAAACTTCCTCTTCAACTGTGACCACGAAGTGATTGATCCTGGCTTTAAAGACCAGAACCATCTCAACGCCACTCCTTGAAGAGCTAACGGGAAGCACTTCGCCATAGTCTCTCTGTCTCCGCCGCTAGCCTCAATCGCTAGGGCATAAGAACGCGCAAACTCACTGGGATCTTCGTCTCCGGCATACTTGCAGAGCTTCGAAGTTTTGAACTTTGGATCGAAGCGAACCTTCTGCAGCTCAGGATGCAACGGAGATTCATTGTCGAAAGAGGCGTTCTCCGGGGCTTCGGGATAATCAAGATCGTCGTCTTCGGGCACTTCGGGGATAGCTGGGGTGGCTTGAGAGCGAAGCTTGTTCGCAGCTTCTTGTCGCCACCTCGCTACCTCAGCTTGAAGATTGGCCATTTGAGTGGCCATGTCTCCAAGGCTATCTTCATCTCCTCCGGAAGGACCTTCTGGGTCTTGAGAACTAGTATGATCAGTTCGAATCGGAATGGAGGGTGGCGGAGTGGCTCCGGGCGGTCGGAGTATGGAAGGGGTTGGCGGAGATGCTTCGTATCCTCGAGGAATAGAAGCCCCTTGCGGAGTTTGAGGTGGAGGGATAGTCGAAGACCCTCCGACTTCGACTGTGTCGAAGGGTATCTCTCCGGAGATCCGAGAGGACCTCCGAGTGGGATTGCGAGGTGCGCTCCGCTTAGGAGGCATGGTGTAAGAAGTTGGTAGAGAACGAAGTTTTTTGGACTAGGTTCCCCACGGACGGCGCCAACTGTTGGCGTAAAAGATTACGCTAACAGGTTTCTATAGAAAAGAAACTAACAAATGATAATGATAATGATGGTCCTTTCCGTGTGCTTGAGAAGATAAATGATAATGCATATATATAAACTTGAGTTGCCTGCAGCTTTTGAGGTTAGTCCCACATTTAACATTTCAGATTTAAAGCCCTATTTGGGAGATGACGATGAGCTTGAGTCGAGGACGACTCCAATTCAAGAGGGGGAGGATGATGAGGACATCACTTCACATGATACACACATGGAGCCTCCACCTACAATTCAATTACAAGGACCAATCACACGCGCCCGTGCCCGTCGCTTGAACCATGAGGTTAATTCTTTCCTTAGCAACTATGTTAATATTTGTTTGGACGGGATGCTACTGAATACTAGTGATATTTTGTTGCTTAGGAACATGGGAGATGGAATAGAAGAGTTGGAGTTGAAGACGGAGCCGCACGGATGATTTGAAGTCAAGAATTCGCTGGTTCGGACTACATCGACCACCATGCACCAAAATGGGCATAACTTCCTCATACGAATACCGATTGGCGCGTTCTTGGACTTTTTGGAAATCTAAGTAGAAGACGGATCTTTTGCCGTTGGTTTCGTCTCATTTGGAGTCTCGAGTCGATCTGTGTGTTTAAAACAGTCCCGCGTGACAGAACTGTGCCGTGTTGGCCCATAATCTGAGTCTGTACGTCTTCTTGCCCACAGCCCGTGTCTGTTCGCCTTCCACAGGCTGCCCACGCCTTATATACTCACGCCAGCCGCCTCTAGGGTTAGGTTTTGCTTTGTTTGCATCTACACTTGTGTGTTTAGATCCCGCCCCTTGCACCGGACCGATTGGCTGCTGCATAGGCGTTGTGAAACCTCACCTTTTCATCGTTTGTCTTTGTTTTGGCATTCGACTTGTATCCTTCCTGTTCTTGCTTGTGTTCTTGGGTTCGCTTGCAGGAATTAGCCTTCGTGGCGAGTGTTGGCGTAAAAGATTATGCTAACAGGTTTCTATAGAAAAGAAACTAACAAACGAAGTGTTCGTGAAGCAAACTGTTCTAAGCCTCCGAAAGGATAATAGCTTAGAATAGTTCGAAAGTGTGTATTGAATCACTTGTATTCGGTCCCTATTACAGGGTGAAATGGGGGGTATTTATAGGCCTAAACATTAAGGAAAATACCTATTTACCCCTCTATTACAACCGACATTAAGGAAACTATTCGGTTTCCTTAATAGGGCTAAAATGGTAAAAGACTAATCTAATAAGATAGAAGATAAGTCTTCCATCTTAGCTGGCAGAAAAGATCCTGAAGGGCTTTGGTTCGAAGACATACTTCGAACCAGTGTCTGTCTTCGGGCTTCGAACCAGGTTCTGGGCATCTTCGAAGATGGTCTTCGGACAATCTTCGAACTAGTTGGCTGTCTTCATGCTGCTTTGGCAATAACCCCGAAGATGAGATATTTTCCCCCAACAGCGAGGTCAATCGCGTCCTGCGTGGTTGATAACCAATGGAGACAGTGGTGTAACGATTGCATGGTTTTGATTCGCCGGACCGGATCCTTGGATCGCCAACGTCGAGATTCTCCACCAACCCAAGTTATCCTTTACCTAGCGGAAGATCGGGACCAATCTCCCATCAAAACCTTAGAGGCGGATTGCAGGCTTGGCTTGCGATGAACAGTGGCGGTGCATGTAGGGAACGATGACGGCGCTCGCCATGAACAGGAAACAACCAGGAGCAAAAACGTGGGGAAAGTGAACTCTGATTTTTTAGATTAAAGTGAGTTTACCCTAACCCTAGGGATTGGGGCCCTATTTATTGGCAGCCCAATAAATGGGGAAAATGCAGAAATACCCATAGGGTTTTTTACAGACGCTGAATAAAAATGGAAAATACCGAAATGCCCTTAGGATTTTTTTACAGACTCGACTGACAGACTATGGGCCTAAATGCAAAATAGTAAAAATCTAAATAAAGATAACTTATCCTGATGCGGAGCTTTCGTAACAGCTACGGCTTCGCCTCAAAATGGTCAGATCCGAGATAAGCGGTCGTCAGTTTTGTGCCGAAACTGACAAAGCGTCCACCGTCTTCGCACCGGGTACCCGGATTGGGCTGGCCCGATTCCACAGCTCCTTTAGCCCAGCAATCGCTCGCCGCCCGTGTACCTGAGTCAATCCCGGTCAACAGCCCAGTGGATCCTTTGTTGCTCCTAGCCCATGTACCCGCATTGGGCCAGCCCGACTTCATGGCCCCTATGCCCGACAGTCGCTCGCTGCCCGTGTACCTGAGTCACACGCGGCCCAGACACAACAGGTCACCTCTCTTCTTCTGTCCTCTTTGACTATCGTTGACAATGACTCATCACTTCTAGAGCCATTGAGGCCCACGCTCTTCAGCATGGCTCCTCAATCTCCCCCTTGATGAGTGCATTGTCAACACTTCTCTTCATCAGCTCTTAAGTGCCTGCGAACACACGTCGAAACACGAAAACAAAGCACAAGAAAACAGAGAAGAAGCAAATAAAGTAAAAACTCAAAAACGAGTGCAATCTCAGAATCATCAACAAGGATATCAAAAGAGTAAGGACAAACGGGACAAAAACTCCCCCTGAAACAAATCCCAGAGAAAGCCAAAACTCCCCCTTAAACTCTTTTCCCAAAATTTCTCCCCCTTGTTGACAACTGATCTCATCAAGCGAGACTAAAAACACTCGAAAGAGACACAGACTCCCCCTGAAATGCAACTCCCCCTCAAAATATGCAAAGAATGCAACTGGGGTGCAAGTGGAGTGAAGAAAGCATGCTTCTCAGATATGACTGACTGCAATGACAACATCTAACAAGTATAGCAAGAGATATACTATCTAAGATACATGGCAAGATCAGTGCAACAGATGATATCTAAAGAAAGTCATTAGCACACATTGTTCAATTTTTCCAAATAAAACCATCACCATATTTTCCAGTTGACAAGCAGGGTAAAGCATGAAATGTAGAAGCTAATCGATATCTACCAAGATAAGCATTGTCCAAAACAAAGTGCTTCAGCAAACTTGTTATCATTTCAATTTTCAGGCCTTTTCTTTTTTCTTTTTCATTTTTGCCAGGGGTTATTTGCAAGTCAAGCCTTATGCTGACCGAGCAAGTCAAGCCTAGGCCAGAACTGGACCATCAGAAGCTTAAGACATTGGTCTTGGCATACACTACATTGTCCTAGTTCGTACCAAAGTGCTATGGTAAGCAGTTCAGAACAATGCAATGCGACAAAGCAAACCCACCTGGATCTTTTCAACTCAAGCATAAAAATGCATGGAATTTTCATCCATTTTTGATTTTTATCATTTTTATAGTACATTTTCATGTTAAAGCATAAAGATGTCCAAGTTGCATTTCTGCATCTATGTGAGGACTAGCTACAAGGTATGTAACAGATAGCAAAAGCACTCAGCCTACACATCCTAGTTACCAGAAGCAATGGTGATCATTTTTCAATTTTAAAGCATAAAAACCATGCATATGACAAATATTAGACATTTCAAGTGAACTGAACCAAAGCATGATCATCGACGAGTAATCAAAAGCATGTACTAGCTAGAATAAGTAAAGCAGTTCAATCATATAACAGAAGCAGCTCAAAAGTGTGATATGTGAATATGTATGATATGAACACACACAAAAAGACTCAAGAAAAGAAAGAAAACTGACGCAAAATATCCTAGAAAGGATACACAACACCCAAATCCCCTCGTAAACGCTCAAAAGTAGACTGATCTAGGGGTTTGGTGAAAATGTCAGCCAACTGATGATGGGTATCAACATGAACAAGGTCAATGACACCTTTCTCATATTGATCCCTCAGAAAGTGAAAGCGCACATCAATATGTTTGGTTTTTGAATGAAGACAATGGTTTTTCCCTACACTAATAGCGCTGGTGCTGTCACAAAACAAAGGAACTCTGGTAGGAAAGAACAACCCAAAATCTCGCAGAGTGGAAATCATCCAAACTAACTGTGAGCAGCAGCTAGCAGCACCTACATACTCAGCCTCAGTGGTCAAAAGAGCAACTCCAGATTGCTTTCGAGAAGACCAAGAAACAAGAGACGAACCAAGAAACTAGCAAGTACCAGAAGTTGACTTGCGATCCAACCGGCACCCACCAAAGTCAGCGTCCGAAAAGCCAGATAAATCAAGAGATGATGATGCTGAATAATAAAGACCGAGATCAGGCGCATAGGTAAGATACCTGAAAATGCGCTTGACAGCTTGCCGATGAGACGCATGAGGTGAAGACTGGAAGCGCGCACAAAGTCCCACATCGAACTATATATCTGGCCTCGTCGCCGTCAAGTATAGCAGCGAACCAATCATCCCTCGAAACTCTGTCTCGTTGACCTTGACGCCGCTCTCGTCCTTGTCCAGACCCCCAGATGTGCCCATTGGGGTCATCTGCGGCTTCAGCTCTCCACCAAAGTCAAAATTTTTCAACATGTCACGAGTGTACTTACCTTGGTGGATGAAGGTGCCGTCCTTGGTTTGTTTGATCTGGAGCCCTAAGAAGTACTTGAGCTCACCCATGAGGCTCATCTCAAACTCGCTGTGCATCTGCTCAGAAAACATGGACACAAGATCATTAGTAGTACCGCCAAAAATAATATCGTCCACGTAAATCTGAGCGACTAAGAAATCTGAAGCATCTCTGAGCAAGAAAAGAGTTTTATCCACAGAACCCATCACAAAGCCCTTCCCCAACAAAAACTGCTTTAACCGGTCATACCAAGCACTGGGAGCTTGCTTCAACCCATATAAAGCCTTTTGTAACTTAAAAACATGTCGAGGAAACTTAGGGTTCTCAAAACCGGGTGGCTGCCTAACATACACTTCCTCCTCTATATACCCATAGAGAAAAGCACGCTTGACGTCCATTTGAAAAAGCTTAAAACCCTTCGAAGCGGCAAAAGTTAAGAGAATCCGAATGTACTCAAGACGGGCAACAGGGGCAAAAGTTTCTTCAAAATCAATACCCTCTTTTTGGCAAAAACCCTAGGCAACTAGTCGAACTTTGTTGCGCACCACAACCCCATCTTCACCTTGCTTGTTCTTGAACACCCACTTGGTGCCTATGGGGTTGCATCCTGGTGGCAGCTCAACTAGTGTCCAAACCCGATTGCGGACAAAATTCTCAAGCTCTTCTCGCATCGCATTAATCCAATTAGAATCAGAAAGAGCATGAGAAACGTCTCTTGGCTCAAAAGATGCAACAAAAGCAGATTCAACAAACACAACAAGTGAATCAACAGATGAACACAAAGTCCTCGCAGACAAATCACCGATGATGAGCTCTGAGGGGTGATCACACTGAACTGCTCGGGATCCCTGGTGATCTGAAGTCACCTCACCGGAGTCAGCAGCTGGCACCTCTAGACTCGATTGAGGGGGCTCGATCAAAGTGGAAGAAGTGATCAGAGGTCCGCCCTCGTCCTCAGTCGAAGTCTCAGAAGGTGTGGGTTCTGCAGGCAGTGCAGAAGGCCCACCCTCATCAACAGCCGGAGTGTCCTCATCTTCCTCGAAGATGGACTCTCTGAGCTCACCATCTCCAGAAGGCTCAAAAGAAGGAGTCAAAGAAGGCAAAGACTCATCAAATGAAACCTCGCAAGTCTCGACAAGCTGCTAGGAGTCGAGGTTCCAAACACGTAAACCTCGAGAATGCAAAGCATAGCCAAGAAAAACTCCATCCCAACAACGAGACTCAAACTTGTCCAAATGACCTCCCTTCTTGAGCACAAAGCACTTGCAGCCAAACGCTCGCAAGTGGCTCACCTTGGGCTGTCTGCCAAACCGCAACTCATATGAAGTCTTACCTAGGTAAGCTCTAAGAAAAATGCGGTTGGCTAGATAGCAAGCCGTGTTCATGGCTTCAGCCCAAAAGCGCCTAGGATTCCTGTGCTCATCGAGCATCGTCTTAGCCATCTCGACTAGCGTGCGGTTCTTTTGTTCCACAACGCCATTCTGTGGAGGAGTGTAAGGAGCAGAAAACTGGTGATCAAGACCCTGATCACTGCAGAAGCTAACGAACTGAGAGTTCTTGAACTCAGAGCCGTTGTCGGAGTGAATTGCTCACATTCGACCATTGTTATCATTCTTCATCTTCAAAATCAGGTCATGAACAAAATGAAAAGTTTCATCCGTAGACTCCAAAAAGAAAACCCACGAGAATCGAGAAAAATCGTCAACAATGACAAGCGCGTACCACTTCCCACCGACTGAGCGTACCCGAGCTGGACCGACAGTGTCCATGTGTAACAGTTCGCCCGGATACGAAGTCATCACCTGAGTCACATGTGAGTGAGAAGCGGCAACCATTTTCCCATGACAATAGGGATGGCAAACTAGATCCTTCTCCATTTTAAGCTTGGGGCAATCCTCGGATGAGGTCCATAGTGCTCAACCTGACTAGCAGATCTAAACTCAAATGACCTAACCTCCTATGCCACTTCCAGAGCTCAGAGGAGGATCCAGCAATCAAACAGCGAGAAGGGCCAAAAGAACTAGAGAAGTCAATCCGAAAAACCTTACCAAAAGGTAAGATCTGGCAAATCAAAGACCCTCTAGAATCAATCACAGAAGAACTGCCCTTCTTAAAACGAACCTCCAAACCATCCTCAAGAAGTTGTGAAACAGAAATCAAATTGAAATTCAAATTTCCAACCAAAGCAACGTTCTTCAAAGAGAAATGGCCAGAGATGCGAATTGAGCCAATGTCGTGTACCTTCCCTTGACCACTATTCCCAAAAGTGATGTACTCTTTGGAACTCGGGGGAGTGAGACTGGAGAACCACCTGCGATGTCCCGTCATGTGGTGAGAGCATCCTGAGTCCATGATCCAAATGTCCTCCAGTCCCCGATCTTGCACAATTAGTGGTTGTAAGGGGGAGCAAATGCTCGGGCACTAGGTTTAGCAAAAGAACTAAACCAGTGTCGAGCCATCTGCTCAAAAGACAGAAAGCAAAAATCATCAGAAGAGTTTGGACCAAAGCGCGGCTCAAAGCGTGATCCATGGTTCTGCCTAAAACCTTGGCCACGAGGTCCAGGACCGTAGCCAAAATGGCCTGGAACTCTGCCGGAGCGAACACCACCATCTGGAGCACGGGCATGAAAGTCGTCTCCTCTACCACCACCTACACGACGCGGCTTGGCCTCCAGTCTCTCCCCGCGTCGAGGAACTCTCAGTCTACCACCCTGCTGGTAGAACTGCTCTTGACCACCACGAGCTCTCTCTGCTCTCTCAACCCACTTCCTCCTAAAGCAAAACTCCGCAAGATGCCCGTCTCTCTGACAGTACTCACAATGATAGGTGGGCTTCTTGGGATGTGGTTGAGGCTTGGGGTTCTTGGGCTTAGTGGTGTTTGGTGTTGTCTTCTTGGGTTGAGAGGGTCCAAGAAGAGAGTCAAGAGAAGTGTGGAGGTGTTTGGGCTTTGGAACCCAGATGGGCTTCTTGGGTGGAGCTTTGGGCTGTTCTTGGATCACTCCATCCTTGGGCTGACTAGCCTGGTAAGACTCAGTTGAGTGAGTCTTGGGGTATCTCTGCTCAGGAGTCATTTTACTCCACTCCACTGCGCGACTAATGGCACTCTCAAAGTCAGCCTTGGTGTAGGTGTAACCTACCCCAAACCCATCCTGCCTCTTAAACTGCTGAATCATTATGCCGAGCTGTGGCTCTCTGCACTGATCCAACTCAGGATAAAACGAAGGTAAAAATTTTCATTTTGAGAATCAGCTAGCTCCTCTCTCAAGGAAGCTAGTACCTACACCTGAGACAAGCAGGTCTCACACTCGCTATCTACCTGGACAGACTTCTCGGCTTTCAGCTTAATCAACTCCAGTATAAGAGACAAGCAGTTCTCACAGACAGTGGGTGGAACTCACAGTGTCTCAAGCTCTAGCCTAGTCCGCGCCAGCTTAGCTCTCACCCTCTCCAAATCACCCAAATGCGCATCGCCCTTAGCTTTCGCTTAGCTAAACTAGCTAAATGAGATGGGCAATCAGCACAAGGCACGACGATAGTGGCTTGAGCATCTTTCAGCTCCAGCTGTGCACTTTCAAGCTCAGTGGCCAAAGCGTCCCTCTCATCAACCCTTTTTGTGTACCTAGACTTCAGAGTCGACAGGTCACACAGAAGCACCTCACACATTGGGCACTCACTGCTATCACCCAAGCAAGGGGAAGAAGATAGAATCTCAATTCCGCCGTTGGCCACGGCAAGCTCACTCTCTAATTCATCTATCCTCTTCTTAGCCCCCCTAAGCAGTTTTTCCCGATATTTTAACTCCTGACGATTGCTTTCAAGTAAATCAATGATTTCGCGTTCATAAGATGATACCTTTTCGTTGTCGTCATCGTCGGAGTCATCGGAGGAGCCCCTCTCTTCATTATCCCCAAGAGCCAATGAGCAGAAGCTCTTGTGGGATCTTCGGCGTTGATGTGAGCGGCTCTTCGGTCTGTCCCCGAAAGCCATGAAGCAAAGGCTAGGCGGATCATCCTTGTCCTTCCCCTTCCTGATGACGATCTCCTCATCGCTTGAGCTCGATGAAGAAGAAGAAGACGTGGAGCGCTTGGAGTAGCTCTTCTCCATTTCGGCGAAGAAGGCCTTGTCGCGCTTCTTGTTCTCTCGCCGGTAGTCCTTCAGGGCCTTTCTGAAGAATCTGGTCTTTGGCTTGCCCTTGTTGAAGGAGGAGCTGTCGTGCTTGCCGGAGTCATGGAAGCCACCACCGGCGCCCTTCTTGTGACCATTGCGCTTGGGGCAATCGGCGATGAAGTGTCCTGGGTCACCACACTCAAAGCACCCGGATTTCGTGCCGTGTCTCTTGAACATTCTTTTGTCATAAACACGACGCACCCGGTTGTTAAAAAGACACAGGTCATCATCTCCCAAAGACTCAAGCTGGTCCTCAGTGATAGACATCAAAGAGAACCCAGCACAGCTCACAGAGGAGGGGTCATCACATTTTGTAGCAAGGGCCAGGGACTTTGATCCAGAGCCAGTGAGATTTGATCTCAACTGGGTATCAACCTCAGTGGCCTTCAGCTTGCTAAACAACTCAGAAATGGTCAAGGTATCATAAGATGTGCTCTCAATGATAGAGGATACCTTGATCTCCCAGATCTTAGGGTCCAAGGTATGGAGAACCTTGAGTGCCTGCTCATGATCTAAGACCAACTGAACTCCCTCAGCCTTGTTGGCCCGAAGCTTGTTTATGATCGATTGAAAACGACCAAACAACACTTCAACAGATTCACCCGACTTTTGTGTGAAGTTCTCATATTCACGGTGGTAGGTCTGATAGAGCCGAGCCTTGACCTGAGCTGTCCCCTCATGGTGTGCCTGAAGGGTAGCCCAGATCTCTCTCGCAGTGGTGAGATGGCTCACACGCTCAAATTCAGTGGGACCTAAACCAGAAAACAAAATGTTCACAGCTTTGTTATTGTTCAGATGCTGGGCGATGATACCAGGAGAATCACGCTCAGCAACTGGCAATATGACAAAAGTAGTGTGAACACAATTGTCCCAGATGTCCGAGCTTTGGCTCATGAGATAGGCTCGCATGCGAGTCTTCCAATAATTATAGCCATAAGCTTCCAAGGACGGGACCTTTCCAGGAGACGTCATGATCACTACTGGGGTTAGAACCGGTTAAGGTATGGAAAAACCCTAACCAGGCTCTGATACCACTTGTAGGACCGAGATTAGCGACCAGAGGGGGGTGAATGGGCGCCTAAAAATTCTTTCGAATCTATGGCCTGCTCCGAACACCCAACGCACCTCAAAAGACTAAGCAGCAAACCGTAAACAGATCACCGAAGCCTAAAATTATCTAGCCTATAAACAACCGGTGTCCTAGACATAGAAACACCAATATAGTGCTAATAGGCAGATAAACAAAGCATTCAAAACATGGCAGAACAAACTTCACAGCAATTAATCTAAGTGCACATAGTACAAGATGAGAAGTTACTGTTCAAAGTTTGTCTCTAGTAAGGTACTTGGTGAAGCTTGTAACGTCGAAGCCTGTAGTGTCGAAGTCTGCTTTGAAGTAGCGAAGCCTGCTTCGGAGTTCTCTGTCGAAGGTTGTCGATCGTAGTCTGCAACGTCGAAGTGTGTAGCTGTCGAGGCCAAGAAAAATGGAGTATGTTCGAAAACTGTAGAAGTCAGTTTCGAAGTTGTGGTACTGTCTTTTGATGCCTGCGGACAAGCTTCGAATTCGAAGCCTGTGACAAACGAAGCTACAAGACAGCCAGAACAGACATCGCTAGCTAGACTTCGAACAACAAGCCTGAACATGAAAAATTCGAAGTCTTCACATACTTTGCCATAACTTCGAACCTGCAAGAACTGTGGACCTACTCCGACACACGTGCTACTACAGACCGAAGCTATAACTCCGAAGGCGTGATCCCAAGTAAAGTGAAGTCAGCTGGTTCGGTCAAGAGCTCCTTGCGAAATAGTGAGACAAACTTCGAAACAAGACCAAAAATCAGTGAAGTGCTATAACAATCTCGAAGTCGGTGAAAAATCAGAATCCAAATTTCGCTGCAGGGCTTCAGAACAAAGTAGCGAGGCTAGCTTCGAAATCGAAGCCTCCGGCGTTCGCATGCGATGGACAGAGAACACATCAGCTACTTCAGTAGCTATAGGCTAGCATTTTAGCTTCGGTTTCTGCAGGAGAGAGACGATTTCCTGTGCAAAAATTGCAGACACAGCCACTCTCAAAAGCTAGGATTAACCATGTACAGCTAGTTTTTCTAGGCAAGTAATCAAGTACTAGCTAGCTGCGTATAGCTTCCTTCCATGAACAGGCTAGGGAACAGAGTAGCTGCTTCAGCCGTGCAGTCAACAACAGCAGGAAAAACAAAGGCTAAAACTCTGCACAACAGCTGTAGGCTAGATAAAAATAAAAGCACTCCTGAACTGCAGCTAGTCTGCGCGATCAAACAGAAAAGGCTACCGAAATCATAGATGCATTAAAATAAATGAGTACAGTGGAAAAGTATCACGAACACCAGAGATTTCGAGAAACAAACAAGAGTCTCTGAGGAGGAACCAGAGGTCAGAAGCAAATAAAACACACGCTATCCAAGAAGATCAAAACCTTAGAGGTAGATTGCAGGCTTGGCTTGCGATGAACAGTGGCGGTGCATGTAGGGAACGATGACGGCGCTCGCCATGAACAGGAAACAACCAGGAGCAAAAACGAGGGGAAAGTGAACTATGATTTTTTAGATTAAAGTGAGTTTACCCTAACTGTTGGACCGGAAACGGCGACTAGAGGGGGGGGGGGGTGAATGGGAGCTTTTAAAATTTCAGGCTAAAAAACTAGCCTTCGGTTTTAAGTTCAGTCTTCTGCGGAACAGGCTTCGAACACAACCTTCGAAGGTCTGGTTCGGAGGTACTTCGACAGCTCCGAACACAGGCTTCGCAGGAGCAAAAGTTCGAAGCCAAGAAGACTTCGCTCCACTAACAACCCTGGAAAATCTACTCTGCTAAGTCAGTGCAGGCTCCGCACACAGGGTGCTTCGAGCTGGCTTCGCACTTCACCCTTCGCAAGAGTGGACTGCCCTCTGAGGACTTCGACCAGGAACTGGGCAGCAGCAACTGGTGCTGTGCTTCGTACACGAAGGTCTACACGCACACAAATGGACTTCGCTAAGGGCTACGACACAAGAAGCAAAACGGGCTTCGATCAGGGCTTCGCTAGTAAGCTGTGAGGTCTAGCCTCAAGTTACACAGAGCGACAGCACGCTGGAAAACACACTTCGCACAAAGACAACCTTCGCCTAGTCAGGCTTCGGTGCACAACAACAAGCGAGGTATGTAACGCGAGCTCAAGCAAAAAGCACAAAGAAGCAGGGCTTCGCCGCTTGAACAAGGAACACAAATATATTGAACCCTGGATGAATACAGTGAGGTATGTGGCTTCAGGAGCTCAAAAGTAAATGCTCAAAGTGTTAAATGTTACCTACCGAGCTCCCATATTTATAGCCCACAGTTCACCCAAAGGAAATGACTACACTACCCCTAGGGTTTACATTGATTTTGACTCTACAGAACTAAGGGGTACAAAAGGTAGTCCACCTTTATTCTGGAGGCTTCTATGTCAGCTTTGCAGAGGGGACAGTGTCAGCCTTTTACAGAACATATAGTGTTAGCCTTTGCAGTCTTTGACCTTCTGGAATCCTCCCTTCGCACGCGAGGGTGCGGTAGCTTCGGCGAGAAGCCTTGAGCCTGTTGGCCTTCGCTTCACCGAAGTCAGCCTCCGATACAGTGACGGTTTTGAGCCGAAGCCGTCAAAGCCCTTGGGCCTTCGCACCAACACCTCCGGAGTGGACCACCACGGCTTCGCAGCTACTCCCAGCTCGAACTCTGTCAGTCCGTGTACCGAAGCCATGCAGGCCGAAGCACCTCAAGTCAACCTTGCTCCGGAGCTAGCCTTGCTCCGAAGCCTTCCACCCTCCGAAGCCCCACCTTCGGAGTACCACCCTTCGAAGTCCCTCCTTCGTCCAAGGCCTCCGCATGAAGCATTCCATGAGCACTTCGTCGCAGTGTCTCTCCCCGAGCACACTCCTCGACGAGCCTCACCCGGACCATGCCTTCGATGCGCCTCGACTTCTGAGACATTCGTCGGGTACCTTCGAATGTCTCCCTCCGGAGCACACTTCGAACACCTTGCCTCCGCAGAGGACTTGTTCCAACCAACTCCGAAGTCACTCCATTCGGAGTACCTTCGAAGTGCCTCACCTCCGAGGACTTTGTCTCGGAGTACCTTCACCCGGAGCCACGCTCCGCACTCTCTGCCTTCACCTGGCACGCCTCAACCCGAGGACCGACCCGGACCACCTTCGCAGCCACCGTGACGGAGCTCCCCGCTCCCCTGGCATCAAGCCTCCCGCTTGACCCAAGTTCACCTGCTGCGAACCTTGTCCGTCGCCTCCGAAGACCCTGCGCACCACAGACAAGCAGACAAGTGTATCCAGTACTCCGGAGACCTCTCCGGGTTAGTAACCTCCGGCACACACTCCGGTGTACCGCCCAAAGTACCGAAGCATCTGTACGAACCCAGTCATCGTGTACTGTCGGACCCCTCCGACAGGCACACTCCTCTGCAAGCAAACACCGAACACCCTTCGGTGAAACCACCTCCGAACTCCCTTCGGAGGTACCCTTCGAACAGAGGGTAAAAAGCCTGTCAATCACTCATCACAAAACACCGAAACCAACCCTTGGTTTCTAAATCTCCCCCTTGATGAGTGCATTGACAACCAAATCCAAGTTCAAGAAAAATTAAAAAATTTCAGCACACAAGTGACCATAAAAACTCATAAAAGAGCCAAATCATGTCACTTGACAACAGAATTTTCCTCCCCCTTTCTCACAAGAGTGAAAAGCCCTTTCGGCAATAAAAACTCCCCCTGAGTTAAATTTTCCTCTTGGCAATACAGAACCTTCTCCCCCTTTATGTCAAAAGTTCTCCCCCTTTGAAAATTATACCCCTTGCGACGGAGAACAAAGCAAGTAAATTTCTCCCCCTTTGGCAATGCAAGCATCAAGGAGCATGTAAAAGATGCAAAGCTTCGAAATGAGCAGAATTGCAAAGACAGATGAAGCAAAAATATGCCAATAATAACACCAATGATCATGGGCTCAGCTCAACTTAATATTCTCTAAAAGCATGATGAAGCATGTGATATGATCTTTTTTGAAATAAAAGCATCACCACTTAGTCAAGGAAACTAGACAAGTACGACCAAGGACTGCGCAAAGCTAGTCAATTTCTACTCTAGACAGACAAGTCCAGTTCAAATGGAGTTTGAAAAGCAAACTTGATAATCAATGAATTTTGTTGTTCTTTTCTTAGTGCCAGGGGTTATTTGTTTGTCCACCTTATACTTCCAATCCGGCCAAGCCTAGGCATAAAAGCCATAAGAAGCTTAAGGCATAGATTTTGGCATACACTACGCTATTCCAGTTCAGACCAATGTGAAATGGTAAGCAGTCTAGAATAGGGTATTGCGACAAACAAACCCACCTGGATCTTTTAACTTAAAGCATGCAAATCATGGAATTTTTGATTTTAACCAAGTGAACCAATTGTTTGGTACTTTATGAATATCCATGAAAATGGAGAACAATTTTTCAAGTTGCAATTTTTAGCATCCAAAGAAATGTGTCTTGCTATCAAGCAGATAAAAGATAGCTAAAGCAGTCCTGCCTAAACATGCTAGATTCAAGACTAAGCAGTGAGCATGTGTTGATTTTGAAAATAAAACACCATGCACATAAATGTTCCAGATGAATTAAGAAGAGCTGAGCTGTCATGATTTCATGAATTAAAAGCAGGCATATAAGTGCAAAATATGTAAATGCAATTTCAACACAATTAGACAAAGGCACATCCATCTAAAATAGCTCCCCCTCACAAAATGCCGTAAGGGTGACAAATGCCAAGTTCCCCACGCAAGTAAGCAAATCGAGAAGCATCGAGGGGTTTTGTAAAAATATCGGCAAGCTGGTGTTGGGTATCAACATATTGAAGTTCAATATCACCCTTCTCATTGTGATCTCTGAGAAAGTGATACCGTACATCAATGTGTTTGGTTCTGGAGTGCTGAACCGGGTTGTTTGCAATACAAATAGCACTAGTGTTATCACAGAAAAGTGGAACACTCTTATATTCTAACCCGAAATCCCGCAAAGTGGAAACCATCCACAAAATCTGAGAGCAACAGCTAGCTGCAGCAACATATTCGGCCTCAGCCGTCGATTGTGCAACACTAGACTGTTTGCGGGAAGACCAGCAAACCAGAGATGTACCCAGAAAATGACAAGTACCAGAGGTACTCTTCCTATTAATTCTACACCCAGCAAAATCCGCATCGGAATAACCTCGAAGACATAAAGATGAAGACGCTGAATACCATATGCCAAATTCAAGGGTGTGTTTGAGATACCTTAAGATGCGCTTAACCGCTTGGCAGTGCGAAGCTCGTGGTGAAGCCTGAAAACGAGCGCACAGACACACTGCGAAGTGTATGTCCGGCCTCGTGGCAGTCAAGTAGAGGAGGGAGCCGATCATGCTTCGGAACTCCTTCTGATCTACGGCTTCTCCATCTTCATCAGGGTCCAATGCTACGGATGTAGCCATTGGAGTGGCGAGGGGCTTCGCATCGGACATGTTGAACTTCTTGAGCAGATCCTTGGTGTACTTTGTCTGGTGGACGAAAGTACCTTGTTTGCTTTGCTTGATTTGCAAACCAAGGAAAAAGGTGAGTTCACCCATCATAGACATTTCAAATTCCCTGCTCATGGTATCTGCAAACTCGGCAACCAAAGCATGAGAGGAGCCACCAAAGATGATATCATCCACATAGATCTGAACTAGGAGGAGATCTTTGCCATGCTTGAGAGTAAACAAAGTTTTATCATCCACATAAACATCTTCTCCTATGAAGCCATTAAGAAAAGCACTTTTGACATCCATTTGATAGAGTTTGAATCCCCGGGATGTCGCAAAGGCAAGCAAAATCCTAATGGCCTCAAGGCGAGCAACAGGTGCAAAAGTTTCAGTAAAATCAATCCCTTCTAGTTGAGAAAAGCCCTGAGCTACAAGTCTAGCCTTGTTTCTAACTATTGTCCCCTCCTCCCCTTGTTTATTTTTGAAAATCCATTTTGTTCCAATGAAATGAACATTTGGTGGAGGATCAACTAAAGTCCAGACTTGGTTTCTCTCAAAATTTTCAAGTTCCTCATGCATGGCATTGATCCAACTAGAATCAGAAAGTGCATGACTAACATCTAAGGGCTCGAAAGAAGCAACAAAAGCAGCATTAGTGAAATGGGCATGTGAACGAGTTACCCTTTGATCAAGCTCACCAATGATCTGCTCGGGAGGGTGCATCCTTTGAACATGATGTGGAGCCTCGCGGCGGGATGCAGTCTCCCCCTCAACTTGTGCGTTGGAGTGGTCCAAGATGACCGATGTTGAGGTAGTCGCTTCGGGACCTCGTGCCAAAGTAGTTGAAGCGGGGTCAGCTTCAGGGGTTGATGTCGAGGGTAGTAGGGGTTCATTCTCGAATTCTCCGGGATCTTCTTCTTCAAATAAGGTCTGTTCCATGTCGTGTTCATTTGCCTGTTCAAAAGCAGAACTAACAGAGGGAGTTGATTCATCAAAAGTCACATCACATGACTCGATGACAGTGTTAGTTTCCAAGTTATAAACACGATAAGAATGACCATGTGTAGTGTAACCCAAAAAGATCCCATCAGAAGATCGCGACTCAAATTTATCCAAGTTACCACGTTTTAGGATAAAGCAGCGACAGCCAAAAACTCGAAGATGAGTAACCTTGGGCTGTCTCCCAAAACGCAGCTCATAAGATGTCAAATTTAAAATTGAGCGCAAGAATATTCGGTTTGAGATGTAACAAGCAGTGTTCATATGGAGAAGTTCTCCGGGTTGTTTAGTCATCACTGTGGTGACTGGCGAGTGCAAAGCGGCAATCATCTTACCATGTCGACAAGGAGCGCAAACTAAATTCTTCTCAAACTTGAGCTTGGGCAATCCTCGGATCAGGCCTAGGGTGCTCAGACGAGCGAGCAACTCAAATCTCATATGCCCTAGTCTCCTATGCCACTTCCAAAGCTCAGAAGTCGAATGTGCAACAAGACAATGAGAAGAACCAGACGACTCTGAAAAATCAGCTCCAAAAACTCTCCCAACTCTAAAGATCTTACAAACCACAACGCCATCAGAATTGAGCACTTGCGAAGTATCGCGATGAAATCGCACTTCGAAGCCCTCATCAAGCAACTGAGATACAGACAGCAAATTGTATCCCAGGTTTTCAACCAAAGCAACATCTTTGAGAGTGAAATTCGAGTTGATTCTTACCACACCTTTACCTTTCACTCTGCTCCTTCGATTGTTTCCGAAGGTGATATGTTCCCTTTGCTTGGTTGTGGTGAGGCTGGAGAACCATGCTGCATCTCCGGTCATGTGGCGCGAACAACCGGAGTCCATGATCCACGTGCCCTCCAAGCCTCGATCTGTCGCCTACACATGATAAGAACGTCTCGATCGCTCAGTGCTGGGGTGAGTGAAATAATGACGAGGCATCCAGCACTGAGTGACACGAGTAGTAGGCACAGTAAAAGCAGACGGTCTACGCACATAATAATCAGAATGAAGCAAAGTGCGAGGTCTACCTACATGCTGTGATCGAACAACATGTCGAGGTCTCCTACTCTGATGAGGTATAAAGCTACTCACCCGAGGTCTACCACCATATGGAACATGGTGAACACCTCGAGGAGCAAAACCTCTCCGAGAAGCACGAGGAGCCTCAAAGGCAGGACGATAGTACAACTCAGACTCATGCATACCTAAAGATGGGTAATGCATGTCCTGGTACCTCATCGCCTGAGAGCGTCGCTCATCCTTGATGCGACGAAAACAGAACCCAACCAAATGACCCACCCGCTGACAGTAGGAACTGTGAAAAACTCTCCTGGGGGCACTCTCATGGGTCACAGGAGCAACTCTCACAGGCTCCTTGGGTTTTTTCTGTGTGGTTTTCTTGGGAGGATTTTTCTTGGCAGGAGGAGTGGTTTTCTTTGGTGGATGGGTAGGCTTTTTGGCTGGTGGGGTGTCTAACAGAGCTCTCTCTTTCTCTAGGGTGGTGGGAGAGGTGAAAACAGTTGTGGACTTGCTGTCTGAAGGTATCCTCTCAAAACCCAAACCTAGAGCTACCCCTGCTCTGTCAGCACACAACTTGGTCTTGACCAAGAGCAAATCCATCCTACCCTTTCCCTCAGTACATTTATTAACCACGGAAAGGAGGTATTCATTTTCTGACATGAGGTTCTCAGCTCGCTCTCTGGCAGTGCCTAGCTGGTCCTTAAGGGTGATGCAAGTGTCACACACAGGCTGCACATCCTTAGAACTACCGGCCCTCTCCAATCTAGACTCTAAATCATGAACATGCTTATCACGTAAATTAATTCTATCGCGTAATAAAGAGCAGTTCATGCAATCAATAATATCATGAGGTCTAGAATCCACCTCCAAAAGCTGCTTCTGTGCAGTCTCAAGCTCAGAAAGAGTTTGAGCATGAACATAACGCAACTGAGCAAGCTCACTCATGACAACAGAACAGGACTCACATTCAGCATCATCAAATTTAGACTTAAGCATGGCATATTCAGTAGAAATAGTTTCTATCCTAAGTCTAAGGTCTTTTCTTTCTCTAGCGGCTTGCACAAGTAATCTATCCTGACCAAGCACTACTTCATTCAGCTCATCTAATTTAATTAGTAGCTGGTCAGATGATAGGTTTACCTCAGATGAGTCAAGCTCATCGCCGCTGTGATCGCTGTCGGCCATGAAGCAAAGGCCGGTGAAGTCACGTCCCTTCTTGTCCTTCTTGTCCTCCTTCCTTGGGGACTCCTCCTCCTCAGAGCTCGACTCCTCAGTTGAGGATGTGTCGATGTCGCTGAGAGTAGCAACAAAGGCTCTGGAAGCGGCCTTGGCTACTTTCTTAGCCATCTTGCCGCGCTTGCCCTTCACAAAAGGCTTCCTCTCCTTTTTGTGGTATTTGGGGCGCTCACTCTCATCTCTACTTTTTAGCTTGGGGCAATTGGCCTTAATATGAGAGGTGTCGCCACATTCATAGCAACCACTAAAACCACTTCTCCTCTGATCCCGTCTCTCATGATGAAAGCGGGTGAACCTCCGGGCAATGAGAGCAAGCTCATCATCATCTAGAGTGTCCACCTGCTCCTTTGTGATGGAGACCAGGGAGGACAAAGCAAAACCATCAGCAAGAACACAAGTGCCAGATGTGCTTGGTTCTGCAGTGGTGCCACGGCTAGTGCTAGAAACCAATGCCAATGGCTGTGGCAAAGAGCTTCTGTGCACAGCAAGAGATGCCTTGGAAATCTCTGTGGACTTCAGCTTGCTAAAGAGCTCATCATAGGTCAATATGTCATAACCTGTGGACTCCTCAATGCTGGATATCTTTACTTCCCATATGCTACGGTCAAGAGCATAGAGAAGCTTGATAGCCCTATCATGATCACTGTAAGCAAGCGTCCCGTTGGATCGCAAGTTACTCACTATTGCGTCAAAGCGAGAAAACATGGCATCTATAGATTCACCAGGTGCCTGCACAAACAGCTGATACTGTTGATTGTAGGTGCTTTGGCGCCTGGCCTTAATCTGAGTAGAGCCCTCATGAAAAACAGTGAGTGTTGACCAGATTTCCCTAGCAGTCCTAAGGTGCTGCACCCTATCAAACTCACTTCTACTCAAACCGATGAACAGTATGTTTCTTGCCTTGGAATTGGCATTATACTGATCCTTCTCAGTCTGAGAAGTGCGAGTCTCAGGGATAGAGTATTGTGAGTCCACAATCTCCCAAATTGCATTTCCTTGGCTTAACAAGTAAGCCTCCATGCGCACCTTCCAGTATGCAAAATCTGTCCCATCGAACAGAGGAATTTTACTGCCTCTATCCATGTCGCCAACAGATCACAAAACCGGTTAAGGTCAACTGGTGATCTTAACCTGCTCTGATACCAATTGTTGGACCGGAAACGGCGACCAGAGGGGGGGGGTGAATGGGAGCTTTTAAAATTTCAGGCTAAAAAACTAGCCTTCGGTTTTAAGTTCAGTCTTCTGTGGAACAGGCTTCGAACACAACCTTCGAAGGTCTGGTTCGGAGGTACTTCGACAGCTCCGAACACAGGCTTCGCAGGAGCAAAAGTTCGAAGCCAAGAAGACTTCGCTCCACTAACAACCCTGGAAAATCTACTCTGCTAAGTCAGTGCAGGCTCCGCACACAGGGTGCTTCGAGCTGGCTTCGCACTTCACCCTTCGCAAGAGTAGACTGCCCTCTGAGGACTTCGACCAGGAACTGGGCAGCAGCAACTGGTGCTGTGCTTCGTACACGAAGGTCTACACGCACACAAATGGACTTCGCTAAGGGCTACGACACAAGAAGCAAAACGGGCTTCGATCAGGGCTTCGCTAGTAAGCTGTGAGGTCTAGCCTCAAGTTACACAGAGCGACAGCACGCTGGAAAACACACTTCGCACAAAGACAACCTTCGCCTAGTCAGGCTTCGGTGCACAACAACAAGCGAGGTATGTAACACGAGCTCAAGCAAAAAGCACAAAGAAGCAGGGCTTCGCCGCTTGAACAAGGAACACAAATATATTGAACCCTGGATGAATACAGTGAGGTATGTGGCTTCAGGAGCTCAACAGTAAATGCTCAAAGTGTTAAATGTTACCTACCGAGCTCCCATATTTATAGCCCACAGTTCACCCAAAGGAAATGACTACACTACCCCTAGGGTTTACATTGATTTTGACTCTACAGAACTAAGGGGTACAAAAGGTAGTCCACCTTTATCTGGAGGCTTCTCTGTCAGCTTTGCAGAGGGGACAGTGTCAGCCTTTTACAGAACATACAGTGTCAGCCTTTGCAGTCTTTGACCTTCTAGAATCCTCCCTTCGCACGCGAGGGTGCTGTAGCTTCGGCGAGAAGCCTTGAGCCTGTTGGCCTTCGCTTCACCGAAGTCAGCCTCCGATACAGTGACGGTTTTGAGCCGAAGCCGTCAAAGCCCTTGGGCCTTCGCACCAACACCTCCGGAGTGGACCACCATGGCTTCGCAGCTACTCCCAGCTCGAACTCCGTCAGTCCGTGTACCGAAGCCATGCAGGCCGAAGCACCTCAAGTCAACCTTGCTCCGGAGCTAGCCTTGCTCCGAAGCCTTCCACCCTCCGAAGCCCCACCTTCGGAGTACCACCCTTCGAAGTCCCTCCTTCGTCCAAGGCCTCCGCATGAAGCATTCCATGAGCACTTCGTCGCAGTGTCTCTCCCCGAGCACACTCCTCGACGAGCCTCACCCGGACCATGCCTTCGATGCGCCTTGACTTCTGAGACCTTCGTCGGGTACCTTCGAATGTCTCCCTCCGGAGCACACTTCGAACACCTTGGCTCCGCAGAGGACTTGTTCCAACCAACTCCGAAGTCACTCCATTCAGAGTACCTTCGAAGTGCCTCACCTCCGAGGACTTTGTCTCGGAGTACCTTCACCCGGAGCCACGCTCCGCACTCTCTGCCTTCACCTGGCACGCCTCAACCCGAGGACCGACCCGGACCACCTTCGTAGCCACCGTGACGGAGCTCCCCGCTCCCCTGGCATCAAGCCTCCCGCTTGACCCAGGTTCACCTGCTGCGAACCTTGTCCATCGCCTCCGAAGACCCTGCGCACCACAGACAAGCAGACAAGTGTATCCAGTACTCCGGAGACCTCTCCGGGTTAGTAACCTCCGGCACACACTCCGGTGTACCGCCCAAAGTACCGAAGCCATCGGTACGAACCCAGTCATCGTGTACTGTCGGACCCCTCCGACAGGCACACTCCTCTGCAAGCAAACACCGAACACCCTTCGGTGAAACCACCTCCGAACTCCCTTCGGAGGTACCCTTCGAACAGAGGGTAAAAAGCCTGTCAATCACTCATCACAAGACACCGAAACCAACCCTTGGTTTCTCACTAACCCTAGGGATTGGGGCCCTATTTATAGGCAGCCCAATAAATGGGGAAAATGCAGAAATACCCCTAGGATTTTTTTACAGACGCTGAATAAAAATGGAAAAGACCGAAATGCCCTTAGAATTTTTTTACAGACTCGACTGACAGACTGTGGGCCTAAAGGCAAAATAGTAAAAACCTAAATAAAGATAACTTGTCCTGATGCGGAGCTTTCGTAACAGTTACGGCTTCGCCTCAGAACTGTCAGATCCGAGATCAGCGGTCATCAGTTTTGCACCAAAACTGACAAAGCATCCACCGTCTTCGCACCGGGTACCTGGATTGGGCCAGCCCGATTCCGTAGCTCCTTCAGCCCGGTAATCACTCGCCGCCTGTGTACCTGAGTCAATCCCGGTCAATAGCCCAGTGGATCCTTTGCTGCTCCTAATCCATGTACCCAGATTGGGCCAGCCCGACTTCACGGCCCCTCTGCCCGACTGTCGCTCGCTGCCCGTGTACCTGAGTCACACGCGGCCCAAACACAACAGGTCACCTCTCTTCTTCTGTCCTCTTTGACTATCGTTGACAATGACTCATCACTTCTGGAGCCATTGAGGCCCACGCTCTTCAGCATGGCTCCTCAGTCGAGCTTAAGGGAAAGCTGGTGCAAAACCTAGTTTATTTTGTCTCAGAAGCTTTGTCCGGAGCAAAGACAAGATACTCCGAGCTCGAGAAATTTGCTTATGCTTTAGTAATGGCCTCGCGGAAGCTAAGGCATTACTTTCTAGCACATAACCTAATCATTCCTACCTCGTATCCTCTTGGTGATATGCTTCGGAGCAAAGATTCTACGGGTAGGATCGAAAAATGGGCTGTCGAGCTAGCCCCCTTTGTAATTTCCTTCACGGCGAGAACAACTATCAAATCCCAGATCATAGCTGACTTCATAGCAGAGTGGACTCCATCTGCAGTTTGGGCTCCGGAAGAACCCTCCAAAGGTCTATGGACAATTTTTTCTGACGGAGCTTATCAAGCATCTGGTGCCGGAGCTGGAGCTGTAATAATTTCGCCGTCAGGGCAAAAGGCCATATATTCTGCGAGGCTCAACTTTAAGATCACCAATAATATCACAGAGTACGAAGGAATCCTGCTAGGCCTCTGAAAGGCAAAGGCACTTGGAACAGCAAGGATAATAATTAAAACAGATTCCCAAGTCGTCGCAGGGCATGTTGACAAAACCTTTCAAGCAAGGAACCTAGAACTAGCAAAGTATCTCGAAGAAATCCGCAAAACAGAAGCAACGTTCAAAGGATTTTCTATTTGAAGTATCCCTCAAGCAGATAATCAACTTGTAGACATTCTAGCGAAGGCTGCAGCCGGAGCATCGGACCTCCCGTAGGGTTCTTTCTATGAAGAACTAGTCAAGCCTACAGTAAATCAATTACCCTCCGTAGAAGTCCTTTGCATCCCAGCTACAGATTGGCGGGCTCTGATAATGGATGTCTTGCAAAGCAGCGCAATTTCGCCAGAAGGTCTAGATTTCCGAAGGTTGCAAGCAAGGGTTCAAAATTATAAGCTTGTCAATGGAATGTTATACAAAACCGGAGTTTGTTCTCCCCTACTCCGGTGCATCTCACAACCCGAAGGCTAGGATATACTTCGGGACATTCACGAAGGTTTATGTGGAAGCCACCTAGCCTCCCGTGCTCTAGCAGGAAAGACACTTCGACAGGGGCTCTGCTGGCCAACAATTGTAAGAGATGCGGAGGAATTGGTTCGAACCTATCAAGGATGCCAGTGGATGGGAAGACGGAGCCACCGTCTACCAGTACCACTTCAAGTTATTGCCCCGGTGTGGCCAATGGCATGATGGGGAATGGATCTCATCGGCCCTTTTCCAATGGCAAAAGGCAGCTTGAAGTTTGCAGTGGTAGCAATTGAATATTTTTCTAAGTGGGTCGAAGCAGAACCCCTAAGTTCTATCACTTCAAGAAATGTGCAAAAATTCTCCTTGCAAAATATCATATGTAGGTTCGGAGTGCCAAGGGAGCTAACTATGGATAATGGAACCCAGTTCGAAGCTGAAACATTTAAAGAATTTTGTGAAGAACTGGGCATCAAGTTATGCTTCGCAACAGTTCGCCACCCACAATCCAGTGGAGCCATCGAGCGAGCTAACGGGAATATTCTCTTCGGTCTGAATCGAAGGATTGTCGGGTTGGCCAAGGGGCTATGGACCAAAGAACTCCCTAAGATTTTATGGTCCATTCGGACCACCCAAGCCAGGTCCACAGGCTTCACCCCATTCAGGCTACTATTCGGTGAAGTTATACCCGATATATGTAAAGAAGTATTAGCTTATATTAAAAAGGAGGAAAAAGAAGTTAGTTTAGAACCTTCATCTTCTGTAGACATTGAATGGTCTGAAGAAGAAAATACTGCTGAAGAGCAAGTAGAAAAGAGCCCTGAACAACTTCGAAGCTGGGAAAGAAGCCCCGAACGACTTCGGACCTGGGCCAAACTTCAGCAAGAGTAGAAGGACTTCTGAGCTTCCAAAGGAGGGAAGAAGGTTAAATGTAAAGTTATTAAAACTCCTGGCTCCGGACGAAGTCATCTTCGAATTCATACTAGTTTTAATAGTAGCTCCAGGGATCGAAGAGGTCTTCGTTTCCTTCTTTGTATAGATACATATTTTTCATGATGAAATGTAATCTGTTTTGTTGGACCGGAAACGGCGACCAGAGGGGGGGGGTTAATGGGAGCTTTTAAAATTTCAGACTAAAAATAGCCTTTTGTTTTACTTCTGTCTTCTGCGGAACAGGCTTCAAACACACCCTTCGAAGTTCTGGTTTGGAGGTATTTCACAGCTCCGAAATCAGGCTTCGCAAGGAGCAAAAGTTCGAAGCCAAAAAGACTTCGCTCTACCCACAACCCCGAAAATTCAGCTCTGCTAAGTCAGTACAGGCTCCGCACACATGGTGCTCCGAGCAGGCTTCACACTTCACCCTTCGCAAGAGCGGACTTCCCTCTAAGGACTTTGATCTGTTCTGCTAAGGCAGTGCAGGCTCCGCACACTGGGTACCTTCGTGCGGGCTTCGCACTACACCCTTCGCAAGAGCAGACTTCCCGACTTCCCTCTACGGACTTCGACCAAATACTCAGCGACAGCAACTGGTGCTAGGCTTCGTACTTCGAAGGTCTAAACGCACACTGAACAGACTTCACCAAGGGAAGAAAAACGGGATTCGATTAAGCACAAAGACTGTGCTTCACTAGTAATCAGAGAGACCTAGCCTCCAGTTTACACAGAGCGAACAGACCCTGAAAAACACACTTCACCTAGACAGACTTCTACCACACCTCTAGAAAAACTCACAAGAAGATGGTGCACAGAGAAATCAAAGCATGCAGAGAAGTATGCATACAAGTTCAAGCAGTAAAAGAAAACAGAATCAAAGCTTCATTGCTTGAACAGGGAATACAAAATGAACTCACAGGATGAATACAAGAGTGTGGCGGCTAGCACAGTAGTTCTACAATGGCTGCTCAAAGTGTTGATGTGACCTAGCTAGCCTCCACTATTTATAAGCACTATTCGGCCCTGTGAATAGACTACTTTACCCTTAGGGTTTACACCAATTTTGTCTCATCAGAACAGGGGGGTATAGTTGGTAGTCTACTTTATTTGGAGGCTTCTTTTGTCAGCTTCACAGAGGGGACAACACCAGCTTTTGCAGAGCAGACACTGTCAGCCTTTGCAGTCTTGGATTCTTCTGAAGCCCCCCTTCGCATGTGAGGGGTGCGGTAGCTTCGGTGAGAAGCCTTGAGCCTGACGGCCTTCGCTTCACCGAAGTCAACCTTCGATATAGTGATAGTTTTGAGCCGAAGCCGTCAAAGCCCTTGGGCCTTCGCACCAACACCATCGGAGTGTACCACCACGGCTTCGCAGCTTCTCCCAGCTCGAACTCCATCAGTCCGTGTACCGAAGCCATGCATGGCCGAAGTACCTCAAGCCAGCCTAACTCCAGAGCCAGCCTCACTTTGAAGCCTGCCTCACTCCGGAGTCAGCTTCACTCCGAAGCCTGCCTCACTCCGAAGTCAGCCTAGTCAGCTTCACTCCGAAGCCAGCTTCACTTCGAAGCCTGCTTCACTCCGAAGCCCCACCTTCAGAGTACCACACTTCGAAGTCCCTCCTTCATCCAAGGCCTCCGCATGAAGCATTCCATGAGAACTTCGTCGCAGTCTCTCTCCCCGAGCACACTCCTCGACGATCCTCACCCGGATCATACCTTCGATGCACCTCGACTTCTGAGACCTTCGTCGGGTATACCTTCGAGTGTCTCCCTCCAGAGCACACTTCGAACGCCTTGCCTCATTGCTGAGGACTTAGTCCACCATACTCCGAAGTCACTCCATTCGGAGTACCCTTCGAAGTGCGTCACCTCCGAGGACTTTGTCTCGAGGTACCTTCACCCGGAGTCACACTCGCACTTACTGCCTTCTCTTGGCGCACCTCGACCCAAAGTCCGACCTCGACCCCTTCGCAGCCTTCGTGACAGAGCTCCCTGCTCCCCTGGCATCAAGCCTCCCGCTTGACCCAGGTTCACTTGCTACGAACCGTCCGTCACCTCCGAAGTCACCTGCACACCACATACAAACAGACAAGTGTATCCAGTACCCCGGAGACCTCTCTGGGTAAGCAACCTCCGATACACACTCCGGTGTACCTCCCAAAGTACCGAACCCTTCGGTACAACCCAGTCATCATGTACTGTCGGACCCCTCTGACAGTCACACTCCACTGCAACAACCAGAGTCCGCCAAACCCTTTGGTGAAACAGCCTCCGAACCCCTTCAGAGGGACCCCTTCGAATCAGAGGGTAAAATCTGTCAATCACTCATCATAGACTCCGAAACCAACCCTTGGTTTCTCAATCTCCCCCTTGATGAGTGCATTGACAACCAAATTCAAGTTCAAGAAAATTTGAAAAATTTCAGCTCACAAGTGACCATAAAAACTCAGAAACGAGCCAAATCATGTCACTTGACAAAAGAATTTTCCTCCCCCTTTTTCAACAGAGTAAAAGCCCCTTCGGCAAATCTTTCCCTTGGCAAGATAAAACTCCCCCTGAGTTATTTTACCCTCTTGCTGTAGAGAACGTAAAATTTCTCCCCCTTTGGCAATGCAAGCATCAAGGAGCATGTAAAAGATGCATAACTTCGAAATGGGAAGAGTTGCAAAGACACAAAAAGCAACAAATATGCCAACATTAATACAAATTATCATGTGCTCAACTCAATTTAACATTCTCGAAAAACATGATGACAACATGTGATTTTATCATTTTGAAATAAAAGCATCACCACTCAATCAAGGTAACTAGACAAGTAAAAGCCGGGACTGCGTAAAGCTAGTCAATTTCTACTCTAGACAAACAAGTCCAGTACAAGTGGAGCATTAAAAGCAAACTTGATCATCAATGAATTTTGTTGTTCTTTTCATAATGCCAGGGGTTATTTGTTTGTCCACCTTATACTTTCCAATCAGGCCAAGCCTAGGCATGAAAGCCATCAGAAGCTTACGACAGTGATTTTGGCATACACTACACTATCCCAGTTTAGACCAATGTGCAATGGTAAGCAGTCTAGAATAGAGTAGTGCGACAAACAAACCCACCTGGATCTTTTCACTTGAAACATGAAAATCATGGAGTTTTTGATTTTAATTAAGTGAACAATTTGTGTAGCACTTGATGAATATCCATGAGTAAGCAGAACAATTTTTCAAGTTGTAATGTTTAGCGTCCAAAGAAAAAAGGAGTCTTGCTATCACGCAGATAAAAGATAGCTAAAGCGGTCCTACACATGCTAGATCCAAGACTAAGTAGTGAGCATGATTTGATTTTGGAAAGAGAAAATCATGCACAAAATGTTTCAGACATATTAAATAGAGCTGAGCTGACATGATTTCATGAATGAAAATCAGGCATATAAGTGCAAAAGATGTAAATGCAATTTCACACACAATGAGCATATGCACAACAATCAAAATCTGCTCCCCCTCACAAAATGCCATAAGGGTGACAAACACCAAGTTCTCCACGCAAGTAGGCAAAATGAGAAGCATCGAGGGGTTTTGTGAAAATATCGGCTAGATGGTGTTGGGTATCAACATATTGAAGTTCAATATCACCCTTCTCATTATGATCTCTGAGAAAATGATATCACACATCAATGTGTTTGGTTCTGGAATGTTGAACCGGGTTGTTTGCAATACAAATAGCACTACTGTTATCACAGAAAAGTGGAACACTCTTATAATCTAACCCGAAATCCCGCAAAGTGGAAACCATCCACCAAATCTGAGAGCAACGGCTAGCTGCATCAACATATTCGGCCTCAGCTGTTGATTGTGCAACACTAGACTGTTTGCGGGAAGACCAGCAAACCAGTGAAGTACCCAGAAAATGACAAGTACCAGAGGTACTTTTCCTATCAATTCTACACCCAACAAAGTCCGCATCGGAATAACCTCGAAGACATAAAGAGGAAGACGCTGAATACCAAATGCCAAATTCGAGGGTATGTTTGAGATACCTGAGAATGCGTTTTACCGCTTGGCGGTGCGAAGCTCGTGGTGAAGCCTGAAAATGAGCGCACAGACACACTATGAAATGTATGTCCGGCCTCATAGCAGTTAAGTAGAGGAGGGAGCCGATCATGCTTCGGAACTCCTTCTGATCTACGACTTCTCCATCTTCGTCAGGATCCAATGCTACAGATGTAGCCATTGGAGTGGCGAGTGGCTTCGCTTCAGCCATGTCGAACTTCTTGAGAAGTTCCTTGGTGTACTTCGTTTGGTGGACGAAAGTATCTTGTTAGCTTTGCTTGATTTGCAAACCAAGGAAAAAAGTGAGTTCGCCCATCATGGACATCTCGAACTCCCTGCTCATGGCATCTGCAAACTCGGCAACCAAAGCATGAGAAGAGCCACCAAAGATGATATCATCCACATAAAACTGAACTAGGAGGAAATCTTTGCCATGCTTGAGAGTGAACAGGGTTTTATCAACAGATCCCATCAAATACCCCCGCTCAAGTAGAAAAGACTTAAGTCTGTCATACCATGCCCGAGGGGCCCGCTTGAGTCCATAAAGAGCCTTATGAAGTTTAAGGACTTTATGTGGGTATTTGGGGTTTTCAAAACTAGGGGGTTGTTTTACATAAACATCTTCACCTATGAAACCATTAAGAAAAGCACTTTTGACATCCATTTGATAGAGTTTGAATCCCCGGGATGTCGCAAAGGCAAGCAAAATCCTAATGGCATCAAGACGAGCAACAGGTGCAAAAGTTTCAGTAAAATCAATCACTTCTAATTGAGAATAACCCTGAGCTACAAGTCTAGCCTTGTTTCTAACTATAGTCCCATCCTTCCCTTGTTTGTTTTTGAAAATCCATTTTGTTCCAATGAAATGAACATTTGGTGGAGGATCAACTAAAGTCCAGACTTGGTTTCTCTCAAAATTTTCAAGTTCTTCATGCATGGCATTGATCCAACTAGAATCAGAAAGTGCATGACAAACATCTAAGGGCTCGAAAGAAGCTACAAAAACGGAATCAATGAAATGAGCTGTTGGGGAAATATATTTCCCTTGAACAGGGGCCAAATGACGTCAGCCTCCGACAGCCTTCGGCCCAGAGCCCAGCACTGTCGGAACCTGCTTTCTCTCTAAGTATTGTTTTCAGGTCCCAAGGTGCCTTTCAGGGGTCCGGCTCGAGCCCCCACTCCGGGCCCTGGCGCAGGGCGCCGGAGGCCACCCTCCGGGCACAGGAAGCCGGAGGCCACCCCCCGGGCGCAGGAGTTCGGAGGTCACTCTCCGGAGCCAAGTCCGGAGGTCGCCTTCCGAGAGCCAAGTCCGGAGGCCGCCCTCCGGAGTCCAGTTCGGAGGTCACTCTCCGGAGTCCAGTTCAGAGGCCACCCTCCGGGAGCCAAGTCTGGAGGCCGCCCTCCAGAGTCCAGTTCGGAGGTCACTCTCCGAAGTTCAGTTCGGAGGCCACCCTCCGGGAGCCAAGTCCGGAGGCCGCCCTCCGGAGTCCAGTTCGGAGGTCACTCTCCAGAGCGCGCTTCGAAGCCCCCTCTGGGGTGCACTTCGAAGCCTTCCTCCCAGCCTCCACCTGCGGTGTATCTTTTAGCTGGTCAAAGCCTGGCATAACCTGACACGCCTGTAAAGCTGTAAAGCTGCAATGTACCTTTGTACCGTAGCTAGCCCTTTTCCCCTCTCTGCCCCTGTAAGCCTAGGGCTCATAAGGGGCATCCCGGTCTTTTCCTTTGGCCTGTGCGCCTATAAAAGCAGGGCCAAGCCCTTGTAACGGGGGACACACCCCAGGGGGCCATGAGACCCTGTAGTTCCGTTATCCACACTAAGGCATACCATGCTAAATCCACCACAAACTGGACGTAGGGCTATTATCCCCTAGGGGAGGCCCGAACCAGTATAAACTCCTTCTCCCTTTGAGAGAACCCATCGAGGTTCATTCTCCACATCATACACCACCATAAGAAAACCTGCTGGAACTAACGCAATTGTTCCAACAGTTGGCGCCGTCCGTGGGGACCTTAGTACAAAAAGCTAAGTGTTCTGCCATTGTTTGCAACCTGAAGTACGCTTGAGGGGGGAGCTTCGAGGCTTCGTGCTTCGCGCACCCTTCGGCAAGGGGCTTCAGGTCTAGTCCGAAGGCCATCTTCGCCTTCCCTTATCCTTCGCATACCGGAGCCCGCCCTCCGGCAAGGGGCTCCGCTCCATGCATCGAAGGTCATCAAAGCCCCAGGGGCTACGAGGCCAACCTTCAGTCACCTTACGAGGTACGTCCACTGTCCGAAGTACCACTTTGATGTACAATTTCGTAGTCACTTTGATATTCGAAGCCTTGCTTCGCTTTGATATTCGAAGCCCTTCTTCGCTTTGATATTTGAAGCCCTGCTTCGCCTTTAAAGCAATTTCTGCCCCATCTTATTGAAAAAACCCGAAGCCTTGCTTCGCCTTATCAAAAACACGAAGCTTTGCTTCGCCTTATTTAAAATCCGAAGCCTTGCTTCACTTTAGCAAATCCGGAGCACCCCTCCGAAGGCTACACAGCGCCTCCGGGCCCGTAGCAAATCCAGAGCACCCCTCCGAAGGCTACACAGTGCCTCCGGGCCCGTAGCAAATCTGGAGCACCCCTCCGAAGGCTACACAGCGCCTCCGGGCCCGTAGCAAATCCGGAGCACCCCTCCGAAGGCTACACAGCGCCTCCGGGCCCGTAGCAAATCCAGAGCACCCCTCCGAAGGCTACACAGCGCCTCCGGGCCTGTAGCAAATCCGGAGCACCCCTCCGAAGGCTACACAGCGCCTCCGGGCCTGTAGCGAATCCGGAGCACCCCTCCGAAGGCTACACAGTGCCTCCGGGCCTGTAGCGAATCCGGAGCACCCCTCCGAAGGCTACACAGCGCCTCCGGGCCCGTAGCAAATCCGGAGCACCCCTCCGAAGGCTACACAGCGCCTCCGGGCCCGTAGCAGTAATAGGGACTCCGGGCCATGGCACGATGCGTCCAGGGATTCCGGGCTCCGTACCCGAAGCATCCCAGGGATTCCGGGCTCCGTACCCGAAGCATCCCAGGCTCGAAGGTGGCCTAGGGTCGTAGGTGACCCAGAGCCGAAGGTGGCTCACATTATCGCAGGTTCGGTGAATCCACACCAAACATCCATTTTGATTACAGAATCAAGCTCAGAAGCCTTGCTTCGTTATCCAGACACGCTCCGAAGCCTTGCTTCGCGTGTCAAAATCTAATGAACGCCTAAGCATGTCGAAGTCATACTTCGCATAAAAATCTAAGTGCGTTTCAAAGCCTCGCTCACGCACAGCATCCAAATCCCAGCATGCCGAAGCGTGCTTTGCTCAATTTGGTTATGCGAAAGCCTTGCTTCGCACCAGATTAATGCATTCGGAGCCCAAAAGAGGTCTTCGCTCAAATGAAATTTCATGCGTCGAAGCCGCCGAAAGGCGCACCCTTCACATCTTTTATTTTTTGCCCGCACCAGCAACGGCTAAGTCCCTAGCTGCCACGAGCAAAGGGGGGAAGCATGTATGCGAGGTGTGCGAATGTAACGCGCAGTACGAGCGTGACAAGCTAAAACGTTCGAAGCCAAACAATACGAAGCATACAAACGAAGTATGCAAATATAACAAACTCCATTCATTGTATATTGAGAAGTGTGTTACAAACATCAGCGAATGTAACACGCAGTACGAGCGTGACAAGCTAAAACGTTCGAAGCCAAACAATGCGAAGCATACAGACGAAGTATGCAAATATAACAAACTCCATTCATTGTATATTGAGAAGTGTGTTACAAACATACTTCGAAAGCAAAACTACGTATAGTCTGTATCTAAGCCTAAGAAGAACCGTGTGCGAGGCCCCAACCCTCGCTTGCCCATTCTTCGGCTAGGGCCACCTCGGCTGGACGTTGCCTCGTCGGAGCCCGCTCTCCCTCGAACAGCCCGTCCAGGCTCCGAAGCCCGTAAACTTCGTCTTCCACTTTGCAGGTCGCTCCAAGTTGGCGAAGCAGGCGGTGCCGTATCGAAGGCAGAAAAGTCTAGGGCTTCGTCGCCTGCTAAGGCCGTTCGTGAAGGCAGAGACGAAGGGCCCTGAAGGGACTCCGTCTTCACAGCGGCTAGTAAATCCTGAGCTACTTCGGAGATGGCTTCGCCGTTAGGCCCCCTCGGAAGCTTAAACCGAGGGGGGCCTTCGGACCTAGCTACTTCGAGGATCGCCCACATCTGTTGAAGCTCTTCGGAGTCCTCGAGGACTTCGAGGTCTACGCTCGAAGTCTGAGCCTGGGCAGGTATGAAAAACCCCAACATTCATATTAATAAGCTGATAAGAGTTTTTACAAGCCTGCAGCTAAGTATTACAAAAGGCCTAAGGAGGTCTACACCTTCGGAGGCGGAGGTGCCGAAGTCGAAGGCTGATCAGGCACAGCGGGCGCTTTGGATCGGCGATGTCGAAGGGCCTTCTAGAGGTCGAGGACTGCTTCGCAGCCTTGCTCCTTCCAGGAGTCCTGCAGCCGCCGCCAGGCTCCATGAACTTCGGCCGAAGGCGTCACCAGGTGCGGACCCCCGAAGGCCACTGGGGTCACGGAGGTTGCCGCCCGAAGGTGGTCACACCCCGCGGCATGGAGCATGTGCAGCACCCCTTGGCCCGCGACGCGACTGGCCATAAGAGCGAAGCCCGTCAGCGCTTCGTCTGCTATCGAAGCCGCGATCTTCAAGAAATCGGCGCGGTCCCCAATCGGGTCCTGATCTCCAAAATCCGGAGTCCGGCACTCGGTCCCTATTTTCTCAAGGACCTCGGTCAGGCTCTGGGTGGCTTCGTCAAGATTGGCCACGACGAAGTCCTCGAGATCCTGAGCCCGTTGGCGGAGCTCCTCGTTCTCCTTCGCCTGTCGGGCCTCGGCATCCTTCGAAGCCTGGAGCTCCGCGCGGAGCCGAGCCATCTCCGAGGCCAAGGCTTCCTTCGCCTCAGTAGCCGAAGCCTCGGCCCGCCTCTGTTTCTCGGCCTCCTCCGAGACCTCGCGGCGAAGGGCCTCCTTCTCCTCTGCGAGGCACTCCATCCGCCTGTCGGCAGCAGTCGAAGCCGCCGCGTTCAGCGCGAAGGCCTGCAGAAGCTCAAGAAACAATAAGTGTTAACCAAGGGACAAAGTATAGTTCAAAGTTGCAAGGGGCTTTGCTCACCCGCAGGAGGACTTCGTTCGAACTAACAAAGAGATCCGTGGGGTCTCGGTGGCTGAGCTGGGCCACCAAGTCCCCCTCCTCCGCAGAAGCGCAAGCCTCGCGGAAACCACGGATCGCTGCCACCGTCACGCCCCCCTCGGCTTGAAAGGGTGAATCACGGCCACGGTCGCCTCCATGGGCTTCGGCGAGGCGGGGCTCAAGCCCACCACGTCCACATCTTCTTCGCCTCGAGGGACTTCGCGGCCCCCGCTGCCTTCGTCGTCGGACGAAGTGCTCTCGGACTCTGAGTCGCTGCTGCTGCTGCTGCTGCCGCTGCTGCTTGAAGCCTCCGTGGGCTTCGCCTCGGCAGGCTCCGATCCACCATCGCCTACCGGCTTCGCCTTAGTGGGCCTCGCATCATCCTCGCCCTCTGCAGGGAGCCAAGTCAAAATCCGCATTTTGGAGCTAAGCATGCAAAAAGGGTTTACCTTCGTCGGAGATCTCTTGGAAGGAAGGTGGGGCTAAGTGTGCCCTCCAGCTCCCTCGCTGCGAAGTTGGCGCATCCACCTCCGCGCCCGAAGCCGGTTCCGCCGGAGCACCCGCGGCCCCCTTGGGAGCCGGAGTGTGCGCGACAGCCTCCACCGCCGAAGACCTCGCCGCCAGGGGCTTCGCTGCCTTCTTGGAGGTCAGAGTAGCTGCGGGCTTCGCTGCAACCTCCTCCGAGGCATCCGCTTCGTCCTCGTCCCCCCTCTTCCTCTTGGCTCCGGCCGACGAGGTAGCCAGGTGGGCAAAGTCAGGCAGGGCAGGGAGCCCTCCGAGGTCGAGCGCGGTCCATACCCTGTTCCAGTGCTCCCAGGACCCCACCAGTGCAAGGCGCTGGTTCTGCTCCTCGGGGGTCGGAGTCCCGACGACTCGGTCCGCCGCCGCGATGGCCTCCTCCGGGGTCCGCAAGTCGAGGGCGGCTGCATTAAAGTTGGAATTAGAAGCGAAGATCTACGAAGTGCTAAAAACAAGAAGAGTGCGAAGCCTTACAGAAGCGATCGAAGGCCAACTCGCTAAGTTCACCTCGGCCCGAAGCCTAAAAGAGCCCCTCCGGCCAGGTGCGCGCAAGGGGGCTGAGCCGGAGGGTGATGAACTCCTCCGCGAGGTCCCTCATGCTCATCTTCGCCGCCACTCTCCGGAGCAGCGAGATCCTCGAGCGAAGGATGTCTTCGCTGGTCTTCACCACCCCTTCGCGCCGGTACAAAATATGGGCGTTGGTACTCCGAAGGGGAGAGTTCACGCCGACGGAGGCATAGAACCACTCTTGGTCCCACCTCGAGTACCACTTGTTGTTTACGGCCCACGTCGGGAAGGCGTCTTGGTACTCCTTCCGGAGCTAGAAATTGGCGCTGCCAAAGGCCAGCGCCCTCTTGACGCGGTCCGTCCCCTCCCGCGGCTTCGGTTGGCAGTTGGCGTCATGGAGGGCGACGAAGACATCCGCGCGACCCTCGCAGCCCTCGGCCCTCATGGCCCACTCGAAGACAGCTAACCTCGCCACTGCGTTGGGCGAAAGCTGAGGGAGCTCGAGGTTGTAAGCCTTGAGGACTTCGCTCAGCATCCCCACTGCAGGCAGTCCGAGGCCGGCTTCGAAGAACGCCTCGAACACCACTACCTCGTCAGCACGAGGCCTCGGCTCAGCCTCCGACTTCTCTGGGACCCGAAGTTAGATCTTCGCCGCAATCTTCCCTTCGCAGGCCCTCCGGACCGACTCCTCCGTGGAGATCGAGGCCCTCATCTCCAAGGTCTGCTCGAACTTGTCGGAAGGCGTCCGAAGGTCCCTCGGCCCCAGCCGCCTAGGCGCAGTCTTCGCCGCCGCAGCCGCCGCTGCCTGCACCTGGGCGGAGCCCGAGCTCGAGCCCAAAACCAGAGGCTTCGCCACCGCCTTCTTCGGCATGTTGATGGGACTTCGCCGCAAAGGGCTAAAACTAGCGAAGGTGGCTCGAAGCGAAGCTAGAAGAAGAAGAGAGCGAAGGTTGCAAGGCAACAAGGAGAAATCGAATTAAGGTGTGCCGAAGCCGCACGCGGTAAGTCCCTATTTATAGGCGTGGTAAGAATTTCAACCTTCGTGGGCCGAACCCACCGCCAGGTGGGCCTCCAGCGAAGGCGAACCGGCCCAGAGCAAGGTAACGGTAACCTTTTTTGACCGTTGCGGAGCCGTTCGGGCTCCCCGAGGCCGTTCTGACGGCAAGCGCGGGCATTTATTACCCCCAGGTATCGAGGTCACCTTCGGTCCAGGCTTCAAAGGTATGTTTTCTCTGAAGTTGTGTTTTCAGGTCATTTGTCCTAAGGGCGCGTGCACCCCTCCGTCCCGAAGGCCTACACGCGAGGGGCTACTGTTGGGGAAATATATTTCCCTTGAACAGGGGCCAAATGACGTCAGCCTCCGACAGCCTTCGGCCCAGAGCCCAGCACTGTCGGAACTTGCTTTCTCTCTAAGTATTGTTTTCAGGTCCCAAGGTGCCTTTCAGGGGTCTGGCTCGAGCCCCCACTCTGGGCCCTGGCGCAGGGCGCCGGAGGCCACCCTCCGGGCACAGGAAGCCGGAGGCCACCCCCCGGGCGCAGGAGTTCGGAGGTCACTCTTCGGAGCCAAGTCCGGAGGTCGCCTTCCGGGAGCCAAGTCCGGAGGCCTCCCTCCGGAGTCCAGTTCGGAGGACACTCTCCGGAGTCCAGTTCGGAGGTCACTCTCCGGAGTCCAGTTCGGAGGCCACCCTCCGGGAGCCAAGTCCGGAGGCCGCCCTCCGGAGTCCAGTTCGGAGGTCACTCTCCGGAGTCCAGTTCGGAGGCCACCCTCCGGGAGCCAAGTCCGGAGGCCGCCCTCCGGAGTCCAGTTCGGAGGTCACTCTCCGGAGCGCGCTTCGAAGCCCCCTCCGGGGTGCACTTCGAAGCCTTCCTCCCAGCCTCCACCTGCGGTGTATCTTTTAGCTGGTCAAAGCCTGGCATAACCTGACACGCCTGTAAAGCTGTAAAGCTGCAATGTACCTTTGTACCGTAGCTAGCCCTTTTCCCCTCTCTGCCCCTGTAAGCCTAGGGCTCATAAGGGGCATCCCGGTCTTTTCCTTTGGCATGTGCGCCTATAAAAGCAGGGCCAATCCCTTGTAACGGGGGACACACCCCAGGGGGCCATGAGACCCTGTAGTTCCCTTCTCCACACTAAGGCATACCATGCTAAATCCACCACAAACTGGACGTAGGGCTATTATCCCCTAGGGGAGGCCCGAACCAGTATAAACTCCTTCTCCCTTTGAGAGAACCCATCGAGGTTCATTCTCCACATCATACACCACCACAAGAAAACCTGCTGGAACTAACGCAATTGTTCCAACATGAGCATGAGAACGTGTTACCCTTTGATCAAGCTCACCAATGATCTGCTCAGGAGGATGCATCCTTTGAACATAGTGTGGAGCCTCATGGCGGGATGCAGTCTCCCCCTCAACTTGTGCGTTGGAGTGGTCCAATATGACCGATGTCGAGGTAGTTGCTTCGGGACCTTGTGCCGAAGTGGTCAAAGCGGGGTCGGCTTTGGGGGTTGATGTCGAGGGTAGTAGGGGTTCATCCTCGAAATCTCCGGGATCTTCTTCTTCGAAGATAGTCTATTCCATACCGTGTTCATTTGCCTGTTCAAGAGCAGAACTAACAAAGGGGGTTGATTTATCAAAAGTCACATCACATGACTCGATCACAGTATTAGTCTCGAAATTATAAACACGATAAGAATGACCATGTGTAGTGTAACCCAAAAAGATCCCGTCAGAAGAAAGCGACTCAAATTTATCCAAATTACCACGTTTTAGGATAAAGCAACGACAGCCAAAAACTCGAAGATGAGTAACCTTGGGCTGTCTCCCAAAACGTAGCTCATAAGATGTCAAATTCAAAATTGAGCGCAAGAAGATTCGTTTTGAGATGTAACATACAGTGTTCATGGCCTCAACCCAGAATTTTCTAGGAGTCCTGTGCTCATCGAGCATCGTCCAAGACATCTCAACCAAACTGCGGTTCTTTCTCTCAACAACACCGTTCTGTTGAGTAACCCGCGAAGCAGAGAATTGATGTTCTATGCCATGCTCCATGCAAAAGTCAACAAAGAGATTGTTCTTGAACTCAGTGCCATTATCACTTCGAATGAATTTCAATGCACCAGGGAGTTCAGTGAAAAGTCTCAAAGCCAAGCTCCGAAAGTGTGAGAACACTTCATCCTTGCTGGCAAGAAAGAAGACCCAAGAGTAGCGAGAGCAATCGTCGACAATGACTAACACATACCACTTGCCGCCTAAAGAACTAACCCGAGAAGGACCTACAGTGTCCATGTGGAGAAGTTCTCCGGGTTGTTCAGTCATCACAGTGGTGACTGGCGAGTGCGAAGCAGCAATCCTTTTTCCATGTCGACAAGGAGCGCAAACTAAATTCTTCTCAAACTTGAGCTTGGGCAATCCTCGGATCAGACCTAGGGCACTCAGACGAGCGAGCAACTCAAAACTCATATGCCCTAGTCTCCTATGCCACTTCCAAAGCTCAGAAGTAGAATGTGCAACAAGACAATGAGAAGAACTATATGATTCAGAAAAATCAGCTCCAAAAACTCTCCCAACTCTAAAGATCTTGCAGACAACAACGCCATCAGAATTGAGTACTTGCGAAGTATCGAGATGGAATCGCACTTCGAAGCCCTCATCAAGCAATTGAGATACAGAAAGCAATTTGTATTCCAAGTTTTCAACCAAAGCAACATCTTTGAGAGTGAAATTTGAGTTGATTCTTACCACACCTTTACCTTTCACTCTACTCCTTCGATTGTTGCCGAAGGTGATATGTTCCCTTTGCTTGGTTGTGGTGAGGCCGGAGAACCATGTTGCATCTCCGGTCATATGGCACGAACAACCGGAGTCCATGATCCACGTGCCCTCCAAGCCTCGATCTGGCGCCTACACACGATAAGAAAATCTCGATCGCTCAGTGCTGGGGTGAGTGAAAATATGACGAGGCATCCAGCACTAAGTGATACGAGTAGTAGGCACAGTAAAAGTAGATTGTCTACGCACAGGATAATCTGAATGATGCAGAGTGCGAGGCCTACCTATACACTGTGATCCAAAAGCATGATGAGGTCTCCTACTCTGACGAGGTACAAAGCTACTCGCCCGGGGTCTACCACCATATGGAACATGGTGAACACCTTGAGGAGCAAAACCTCTCCGAGAAGTATGAGGAGCCTCGAAAGCAGGACGTGAGTAAAACTCAGACTCATGCATACCTAAAGATGGGTAGTGCATGTTCTGGAACCTCATCGCCTAAGAGTGTCGCTCATCCTTGAAGCGACGAAAACAGAACCCAACTAGATGACCTACCCGCTGACAATAGGAACAATGAAAAATTCTCCTAGGGGCACTCTCATGGGTCATAGGAGCAACTCTCACAGGCTCCTTGGGCTTCTGCTGAGTGGTTTTCTTGGGAGGGTTTTTCTTGGCAAGAGGAGTGGTTTTCTTTGCAGTCCTAGTAGGCTTTTTGGCTGATGGAGTGTCTAATAGAGCTCTCTCTTTCTCTAAGGTAGTGGGTGAGGTAAAAACAGTTTTGTTATCACTGTCTGGAGGAATCCTCTCAAAACCCAATCCCATAGCTAACCCTGCTCTATCAACACACATCTTGGTTTTGGCCAGGAGCAAGTCCATCCTACCCTTTCCCTTAGTGCATTTGTTAACCACAAAAAGAAGGTACTCATTTTTAGTCATGAGGTTTTCAGCTCGCTCTCTAACAGTGCCTAGCTGGTCCTTAAGGGTTATGCAAGTGTCACACACAGGTTGCACATCCTTAGAACTACCGGCCCTCTCCAATCTAGCCTCTAAATCTTGTACATGCTTATCACGTAAATTAATGCTCTCACGTAATAATGGACAGTTCATGCATTCAATTTTATCATGAGGACTAGAATCAACCATCAAAAGCTGCTTCTGTGTAGTCTCAAGCTCAGAAAGAGTTTGAGCATGCAAAGAACACAACTGAGCAAGCTCACCCATGACAACAGTACAAGATTCACATTCAGCATCATTAACCCTGGACTTAAGCATGACATAATCAATAGACACAGATTCTAGCCTAAGTCTAAGGTCTTTTCTATCTCTAGCGGCTTGCACAAGTAATCTATCCTGACCAAGAACTACTTCATTCAGCTCATCTAGTTTAATTGAAAGCTAGTCATAGGATAGAGGTACCTCAAATGAGTCAAGCTCATCGCCGCTGTGATCGCTGTCGGCCATGAAGCAGAGGCCAGTGAAATCTCGTCCCTTCTTGTCCTTCTTCTCCTCCTTCCTTGGGGACTCCTCATCCTTAGAGCTCGACTCCTCAGTTGAGGAAGTGTCGATGTCCCTGAGAGCAGCAACAAATGCTCTAGAAGCGGCTTTGGCTACTCTCTTAGCCACCTTTCCGCGCTTGCCCTTCACAAAGGGTTTCCTCTCCTTCTTGTGGTATTTGGGGCGCTCACTCTCATCTCTCTTCTTGAGTTTAGGGCAATTGGCCTTGATGTGAGAAGTGTCGCCACACTGAAAATAACCACTAAAACCACTTCTCCTCTGATCCCATCTCTCATGGTGAAAACGGGTGAACCTTCTGGTAATGAGAGCAAGCTCATCATCATCCAGAGTATCCACCCGCTCCTTAGTGACGGAGACTAGGGAGGATAGTGCAAAACCATCTGCAAGAACACAAGTGCCAGATGTGCTTGGTTCTGCAGTGGTGCCACGGCTAGTGCTAGAAACTAGTGCCAATGGCTGTGACAAGGAGTTCTTATGCACAGCAAGAGATGCCTTGGCAATCTCTGTGGACTTCAGCTTGCTGAAGAGCTCATCATAGGTCAATGTGTCATAACCTGCGGACTCCTCAATGTTGGATGTCTTAACTTCCCATATGCTACGATCAAGAGCATAGAGAAGCTTGATAGCCCTATCATGATCATTGTAAGCAAGCGTCCCGTTGGACCGCAAGTTACTCACTATCGCATCAAAGTTAGAAAACATGGCATATATAGATTCACCAGGTGCCCGCACAAACAGCTGATACTGTTGATTGTATGTGCTTTGGCGCCTGGCCTTAATCTATGTAGAGCCCTCATGAAAAATAGTGAGCGTAGTCCAAATCTCCTTAGCTGTCCTAAGGTGTTGCACCCTATCAAACTCACTTCTACTCAAACCAATGAACAATATATTTCTTGCCTTGGAGTTGCCATTATACTGATCCTTCTCTGTTTGAGATGTGCGAGTTTCAGGGATGGAGTATTGTGAGTCCACAATCTCCAAAATTGCATTTCCTTGGCTTAGCAAGTAAGCCTCCATGTGCACCTTCCAGTATGCAAAATCAGTCCCATCGAACAGAAGTATTTTACTAACTCTGTCCATGTCGCCAACAGATCACAAAACCGGTTAAGGTCAACTGGTGATCTTAACCTGCTCTGATACCAATTGTTGGACCAGAAACGGCGACCAGAGGGGGGGTTGAATGGGAGATTTTAAAATTTTAGACTAAAAATAGCCTTCTGTTTTACTTCTGTCTTCTGTGGAACGGGCTTCGAAAACACCCTTCGAAGTTCTGGTTTGGAGGTATTTCACAGCTCCAAAATCAGGCTTCGCAAGGAGCAAAAGTTTGAAGCCAAGAAGACTTCGCTCTACCCATAACCCCGAAAATTCAGCTCTGCTAAGTCAGTGCAGGCTTCGCACACAGGGTGCTCCGAGCAGGCTTCGCACTTCACCCTTCACAAGAGCGGACTTCCCTCTAAGGACTTCGATCTGTTCTGCTAAGGCAGTGCAGGCTCCGCACACTGGGTACCTTCGTGCGGGCTTCGCACTACACCCTTCGCAAGAGCAGACTTCCCTCTGCGGACTTCGACCAAATACTCAGCGACAGCAACTGGTGCTAGGCTTCGTACTTCGAAGGTCTAAACGCACATTGAATAGACTTCGCGAAGGACTTCAACAAGGGAAGAAAAACGGGCTTCGATTCAGCACAGAGAGTGCTTCGCTAGTAATCAGAGAGGCCTAGCCTCCAGTTTACACAGAGCGAAGAGACACTGAAAAACACACTTCACCTAGACAGACTTCTCACACACCTCTCCAGAAAAACTCACAAGAAGATGGTGCACAGAAAAACTCACACACCAGTTTTGTCTCATCAGAACAGGGGGGTATAGTTGGTAGTCTACTTTATTTGGAGGCTTCTTTTGTCAGCTTCACAGAGGGGACCGCACCAGCTTTTGCAGAGCAGACACTGTCAGCCTTTGCAGTCTTGGATTCTTCTGAAGCCCCCCTTCGCATGTGAGGGGTGCGGTAGCTTCGGTGAGAAGCCTTGAGCCTGACGGCCTTCGCTTCACCGAAGTCAGCCTTCAATACAGTGACGGTTTTGAGCCGAAGCCGTCAAAGCCCTTGGGCCTTCGCACCAACACCTTCGGAGTGGACCACCACGGCTTCGCAGCTTCTCCCAGCTCGAACTCCATCAGTCCGTGTAACGAAGCCATGCATGGCCGAAGTACCTCAAGTCAGCCTCACTCCGGAGCCAGCCTCACTCCGGAGCCTGCCTCACTCCGGAGTCAGCTTCACTCCGAAGCCTTCTTCACTCCGAAGTCAGCCTAGTCAGCTTCACTCCGAAGCCAACTTCACTCCGAAGCCTACTTCACTCCGAAGCCCCACCTTCGGAGTACCACCCTTCGAAGTCCCTCCTTCGTCCAAGGCCTCCGCATGAAGCATTCCATGAGCACTTCATCGCAGTATCTCCTCGAGCACACTCCTCGACGATCCTCACCTGGATCATGCCTTCGATGCACCTCGACTTCTGAGACCTTTGTCAGGTATACCTTCGAGTGTCTCCCTCCAGAGCACACTTCGAACGCCTTGCCTCATTGCTGACGACTTAGTCCACCATACTCCGAAGTCACTCCATTCGGGGTACCTTCACCCGGAGTCACACTCTCACTTACTGCCTTCTCCTGGCACACCTCGACCCGAAGTCCGACCTCGACCCCTTCGTAGCCTTCGTGACGGAGCTCCCTGCTCCCCTGGCATCAAGCCTCCCGTTTGACCCAAGTTCACTTGCTACGAACCATCTGTCACCTCCGAAGTCACCTGCACACCACAGACAAATAGACAAGTGTATCTAGTACCCCGGAGACCTCTCCGGGTAAGCAACCTCCGATACACACTCTGGTGTACTGCCCAAAGTACCGAACCCTTCGGTACAACCCAATCATCGTGTACTATCGGACCCCTCTGACAGGCACACTCCGCTGCAATAGCTGCAGCAACCAGAGTCAACGAACCCTTCGGTGAAACAACCTCCGAACCCCTTCGGAGGGACCCCTTCGAATCAGAGGGTAAAATCTGTCAATCACTCATCATAGACTCTAAAACCAACCCTTGGTTTTGCATGTTTGAATGATAAAGATTAAAGTTTCAAAATTGTCTCCCTACTTCCCAGCCCCTCTTTGGGTGTAAACAACTCCGAAATTTGGTCGAAGGTGGTTACGCACAATGAAGATAACGTTAGTTAGGAGTATAATTTTGGAGGCTGATAGCCCCTTATCATATTAAATATTGACTAGGTCCAACAGTGGTCACTAAAGACCTCGAAAATGTCTTCGACTCTATTAATTCGGAGTCTGAAAACTAGTAACTTAGTACCTTTTTGTTCGAATGTAGTAACTTTGGAATCTTTTTCGGACACATTAGCATCCGATAAAAATGGTCGCTTTGGACTCTTTTTGCAGATGTTTCAAGCTATCAGCTCAAAGTCTGTTCTGTTTGGCCTCCTTCGGCTCTTTTTACGGATGCTATCAAACCGGTGGTTTGGAATCCGCTTTGTGGTCACCTTGGACTCTTTTTACGGATGCTTTCAAGCCAGAGCTTGGAATCCATATCATTTGGTCTCCTTGGACTCTTTTTACGGATCCTTTCAAGCTGGTGGCTTAGAATCCGTTTTTGTGACTTTCCCACCTCATTGGAAGCTTCAAATCGGTGGTTCGAAGTCCATAAAATTGGTTCAAATGAATGACACTTCCCTCACAACCGACTCCATTCTTCTAGTGTGTCCACTAAAAGTAGGGAGTGTTTGAGAGGTAGGCATTATCTGAACCATGAGCTTTATTTATTTAGAAGGTATTTACAGATGATTACAAGGAGCCCCTATGCAAAATACCACTTCAGGTGCTCCGCATGCCAGGCATGCTTTAACTCTCCACCTTCTAAATTAGCTAGCTTAAAAGAACCAGAGCGTCCTGAACGTAGAATGATATATGGACCTTCCCACTTATTTCCTAATTACCCTGGTGCTATGATGCTTCGCAAAACTAAATGACCTAGTTTAAGCTCATTGAGTTTAACCTTCAGGTCATACCAAGTCTTCATCTGATGCTGATACTTCGATAAATTTGCAACAACTCGAAGCCTTGTTTCTTCAATTAAATCTAATGAAGCTTGCCTTTCATCTTCTTTTTCGGGTTCGGTGGTGCGAAGAGATCCCCCTTTAAGCTCCATCGGCATCATGACTTCATCTCCGAATAGTAATCTGAAAGGAGTAAAACCTGTGGACCTCATTTGAGTGGTCTGAATGGACCATAAATCTTTGGGGGTTCCTCGGTCCACAACCCTTTTACCAATCCTTCTATTCTTCGATTCAGGCCTGATAAAATATTACCATTAGCTTGTTGGATAGCTCCATTAGACTGAGGATGACGCACAGCTGGAAAACACATTTCTATGCCAAGGTCTTCGCAGAACTTTCTGAAGGGTTCTGCATCAAATTGGGTCCCATTGTCGATTGTGAGCTGTTGAGGCACTCCAAACCTGCATATAATATTCTTCCAAAATAATTTTTGTACATTATTTGAAGTGATAGCTGTGAGGGGTTCTGATTCGACCCACTTGGAAAAATATTCAATAGCTACCACTGCAAATTTTAGACGTCCTTTTGCTACTAGGAAGGGGCCAATAAGATCCATGCCCCATTTGTCCATGGGCCAAACTGGAGCAGTAACTTGAAGAGGTGTTGGACGACGATGACTTCGTCTTCCCATCCATTGACAACCTTGGCAAGTGCGTACTAAGGCCTTTTCATCAGCTACTATTGTAGGAAAGCCCGGGGGGCAAGATGGCTACCACAAAGGCCTTCATGAATTTCTCGGAGTATCTCTTGGCCTTCGGCTTGAGAAATACATCGGAGTAGGGGGAACATACTCCGACCTTGTAAAGAATATCGTTGATAACGTGATAATTCCGAACTCTTAGCTGCAATCTTGAAAGTTGTGGCCCTTCAGGTAAGGTTGTTTCGCCTTGCAATAATTCCATTATCGATCTCCGCTAGTCAGTGTTCGTAATGCAAATAACCTCTGCTGGAGGAATTTGTGGCACTGAAGGCGAAGTAAGATCTTCATAAAAGGCTCCTTCCGAAATATCCATGGCTCTAGCTGCAGCTTTTGCTAGGGTATCAGCTTGTGCATTGTTAGCTCTTGGTACACTTCAGATAGAAATCCCTTTGAATGCTGCTTCGATCTTACGGATCTCTTCCAGATATTTTGCAAGCTGCGGATGCTGGACTTGAAAACTTTTATCAATGTTCCCTGCTACAATTTGAGAATCTATTTTTATAACAACTCTTGTAGCACCCAGAGCACGCGCCTTTCGGAGTCCTAACAAAATTCACTCGTACTCCGCTATATTATTGGTGTACTTAAAGTTAAGCCTTGCGGAGTACATCGCTCTTTGCCCTGAAGGCAAAATTATCACTGCTCCAATGCCTGCTCCGGACGCTTGAAAAGCTCCATCAGAGTATATGGTCCAAATTCCTTTGCTTGATTTTTCTGGAGCCCTTATTGCAGACGGAGTCCATTCTGCTACAAAGTCTGCCACCACTTGTGACTTGATTGCTTGTGTTGGGTCGAGAGGGGGGCCATGACCGTATTCTACTCTTCTCATAGTGGCTTGATCATCGAAGACAATAAGTACTCTTGCTTGCGTGGGCATCTTCATGCATAAATAATTATGGTGCGCCACAGCTCCGAACTAATTTAACATGCCCCTTCCAAAGATGACATTATAAGCGTAAGGGGCATCCACAACATCAAAAATTACTCTCTACATTCTTGCCAGGAGCCCCTCTCCGAAGGCAACCTCAAGACCTATTTGGCCGAGGGCATCAAGAAGAGGTCATGCAAAGCCTTGAAGGGGATGAGCTGAGGGGAGGTGATGCTTCCAGGAGATGCAGAGATGATCGAAGGCTTGAACAAAGATAATATCTTCCGAACTCCCGCCATCGACCAGCACTCTCCGAATTTCTGTTCCTGCAATATCGGCAGTGATGACAAGGGGCTCTGCATGAGGGAATTTTATGCCTCGTGCATCATCTTCAGAAAAAGATATAGGCACATGGGACCACTCGGGGATTGCGGCTGCCGACGAAGAGGTTCCAATATGGCCTACTTCCCGAACATACTCTCTCCATTGCCTCTTTCACATGATGCCAAGGGTTCCTCCTCTGGTGATAGGAAGGACCACTCTTTTGCCCCGGTCTTGGCCATCTTCTTGCTTTGGAGGTGGCATAACACTGTCCACCGGAGGTTGTCTTGTGGGGTCGAAGTTGTCTACACGTGCGACAGCCTGCACAGGCTCCGGACGTGCCTCGGGGGGGACTCGGTCAATAGTTCCTCGACTAGAGCTCCTTTCGAGATACTCGCCTCTTAAAGCTAGTATAGACTTGCATGCATCGGTAGCATGGCTTTGGTTTTCGCCGTGAACACAGCAGAAGAAGGCCTGGCCCTTGCCAGGCGGCTTCCCTGGTGGCCTCCAGCCACTGACCTTGTTTCCCGAAGCCTCTGGACTTTAGGGGGAAAATTTTTGTGGAGGAGTAATGTTCATGACTTCAGAGAGAGGTTGTTTTTTCCCTCGACGCCTATCATGCTGGATGTCGATGTTGGGTCCTTGCGAAGGTGTTGAAGTCTTCACCTCGAGCTTGATTTCTAGGATAATTGGTGAAGAAAAAGCAGTTCTTTGGAGGCATCCTTCTTCCGACCTGGCATATTCTTCGAAATAAGCCATCAACTGTGCTACAGAGGATATCTGCTTCCGGTGGAGCTTGTCGAGGAGGCCTACATGAGTGACTCCTTCTCAGGCTGCATCGATGACAGATCATGCAGACAATCCTCTTATCTGCGACTTCGTATGAGTGAAGTGCTTCACCTAAAATAGACTTCCCGTAGACATAGGGGGCACAAAAGTACCCTGGAAGTTAGTTATAAATTTTTTTCTTAACTGCTCCCAGGTTTTAATTGATCCTAGTTTCAAAGACCAGATCCAATGTAGAGCAACTCCTTCGAGCGCAAGGGGGAAGAACTTAGCCATGCTATCTCGAACCCCTCCGTTGGCTTCAACCGCCAAAGCATACGAACGAGAGAACTCCCCTCGATCTTCCTCGAAGCGCACTTTTTGTAAATCGGGGTGCAGCGGAGACTCGCTATCAAAGGAAGCATTCTCTGGGGCTTCGGGATAAAGAAGAGAGTCGTCGTCTTGAGGCACCTCTAGGATGGCAGGGATAGCTTGGGGGCGAAGCCTATCAGCATCTTTTTGCCTCCACCTTGTCACTTCAGCTTGGAGACTGGCCATCTGGGTCGCCATGTCACCAAGGCTATCTTCATTTCTTTTAGAAGGAGCTTCCAGGTATTGAGAACTAAACATATCAGTTCGGAGTACAGTCAGAGCTAGAGGAGGAGCTTCGTCGGTTCGAAGCATAGACGGAGTCCCTAGAGGGGCTTCGTATGTTCGATGAATAATATTCCCTTCAGGGGTCTGAGGTGGGGGAACTACAGAAGGTCCTCCGACCTCAACCGTATTCGAAGATCTTGCTCCGGAGGTACGAGGGGACCTCCGAAGGGGACTACCACCTGAACTTCCCTTAGGAGGCATGGCTCTAAAAATTTGGTAGAGAACGAAGTTTTTGGACTAGGTTCCCCACGGACGGCGCCAACTGTTGGCGTAAAAGATTACGCTAATAGGTTCTCGAAGATTAAGAACAAACAAACAAAGAGTTTGTGAAACGGACTATTTCAAGCCTCCGAATAAGATAATAGCTCGAAGTAGTTCGAAGTTGTGTATTGAATATCTGAGTATTCTATGATCTATTACAGGGTGATAATGGGGGTATTTATAGGTAAAAACTTTAAGGAAAAGACCTTTTAACCCCTCAATTACAACCGACATAGTGGAAACTATTTCGGTACCCCTAATAGGGTTAAAATGGTAAAAGACGAATCTAATTAGAAAGAAGATAAGTCTTCTATCCTCGCTGGCAGCTATGCGCTCCGAAGATTGAACCTTCAAAGTTATACTTCGAACAAGACTCTGGACGGATTCTCTGATCTTGATCATACGCTAGGCTGGAGTTAAGTCTTGGACTTTTGTCTAGTAAATTGTCTTAGTCTTATAACCTTGAAGATCCTAGGGATTAAGTATTTTTCCCCAACAATAGGAATTCCTAACCATTTGGTCGAAATAACTCGGCGCTAAAGGAAGTGCTGGACAAACCCTGCATTATTCATCCTAATAGCAACCACACAGCTCGCCGATGTTTTCAACTACAGAACTAGATGGTGAAAGAGGTGGAAGAAAATCCCTGACAAGATAAACATCGATGGGATGACAAGAAGAGATCTGACAAGGGAACAAAGATGTTGAAGTATCTCCAACAAAGAACGACTTCGAGGAGCTCGTTCGGATGGTCTCCATAATCTTTGGCGGGACAATTGTCGTTGAGTTCAAGCACCAATAGAAGTTGATGACTCATCGTGTCAACGCCATTAGTGTCAGGGCAACTGAGTGCTTGAGGTGGTCGGAAATCCCGATCACCTTTAGCCGATAAGATCAGTGGACGGATGTCCCCAATACAAAGGAATTCCCATTGGTCGTTGACCTAGTCGTCGTCCTCAATGTTTGCCTCAAGAGGGTACTAATCAACGACGGTAGTGGCCTTGACATCATGTTTAAGGGGACGCTAGCCGTGCTTGGCATTGACACTTGACACTCCAGAAGAAGGACACTCCTTTCTACGGGATTGTCCTAGGAAAGGCCTCCATCCCTATCACGATGATCATACTGCCGGTGACATTCGGCACTCGGGACAACTATAGGACCGAGCACATCAAGTTCTACATCACCGACTTCGAGACTACCTACCACGCCATGCTCGGGCAGCCATCCCTCGCCAAGTTCATGGTGGTGCCTCACTACGCATAACTCGTCCTCAAGATCCCAGGCCTAGGAGAGGCTTTCTCTATAAAAGGTGATGTCACCACTTCACACGCTTGTGAACAAGACAACCTCACCTTGGGTGAGACATGAACATTTCTATCTAGATGGACGAAATGGTCTAGGAGGCCAAGATGACACCAACCACGGGAATAGAGATACTGAGCTCCATGACATCTACGTCAAGCTTGGAGCCCTCTCTGGCTGCATACAAAAGTGTTCAGCTCACCAACGTCGACCCCACCAAAACGGTGCTGATTAGGATAGCACTGGATCCTAAATAGGACATGTTGGGGGAAAATATCTCATCTTCGGGGTTATTGCCAAAGCAGTACGAAGACAGCCAACTAGTTCGAAGATTGTCCGAAGACCTTCTTCGAAGATGCTCGGAACCTGGTTCGAAGCCCGAAGACAGGCACTGGTTCGAAGTATGTCTTCGAACCAAAGCCCTTCAGGATCTTTTCTGCCAGCTAAGATGGAAGACTTATCTTCTATCCTATTAGATTAGTCTTTTACCATTTTAGCCCTATTAAGGAAACCGAATAGTTTCCTTAATGTCGGTTGTAATAAAAGGGTAAATAGGTCTTTTCCTTAATGTTTAGGCCTATAAATACCCCCCATTTCATCCTGTAAGAAAGACCGATTACAAGTGATTCAATACACACTTTCGAACTATTCTAAGCTATTATCCAGTCGGAGGCTTAGAACAGTTTGCTTCGCAAACACTTCGTTTGTTAGTTTCTTTTCTACAGAAACCTGTTAGCGTAATCTTTTACGCCAACAGTTGGCGCCGTCCGTGGGGAACCTAGTCCAAAAAACTTCGTTCTCTACCAGCTTCTTTCATCATGTCTCCTAAGCGGAGCGCACCTCGCAATCCCACTCGGAGGTCCTCTCGGATTTCCGGAGAGATACCCTTCGACACAGTCGAAGTTGGAGGGTCTTCGACTATCCCTCCACCTCAAACTCCGCAAGGGGCTTCTATCCCTCGAGGATACGAAACCTCTCCGCCAACCCCTTCCATACTTCGATCGCCCGGAGCCACTCTGCCACCCTCCATTCCGATTCAAACTGATCATACCAGCTCTCAAGACCCGGAAGGTCCTTCCGGAGGAGATGAAGATAGCCTTGGAGATATGGCCACTCAAATGGCCAATCTTCAAGCTGAGGTAGCGAGGTGGCGACAAGAGGCTGCGAACAGGCTTCGCCCTCAAGCCACCCCAGCTATCCCCGAAGTGCACGAAGACGACGATCTTGATTATCCCGAAGCCCCGGAGAACGCTTCTTACGACAATGAATCTCCATTGCATCCTGAGCTTCAGAAGATTCGCTTCAATCCGAAGTTCAAAACTTCGAAGCTCTGCAAGTATGCTGGAGACGAAGATCCCAGTGAGTTTGTGCGTTCTTATGGCCTAGCGATTGAGGCTAGCGGCGGAGACAGAGAGACTATGGCGAAGTGCTTCCCATTAGCTCTTCAAGGAGTGGCGTTGCGATGGTTCTGGTCTTTAAAGCCAGGATCAATCATTTCCTGGTCACAGTTGAAGAGGAAGTTCATAAGTAACTTTCAGGGCACCTTCGTGCCCCCCATGTCAACAGGGAGCCTTTTCCAAGTGAAGCAGCTCCCCGGAGAAACATTGAGACAGTACTTCAAGCGCTTCGCTCACACGAAGTCGCAAATCCGGGGGCTGTCAACATCTTCAGTGGTTGATGCGGCTCGGGAAGGCGTCAGTCATAAAGGCCTTCTGGATAAATTGCATCGGAAGAGCATCACCACAGTATCACAGTTGATGTCGTACTTCGAGGAGTACTCGAAGTCGGAAGAAGGTTGGCTTCGGAGGACTACTGCTACTTCGACAGTATTGACGGAAGTTAAAGCAGAGTTGAAGACTTCGGCACAGCCGCAAGAACCAGTCTTCGAAGTGCAACATGATAGAAGAAGAGGGCAAAAGCACCCTCGCTCTGAAGTCTTAAACATTGCACCCCCGCAGAAGTTTGTACCAAGAGCTCCACAGTCTGCGGGGAACAAGTCCAGCGGCTGGAGGCCGCCAGGGAAAACGGCTGGCAAGGGCCAGACCCTTTTTTGCTGTATTCATGGAGAGAATCGAAGCCATGCAACTGACACCTGCAAGGCTATTCTTACCCTTCGGGGAGAATACTTGGAGAGAACTTCGGGTCGAGGTAGTACCGACCGAAGTCCAGCAGCAGCAGTGCGCCCGGAGCCGGTCCAGGCTGTGGCGCGGATAGAAAATTTTGATGCTGCAAGGCATCCTCCGGTGGCCAATGTTATGCCACCTCCGAAGCAAGAAGAAGGGCAAGATAGAGGGAAGAGAGTAGTTCTCCCTATCTCCGGAGGAGGTACCCTCGGAAGCATGTCCAAGAGACAGCAAAGAGAGTACGTTCGAGAAGTCGGCCACATTGGGACTTCGTCATCTGCAGCTGCAATGCCGGAGTGGTCTCATGTTCCAATATCTTTCTCTGCGGAGGATGCAACTGGTATTAAGTTCCCGCATGCAGATCCATTGGTTATCACTGCCGATATTGCAGGGACTGAAGTCCGAAGGGTGCTAATCGACGGAGGTAGTTCAGCAGATATCATCTTTGTGCAAGCCTTCGATCAGTTATGCATTTCCCGAAAGCATCTTCTCCCAGCGGCTCGTCCTCTCCAAGGCTTCACAGGACCTCCGCTTGATGCACTCGGCCAAATAGGCCTGGAAGTAACCTTCGGAGAAGGTTTACTAGCCCGAACTGAAGAAGTTATCTTTGATGTGGTAGATGCCCCGTATGCTTATAATGTCATCTTCGGTCGGGGTATGTTGAATCAGTTCGGAGCTGTGGCGCATCACAACTACTTGTGCATGAAGATGCCCACACAAGCAGGAGTCTTGACAATCTTCGGAGATCAAGCCATAGCTCGGAGGGCAGAATATGGTCATGGTCCTCCTCTTGATCCGAGGCAAGTAAACAGTGTCCAAGATAATGGAGAAATTTTTTCAGCCTCCTCCGAAGCTTTGAAGAAGTCATTTCCAAGACCAAGTCCCGAAGGAGAGATTGCAACGAAGGTCATTGTCAAAGATGGTAAAGAATACACCTTTCAATTTGGTAAAGATTTACCTCCCGAAGTTGCAACTTCCTTGGAAAAGGTCGTAGAAGAAAATTTGGATGTCTTCGCTTGGTCTGACGAAGATATCACCGGAGTCGATCGGGATATTATCGAGCACAGCTTGCTTGTAAACCCGAAGGCCCGGCCTGTTCGACAAGGGCTCCGGAAGATGTCCGCAGAGAGAGCCGCTCTAGCTAAGGACGAAGTTGAAAAACTGTTGAAGGCTGGGATTATCAGGGAAGTGGCCCATACATAATGGTTAGCCAACCCAGTCTTCGTCAGGAAGAAGTCCTCCGGAAAGTGGCGCATGTGCATTGATTTCACATCTTTGAATAAAGCGTGCCCACGTGACCCCTACCCCATGCCCCGAATTGATCAACTAGTTGACTCCACTGCAGGTTCGGAGTTACTAAGCTTCCTCGACGCGTATTCCGGTTATCATCAAATATGGTTGAAGCGCGAAGATGAAATCAAGACGAGCTTTGTAACTCCTTCGGGAGTCTTCTGCTATGTAAGAATGCCCTTTGGCCTAAGAAATGCCGGGGCTACTTTTTCAAGATTAGTTGCTAAGGCTCTAGGTCATCAACTAGGTCGCAATGTGGAGTCCTATATGGATGATATTGTAATAAAGAGTGCTTTAAAGCACCAGCATAGCCTAGACTTAGCAGAAACATTCAATAGCCTTCGGGCATGTGGGATTCGTCTTAACCCCGAAAAATGTATATTCGGAGCTAAGGCTGGAAAGTTGTTAGGGTACTTAGTTTCAAGCAAGGGAATTGAAGCTAGCCCTACTCAAATAACTGCGCTGCAGAAGATGGCTCCTCCGGAGAATTTAAAGCAAGTGCAAAAGCTGACCGGACGTCTGGCCGCACTTAGCAGGTTTTTATCAAGGTCTGCGGAGAGGAGCTTGCCAATCTTTAAAGCTTTGAAAGGGTCCGAAGATTTTGCATGGACACCGGAGTGTCAGAAAAGCTTCGAAGATATTAAAGATTATCTCAGCAATCTTGCTACACTTACGGTGCCTATTGCGGACGAAACCCTACTTCTGTATCTTGCAGCCACAGGCTCAGCTGTCAGCGCAGTCCTTGTCAGAGAAGATGATATCAATGGGAAGTTGGTCCAAAATCCTGTCTATTTTGTATCCGAAGCATTGTCAGGAGCGAAGACAAGATACTCCGAACTTGAGAAGTTCGTTTATGCTCTGATAATGGCTTCGAGGAAGCTAAGACATTATTTTTTGGCTCATAATGTAATTGTACCAACTTCGTATCCTTTAGGAGATATGCTCCGAAGCAAAGATTCCACTGGAAGAATTGGAAAGTGGGCAGTAGAACTAGCACCCTTCGGCATATCCTTCCTGGCAAGGACAGCTATCAAATCTCAAGTCCTAGCAGACTTCGTAGCAGAGTGGACTCCACCTGCGAAGTTGACTCCGGAGAAATCAGATGACGGAGTTTGGACTATTTACTCCGATGGGGCTTTCCAAGCATCCGGAGCAGGCATAGGGGCAGTATTGATTTCACCATCAGGACAAAGAGCAATGTACTCCGCAAGACTCAACTTTAAGTCTACCAATAATATAGCGGAGTACGAAGGAATTTTATTGGGACTCCGGAAAGCACGTGCTCTAGGGGCTACAAGGATAATTATAAAAACAGATTCTCAGATAGTAGCAGGGCACGTAGACAAAAGTTTTCAAGTCCGACATCCACAGCTTGCAAAGTACTTGGAAGAAATCCGCAAGATCGAAGCACATTTCAAGGGTATTTCCATTCGGAGTATACCAAGAGCTGAAAATGTGCAAGCGGACATTTTAGCGAAGGCTGCTGCCGGAGCTGTGGATGTACCTGACGAAGATTTCTATGAGGAGCTCAATGTACCTTCGGTGCCACAAGTTGCTTCTGCAGAGATTCTCTGCATTCCTAGTGCAGATTGGAAAGATTCAATCATAGAACTCTTGCAAGGAGGAACAAATTTGCCCGAAGAGCCCCAATTGTCAAGATTAAAGCTCAGAGCAAGAAACTATCAGTTAATCAACGGTATATTATACAAGGCCGGAGTATGTTCCCCTCTACTCCGATGTATATCTCAAGCCGAAGGCCAAGAAATTCTTCGAGAGATTCACAAAGGCCTTTGTGGAAGTCATTTAGCCCCTAGAGCTCTGGCAGGAAAAACACTTCGCCAGGGGCTTTATTGGCCCACAATAACAGCTGATGCGGAGAGCTTAGTCCGCACTTGTCAAGGATGCCAGTGGATGGGTCGACGGAGTCATCGCCCACCAACAGCTCTTCAAGTCATTGCTCCGGTATGGCCTATGGCCAGATGGGGTATGGATCTAATTGGTCCCTTTCGGTTAGCAAAGGGAAATCTGAAGTTCGCAGTGGTAGCTATCGAATATTTTTCTAAGTGGGTGGAAGCAGAGCCCTTAACAGCTATCACTTCGAATAATGTATAGAAATTCTTTTGGAAGAACATTATTTGCCGGTTCGGAGTGCCTAGATATCTCACAGTTGATAATGGAACACAGTTCGACGCAGAACCCTTCAGGAAGTTTTGCGAAGACCTAGGCATTCAACTATGTTTTGCTGCAGTAAGACATCCTCAGTCAAATGGAGCCGTTGAACGAGCCAATGGAAATATTTTATCAGGGCTAAATCGAAGAATAGTAGGATTATCAAAGGGACTGTGGACCGAAGAGCTTCCGAAGATTCTGTGGTCCATTCGGACTACGCAAACAAGGTCCACAGGTTTTACTCCGTTCAGACTACTATTCGGAGATGAAGCTATGACTCCGACAGAGCTCAAAGGGGGGTCGTTTTGCAGCACCGAACCGGACATCGAAGAAGAAAGACAAGCTTCGTTAGATTTGTCAGAAGAAACAAGACTTCGAGCTGTAGCTAATTTATCAAAGTATCATCAGCAGACGAAGACTTGGTATGACCCGAAGGTTAAGCTCAGCGAGTTAAGGCCGGGTCATCTTGTTCTACGAAGCATTATAGCACCAGGGAAGTTAGGCAATAAATGGGAAGGTCCATATCTAATTGTCCGCTCAGGGCGCCCTGGTTCATTCAAATTAGCTAATTTAGAAGGTGAAGAGTTAGCACATACTTGGCATGCGGAGCACCTAAAGCGATACTTCGCATAAAGGCTCCTTGTAATTCGCTTGTAATCACCTCTAAATTAATAAAGCATACACCCTTCTGTTTGCCTTCCCCTTGACACTCCTAGTTTCCCGAGCGGACGCGCTGGGACGGAAGTCGATTGAGAGGGAAGTGTCATCAAGCTGGGCTGTATTTCCGGACTTCGTACTTATAAAGTCGAAGCCTCCGGTGTGGTGGCTGAAATCCATCCGGAGCCCAAGCTGATACCTTGTAGGCATCCGTAAAAGAGCCAATACCACATTCTACGGAGTCCAAGCTTCGGCTGGTAGACTTCCGTAAAAAGAGCCGAAGGTGGCCAAAATATGCGGAGTCCAAGCTGCAGCTTGCAGACATCCGTAAAAAGAGCCGAAGGTGGCCAAATTCTGCGAAGTCCAAGCTCCGGCTGGTAGACTTCTGCAAAAATAGCCGAAGGTGGCTACAAATTCTGCGAAGTCCAAGCTCCGGCTGGTAGACTTCTGCAAAAATAGCCGAAGGTGGCTACAAATTCTGCGAAGTCCAAGCTCCGGCTGATAGACTTCTGCAAAAATAGCCGAAGGTGGCTACCATTTCTGCGAAGTCCAAGCTCCGGCTGGTAGACTTCTGCAAAAAACAGCCGAAGGTGGCTAAAGCAAAACAGCATTTAAGCCATGAGCTTCGAATGTCTGTTCATATGCGTCCAAAGTGACAAATTTCTTAAGACACTAAAGTGCCCTGAAAGTTATCTCAATTGATTTCTTTCATGAAACAAACAAAGGTACCAAGTTACCATTCTTCTGACTACAAAGGTCGAAGACATTTTATAAGATTTCAAAAGATCTTTAATGACAGAGGGGCTCCGAACCCCCAAAAAAAAAATTGTACTCCGAAATTTTTCTTTGCGCATAACCATCTTTGAATACAGTTCGAAGTTGCTTATACCCAAAGAGGGGCTAGTAATTATGGAGACAATTTTAAATCGGCATTCATTATTGAAATAAATGTATTTACAGATTACATTATGAAAAATTGGTATCTATACCAAGAAGGAATCGAAGACCTCTTCGGTCCCGAGAGCTAGGGGTGGAACGACTAGTTCCAACATCGGAAGTTCTAAGAACTTTACGTTTAACTCTCTTCCTCCCCTTCGAAGCTCTAAAATCCTTCTGCTCTTGTTGAAGCTCGTCCCAAGTTCGAAGCCGCTCGGGGCTTCTTTCCCAGCTTCTAAGATCTTCAGATCTTTTATTTTGGGCTTCGCCTTCGTCTTCGGACCAATTAGTGTCTTCAGAAGACGAGGTGTTTGCGTCAATCTCTTTATCTTCCTCTTTAATGTAAGACAATATGTCTTTGATTACTTCGGGCGCAATAACGCCGGAGTCATCTCGAGGAATAAGAAATCGAGGACGCTTATAACTCTTTAGAAGTTCGAAGGTGTTCCACAGTGAGCGAAGTTCGCTGTTAAGCTCTAACACTTCGATATCTTCCATAAGAGGCAAAGCCTAAAAATATGACAAACAAGACTTTCATTGATAAATATTTACAAGCATCAGCTTTACATAATCAAAAAATCCTAAATAATCCTAAACCTGCGGGTTCGGAGGAGGCTGACTGCTCGAAGCTTGACTCCGAACTTGCTTTTGGCGTTGGCCTTCATCAATCCAAGCCTTGATCGCAGATCGACCTTCGGCTCTCCACGAAGTCTGAAAGGCTCGCCAAGCAGTAGCTACGCCTTCGGAAGGAGTCAAAAGTCTCGCGTCGTCGAAGATGATGGAGCCCTCTGCGCTCGGAGTGATTGTTCGGCCCAAATCCTCGTAGTAGCGAAGTATTCCAAGGGCAGACACTTGTCCGGAGAGTTCTCCATAACGTATGCCTGCCGTCTTCATTTGCTTCGCTGCTCCTTGGATCCTCTTTAGCCGGCGCAGCAGAGTTACATTGTCATCCGAAGGTAGTGATCCAGTAGTACCGAAGTACTCCAAGACACCTAGCATCTGTTCGATGACCTCCGAAGCCACCTTTTCAGACTTGAGCTTTTCTGCATTAAGCGCATCCTTGACCGAAGTCGTTTCTGCTAAAACTCCGGAGATTCTAGCATTCTCCGTAGTCAAAGCATTCTTCTGAGTCCGGAGTTGGCCAGCTTCTTCTTGTAGCCTTACAAGTTCAGACCCTTTGGCAGCATTCTCCGTCCGCAGTCTTTCAATCTCTGCCCGAAGCACAATTCTTTCTGCTTCGAGCTCTTTCTTTGCAGCCTCCAAGCTTTGCCTAGCCCTTCGCTCTGCTAGTATTACATTGTCCATCTGAGCTACTCGACCTTCGGAGAAGTTAAAATTTCTTTGAAGAGTTTCGTTCTCTTCCCGAAGTTGAGCAATTTCGTTTTCATTCGACAAAGCAGCAGCGCGGGCTAAGACTGCTTGCTAAGAAAAAAGAAAAACTGGAATAAGAAATTATTCATATATAATTTGCCATTTGGTTCGAAGATGCTTTATACCTGATAAGCTGCTCTTTCCACAGCAATATTAAGCTCTGAACCCTTCGCTCTGCTTAAAAGGGCTACCAGTTCTGTTTCCCCGACTTTGCGACTGGCTTCACCCAAAGGTTTAACCAAAGTCCCAAGTCCGGTTTTCTCCTCCAAAAATGGAGTTATGAGAGGAAGCATTACTAAAGCCTTCTGATCAGCTCTGCTTAGCGAGGGTCCGGAGGGTTCTTCCGAGGCCCTTGGAACTTCTGAAGATGGCCCCCCCTCAGTCGATTCACTTTCATCTGTTGACTCAGATGAAGTCGATCCTTGAGCAGGGAGAGGCACTATGTGTCTTTTTCCTCTTCCAGGCCCCGGTAGAGTAACCCCCGGTTGCGGCTCCGAAGTCGTCGAAGGTCTTTGAATTGTATCTTCGAGAGATACTTCGACAACATGAGGCTCTGAAAAAACAAAAATATTACACATTGTATAATTTTGCAAAAATTGATAAGAATTATGCAAAATTTACCTTCGACATTCTCTGGAATATCGAGCACCGGACTGATCGTAGGATCAAAAGTGTAGTCCTCATCCGAATCAGCCGCTAAATCTTGGACTGCAGGAGCATCGTCCTGAAGAGTCCTCGTTACTTCTTCGAGAATCGAAGCCATAGTGACTTCGACTCCACCTTCTTCCACAGGAACTCCGGCCTGAGTTGTATCTTCTTGAACTACCGAAGTCATTGGTTGATCAGCATTATCTCCAGACTCCGGTACGTTCGCAGGCACTTCGGCCTCATCTACACCCATAGGGGCTTCGATTTGTTCTTCTTGGGTATCCGGAGCTCTTACTTCTTCGATGTTGGCTTGAGGCTCCGGAATACCTGCAGTATCTTCAATGTGAATACTTCGTTGAGTTACATCTTCATCAATTAATTTTACTAATAAAATACCTTCATCCTCTTTAGAACCAGAAAGTGAGGTTCTTGAGCTTGAAGGAGCAGGATCCAAAGGTGCGAGATTCTTTGGCTTTCGAGCCACCTTCTTCACCGGAGTCTTTGCTGAACCTGAAGCTCCGGCTTCAGCTACTCTTTTCTTGGGGCCTTTCTCCTGAGGCACCCAATCCATCAGAGGGGGTGGAGTTAACTCCAGCATTCCCCATACTCTGTTAAATCGCTCCCAACTTCCGACTAATTTGATTCGCCATTCTTTTTCCGACGGAGTTGGAGCACCCAAAATCTTCTCCGAAGCCCTTACAATTTGCTCTGAAGTAATAGGGGCTGAAGAAGCTAAAAAATAATTCGAGTTAGTCTTTCTTCGAAGTAAGTATGTACTATGCATGTTGGTTTCGAAGTTACCTGCAGGGCTCGAAGTATAGTTAATCTTGCGAAGACCGCCTTCCGAGTCATCTTCGAAGACGATAGGCCAGTTGGCCATCAACAGAGGAATTTGCAGTCCGAGGAACTCTTCGGCTAAGTCCCGCATGCTCAACCTTCTGCTGATTTTATGAAGTAAGTTGAGGCGAGCTTCGAGTTGGCCTTCGTCAGGTTGCACTAAGGCTTCCTTCCGGAACTGGATTTCTTTGAGGGGACCGGCCAGAGGACTCCTCACTCCAACTTCGGCATAAAACCACCTCAGAACCCAATCGGTGTACCATCTAGCATTGATAGCCTTAGCAGGGAATTGCAGGGCATATTCATCGCGAAGCCTAAAATTGATGCTTCCGAAGGAAACCACCACTTTCTCACCTCCGGAGCCTACGAAGGTCTTTGGTTGACAAGTTGCTCTATGAAGCGCAGCGAAGATTTCAGCCCTCCCCTCACAACCTTCGGCTCTCAGTGCCCACTCGAATATAGCTAATCTGGCTACAGCATTCGGAGACAGCTGGGGGAGGGTTACATGAAACAAGTCAAGTACTTCGGCCAAGAAATCCACAGCCGGGAGGCCCAAGCCCGCTTCGAAAAAAGCTTCGAACACTACAACTTCTCCAGGTCTCGGTGATGGAATCGATTCTTTGCCCGGCTTCCGAATCATAACCCCATCACTAATTTTTCCCCCCGCTGTGATTGCCAAAGACTCTTTCTTGCAGGTAGATGGCCCCAACTCAAAAGATTGATCCAAGTACTTAGTTGAGGGTGGGCACAGACCTTGGTCGTCGGGGATTTGGGGATTTCTCCCCCCTGCAGCCATGGATATTGTCGCCTGCATCGAGGATGTCGCCGCCAATGTCGCCGCCGCTGCTGCTGCGGCTGCTTGCTGCCGAGCCAAGTCCGAAGGAGGCGCAGATCCCTTGGTCTTCACCATCGCGATTGCCGGATTGATCTGAGGGAATGGAGACTAAGGCTCAAGAACTCGAAGGCTAGGGCTCAAGAACTCAAAGGGCTCAAAAAAAGTTTTTGACTGAGAAGAAGCGGTGAAAAGGTAATCGGGTAAGTTTTGGGGCTCTTTATTTATAGCCTAATCTTTCCGTTTGTTACCGTTTGGGTTCTGCCCTTTCGCATTCCCGCCTGTTATTCTCCTCCGAAAATAACGCCTCATATAACTTCCGTTAGAAACAGAAACTAACGGCTATTTTTTATAAGTCTAAAAAGACTTTCGAACTTCCTGAGTCAGTTCTAAGGTAGTTCGAACAGTAATTACCTTATGACTGATTCGAAGCTCATATCTTCATGCATTTCGGAGATAAAACGAAAATCAATAACCCCTATGATTGGTTATCTTTTCTTTCCGTATACTGCTCTCCTAACGTTACAGGTCGAACGGAGAAGCGTATTCGAGGGGCTACTGTTGGGGGAAAATATCTCATCTTCGGGGTTATTGCCAAAGCAGTACGAAGACAGCCAACTAGTTCGAAGATTGTCCGAAGACCTTCTTCGAAGATGCTCGGAACCTGGTTCGAAGCCCGAAGACAGGCACTGGTTCGAAGTATGTCTTCGAACCAAAGCCCTTCAGGATCTTTTCTGCCAGCTAAGATGGAAGACTTATCTTCTATCCTATTAGATTAGTCTTTTACCATTTTAGCCCTATTAAGGAAACCGAATAGTTTCCTTAATGTCGGTTGTAATAAAAGGGTAAATAGGTCTTTTCCTTAATGTTTAGGCCTATAAATACCCCCCATTTCATCCTGTAAGAAAGACCGATTACAAGTGATTCAATACACACTTTCGAACTATTCTAAGCTATTATCCAGTCGGAGGCTTAGAACAGTTTGCTTCGCAAACACTTCGTTTGTTAGTTTCTTTTCTACAGAAACCTGTTAGCGTAATCTTTTACGCCAACAGGACAGCACACTCATTAGCTTTCTTCGCTCCAACGCCGATATATTCGCCTAGCATGAACTCCATGTTTATCCAACCGCCCAACCGGTCAAGAAGAAGATGTGCATATTTGCTGAAGATCGTTAAAAAGTTATCAAATACGAAGTTACCTGCCTTCTAGCGACAGGGTTCATAAAAGAAGTTTGTCCTACCCATTGGCTAGCCAATCCAGTCCTTGTAAAAAACAAAAAAGGGAAATGGAGAATGTGAGTTGACTACACTGATCTCAATAAGTGATGCCCAAAAGATCCTTTCCCGCTGCCACGCATCAAGCAAGTGGTCGATTCAACCACCAGTATTGCTCTCTTATGCTTCCTAGATTGCTCCTCCGACTATCATCAAATTAGGTAAATGAAGAAAATCAAAAGAAGACAACATTCATCACCCCATTCGTTGCCTACTACAACACGTCAATGTCTTTTGGGATGAACAATGCGAATGCTACATACTAGTTAAGAGGATAAGTCTATGTGTGTTTGGCATGACATGTGTGATGTCCATGTGTGGATAAGTTTGTAGTCTTAAGCACCTTTAGGATCTTTGCTTTAGCATCTTAGACTAGCATCTTTTCTTTAGCATCTTAGACTAGACTAAGCATCTTTGCTTTAGCATCTTAAACTAGCATCTAGCATCTTGATAGCATCTTGGGCTGCATGGCTAGCCTATATATATGTATCCCCAACCATTCTAGTTGGCATGACATTCTAGTGAGTTGAATGAGAAGAAAATTGCCCCAAACTCTGAGTGTCACCCCTACCAATGCTAGTGTTCTCTCTAACAATTGGTATCAGAGCTATATGGTTCTGCGACCTTTCCAATCCCATTCGTGACTCTCTCAAATGGAGACACCCGTCTCCTTGTTTGTCCTCCTTACTCGCCGGTCCACTGGAAACTAGTGAATCGGTGAGCACCACCCACACTCCGAGCAGCAGCTTGACAGTATCAGCTTCCTCCCAATGCAGCAGCAACCCCCCATGACCCTTCCCCTCTAGCGGCGTGTTGGTAAATAGGGGAGCTATGCTAGCCGACAAATTCAAAATTTATGAGCTAAGCCCAAGACTCATGTGCATGTGAGATCATAGATCAATACCTTCTAGCACGAGACACGCTAGGTGCAGCGGAAGAAGATGTTAGAGTAGCGCGTCAAGCCTATCCTTGCTTCATCCTTGCCGTCCTTCGCCGATCCGATCGATGAAGACGACGTGGTCATTCATACGTAGATGTCCACGAGCGTCGCTATTGGAGCACCGCCTCCACGGAGTCCACACATACAGGGAAGGAGAACCTCTCATGGCAGTGTTCTAGCACCACACGTGAGAGATGGGGATCCTTGACCTCAACGATTGCGATCAAGAAAGGAAGGAGATGACTCTTTGGTCGCTAGGTCTAATCTAGGCTTATTGCTTGGTTCCAAGACGTCCTACTCCTCTACTTCTATAGGGCTGATAGCCCCCTGGTCGTGTCTATCTCGAAGTCCTCAAAACTGTAACAAATCCAATTTGTTTGCTCACGTCAGAACTTCTGATCCTAGATCAGAACTTCCGACAGGGTATTTTAGGTCTCCTGATACAGTACGACACGCAATAGATCCAATTAATCTGTTATCGCCCACCTCAGAACATCCAATACCATATCAGAACTTCCGATCAGTACAAAAATTCCCCGATTCCAAATCAGAACTTCTGGCTCGTCGAAACTTCCGATACCATATCGGAACTTTTGAAGCAACATTTGCTCTCTGTATCGAGACCAGATAATAATTGGAACTTCCGATACTACCTATCGGAACTTCCGGTCCATGAAATTTTCTTGGGAAAATCCTTCAATCTCCTAATTTGCACAAGAACCAATTATTTGCATGTTTTAATCCAACCCCTTAAGTGTGTGACCCGATAGGTTCATACACTAACAACTATTCACCGGAAACTATTTCCGACTCACTGATCAATAGCAGTACCTAGCAGCACATATTGACCCCCAGAAGCGTACAAAATCAAATTTTCATGAACCTTGATATACTCAAGCACTAGTCCCTTTTCCACACGCCGTCAGTCAAGCTCAAGGCGAGATACGTGCCACCCTTGCTGGTTAGCTTGACATTTCACTCAATCAAGTATCAGATTCAAATCATGACTAACTCCTCAGTCATAGTGGCATGGCCATGCACTTTTCCAATCCAATACCTCGAGGGGCCCAGAGATGACTCTCCCGTTATTAAGAGGGTTAAATTCCATCTTGACCACTCACATCCCAAGATATGTTTCACAACACACCTGAAAACAATCCTTATTACTACCCTATTACGGAATTGCGTTAGAAAGCATCTAAGTGTGTCACTACGCATTCTGGAATTAAATGATGATCTCAGGTCCAAAGACTCTACAAGTACACCATTTGAGATGACAATTGTTGGCACATTACAATAACAATCCTAGCAGCATCTCAAGTGGGTCTATCCAACACCATGTTCACCAACATGTGTCCACACCACTGATTTGACATCTCTATGTCTATGATCTGTGAAACACAATCATCAATCAGTCGGATGTGCTAATCCATGTATCATCATTGTCCCACATGATGACAAGATTAGGGATCCTTTTGAACAACATCGTCATAAAGAAAATAGTTTCACATAACAAGTCGTACTCATTAATTAAATGCGAACGATATTTATTCAAGGAACAAGATAACAATTATCCTTATACATTAGCATAGACTCTACTAGCATCTTCCACAAACACATGACTTACTCACACAAGTATTTAATACCCATGGAGCTCATATGCGCCTCATGCTTGGGCTGTGGAAGAGGCTTCGTCAATGGATCCGCCATGTTCAAATCCGTGTGCACCTTGCAAATCTTCACATCATGTCTCTCAATGATCTCGTGGATCAGGTGATATCGTCGAAGTATATGTTTGGATTTCTAGTGCGATCTAGGCTCCTTGGCTTGCGCAATGGCACCACTATTATCACAATAGAGGTCCACTGGACTGGACGCACTAGGAACAACACCCAGCTCAAAAACAAACTTTCTGATCCAAATGGCCTCCTTCGCAGCATCTGAAGCGGTGATATACTCAGCTTTTGTTGTAGAATCGACCACCGTCTCTTGCTTGGAACTCTTCCAACTCACTACACCTCCATTGAGGCAGAACACAAAGCTAGATTGCGATCGAGAATCATGTTTATCAGTCTGAAAGCTAGCATCCTTGTAACCACTTACAATGAGCTCCTCTTCACCACCGTATACTAGGAACATTTCTCCAGTCTTTCTCAACTACTTGAGGATACTTTTTACTACATTGTTGGCGTAAAAGATTACGCTAACAGGTTTCTGTAGAATAGAAACTAACAAACGAAGTGTTTGCGAAGAGAACTATTCTAAGCCTCCGAAAGGATAATAACTTAGAATAATTCGAATGTGTGTATTGAATAACTTGTATTCGGTCCCTATTACAGGATGAAATGGGGGGTATTTATAGGCCCAAATATTAAGGAAAAGACCTATTTACCCCTCCATTACAACCGACATAGTAGAAACTATTCGGTACCCTTGATAGGGCTAAAATGGTAAAAGACTAATCTAATAATATAAAAGATAAATATTCCATCTTAGCTGGCAATAAAGATCTCAAAAAGCCTTAGTTTGAAGATGTACTCCGAACTAATGCCTATCTTCGTACTTCGAGCTTGACTCAGGGTATCTTCGAAGATGGACGTTTGGAAACCTTCGAATCCATTATCTGCTTTTGTGCTGTTACGGCAATAACCTCGAAGATGGGATATTTTCCCCCAACATACACTGAGAAACCAAGGGTTGGTTTCGGTGTTTTGTGATGAGTGATTGACAGGATTTTTACCCTCTGTTCGGAGGCTGTACCTCCGAAGGTGTTCGAAGGAGGGTACCTCCGGAGGGGTTTCGGAGGATGTACCTCCGAAGGGTGTTTCGGAGGTGGTTTGGTTGCTGCAGTGGAGTGTGCTTGTCGGAGGGGTCCGACAGTGCACGATGACTGGGTGTGTACCGAAGGGTTCAGTACTTTGGGCGGTACACCGGAGTGTGTACCGGAGGTTGCTAACCCGGAGAGGCCTCTGGAGTACTGGATACACTTGTCTGCTTGTCTGTGGTGCGCAGGGACTTAGGAGGCGACGGACGAACGTAGCAGGTGAACTTGGGTCAAGCAGGAGGCTTGATGCCAGGGGAGCGGGGAGCTCCGTCACGGTGGCTGCGAAGGTGGTCCGGGTTGGTCCTCGGGTCGAGGCGTGCCAGGTGAAGGCAGAAAGTGCGGAGCGTGGCTCCGGCTGAAGGTGCTCCGAGACAAAGTCCTCGGAGGTGAGGCACTTCAAAGGTACTCCGAATGGAGTGACTTTGGAGTTGGTGGATCAAGTCCTCTGCGGAGGCAAGGAATTCGAAGTGTGCTCCGGAGGGAGACATTCGAAGGTACCCGACGAAGGTCTCATAAGTCGAGGCGCATCGAAGGCATGGTCCGGGTGAGGCTCGTCGAGGAGTGTGCTCGGGGAGAGGCACTGCGACGAAGGGCTCATGGAATGCTTCATGCGGAGGCCTTGGACGAAGGAGGGACTTCGAAGGGTGGTACTCCGAAGGTGGGGCTTCTGAGGGTGGAAGGCTTCGGAGCAAGGCTAGCTCCGGAGCAAGGTTGACTTGAGGTGCTTCGGCCTGCATGGCTTCGGTACACGGACTGACGGAGTTCGAGCTGGGAGTAACTGCGAAGCCGTGGTGGTCCACTCCGGAGGTGTTGGTGCGAAGGCCCAAGGGCTTTGACGGCTTCGGCTCAAAACCATCACTGTATCGAAGGCTATCTTCGGCGAAGCGAAGGCCATCTGGCTTCAGGCTTCTCACCGAAGCTACCGCACCCTCGCGTGCGAAGGGAGGATTCCAGAAGGTCAAAGACTGCAAAGGCTGACACTGTCTGTTCTGTAAAAGGCTGACACTGTCCCCTCTGCAAAGCTGACAGAGAAGCCTCCAGAATAAAGGTGGACTACCTTTTGTACCCCTTAGTTCTGTAGAGTCAAAATCAATGTAAACCCTAGGGGTAGTGTAGTCATTTCCTTTGGGTGAACTGTGGGCTATAAATATGGGGGCTCGGTAGGTAACATTTAACACTTTGAGCATTTACTGTTGAGCTCCTGTAGCCACATACCTCGCTGTATTCATCCAGAGTTCAAATATTTTTGTGTTCCTTGTTCTAGCGGCGAAGCCCTGCTTCTTTGTGCTTTTTGCTTGAACTCGTATTACATACCTCGCTTGTTTTAGTGCACCGAAGCCTGTCTAGGCAAAGGGTGTTTTGTGCGAAGTGTGTTTTTCAGCGTGCTGTCGTTCTGTGTAACAGGAGGCAAGACCTCGCTGCTTACTAGCGAAGCCCTGACCGTAGCCCATTTTGCTTATCGTGTCAAAGCCCTTAGCGAAGTCTTTTAGTGTGCATTTAGACCTTCGTGTACGAAGCCCAGCACCAGTTGCTGCTGCCAAGTACTTAGTCGAAGTCCTCAGTAGGGTGTCCACTCTTGCGAAGGGTGAAGTGCGAAGCCTGCTCGAAGCACCCTGTGTGCGGAGCCAGCACTGACTTAGCAGAGTAGATTTTCGAGGGTTGTGAGTGGAGCGAAGTCTTCTTGGCTTCGAACTTTTGCTCCTGCGAAGCCTGTGTTCGGAGCTGTCGAAGTACCTCCGAACCAGACCTTCGAATGTTGTGTTTGAAGCCTGTTCCGCAGAAGACAGAACCAAACCGAAGGCTAGTTTTAGCCCAAAATTTTAAAAGCTCCCATTCACCCCCCTCTGGTCGCCGTTTCCGGTCCAACAATTGGTATCAGAGCGGGTTAAGATCACCAGTTGACCTTAACCGGTTTTGTGATCTGTTGGCGACATGGATAGAGGCAGTAAAATTCCTCTGTTCGATGGGACAGACTTTGCATACTGGAAGGTGCGCATGGAGGCTTACTTGTTAAGCCAAGGAAATGCAATTTGGGAGATTGTGAACTCACAATACTCCATCCCTGAGACTCGCACCTCTCAGACTGAGAAGGATCAGTATAATGCCAATTCCAAGGCAAGAAATATACTGTTCATCGGTTTGAGTAGAAGTGAGTTCGATAGGGTGCAGCACCTTAGGACTGCTAGGGAAATTTGGACAACGCTCACTGTTTTTCATGAGGGCTCTACTCAGATTAAGGCCAGGCGCCAAAGAACATATAACCAACAGTATCAGCTGTTTGTGCAGGCACCTGGTGAATCTATAGATGCCATGTTTTCTCGCTTTGATGCGATAGTGAGTAACTTGCGGTCCAACGGGACGCTTGCTTACACTGATAATGATAGGGCTATCAAGCTTCTCTATGCTCTTGACCGTAGCATATGGGAAGTAAAGATATCCAGAATTAAGGAGTCCGCAGGATATGACACTTTGACCTGCGATGAACTCTTTAGCAAGCTGAAGTCCACAGAGATTGCCAAGGCATCTCTTGTTGTGCACAGAAGCTCTTTGCCACAGCCATTGGCATTGGTTTCTAGCACTAGCCGTGGCACCACTGCAGAACCAAGCACATCTGGCACTTGTGTTCTTGCAGATGGTTTTGCTTTGTCCTCCCTGGTCTCCATCACAAAGGAGCAGGTGGATACTCTAGATGATGATGAGCTTGCTCTCATTGCCCGGAGGTTCACCCGCTTTCATCATGAGAGACGGGATCAGAGGAGAAGTGGTTTTAGTGGTTGCTATGAATGTGGCGACACCTCTCACATCAAGGCTAATTGCCCTAAGCTCAAGAAGAGAGATGAGAGTGAGCGCCCCAAATACCACAAAAAGGAGAGGAAGCCTTTTGTGAAGGGCAAGCGCGGCAAGATGGCTAAGAAAGTAGCCAAGGCTGCTTCCAGAGCCTTTGTTGCTGCTCTCAGCGACATTGACACGTCCTCAACTGAGGAGTCAAGCTCTGAGGAGGAGGAGTCCCCAAGGAAGGAGGACAAGAAGGACAAGAAGGGACGAGACTTCACCGGCCTTTGCTTCATGGCCGACAGCGATCACAGCGGCGATGAGCTTGACTCATCTGAGGTAAACCTATCATCTGACCAGCTACTAATTAAATTAGATGAGCTGAATGAAGTAGTTCTTGGTCAGGATAGACTACTTGTGCAAGCCGCTAGAGAAAGAAAAGACCTTAGACTTAGGCTAGAAACTATTTCTACTGAATATGCCATGCTTAAGTCTAAATTTGATGATGCTGAATGTGAGTCCTGTTCTGTTGTCATGAGTGAGCTTGCTCAGTTGCGTTCTGTACATGCTCAAACTCTTTCTGAGCTTGAGACTGCGCAAAAGCAGCTTTTGAAGGTGGATTCTAGACCTCATGATGTTATTGATTGCATGAACTGTTCATTATTGCGCGATAGCATTAATTTACGTGATAAGCATGTTCATGATTTAGAGGCTAGATTGGATAGGGCCGGTAGTTCTAAGGATGTGCAACCTGTTTGTGACACTTGCATTATCCTTAAGGACCAGCTAGGCACTGTTAGAGAGCAAGCTGAGAACCTCATGTCAGAAAATGAATACCTCCTTTCCGTGGTTAATAAATGCACTGAGGGAAAGGGTAGGATGGATTTGCTCTTGGCCAAGACCAAGTTGTGTGCTGACAGAGCAGGGGTAGCTCTAGGTTTGGGTTTTGAGAGGATACCTTCAGACAGTAAGTCCAAAACTGTTTTTACCTCTCCCACCACCCTAGAGAAAGAGAGAGCTCTGTTGAACACCCCATCAGCCAAAAAGCCTACCCATCCACCAAAGAAAACCACACCTCCTGCCAAGAAAATCCCTCCCAAGAAAACCACACAGAAGAAACCCAAGGAGCCTGTGAGAGTTGCTCCTGTGACCCATGAGAGTGCCCCTAGGAGAGTGTTCCATTGTTCTTATTGTCAGCGGGCGGGTCATTTGGTTGGGTTCTGTTTTCGTCGCATCAAGGATGAGCGACGCGCACAGGCGATGAGTTATCAGGACATGCATTACCCATCTTTAGGAATACATGAGTCTGAGATTTACTATCGTCCTGCTTTTGAGGCTCCTCGTACTTCTCGGAGAGGTTTTGCTCCTCGAGGTCTTCACCATGTTCCATATGGTGGTAGACCTCGGGCTAGCAGATTTGTACCTCGTCAGAGTAGGAGACCTCCACATGTTGTTCGTTCACAGCATGTAGGTAGACCTCGCACTTTACATCATTCTGATTATTATGTGCGTAGACCGTCTGCTTTTACTGTGCCTACTGCTCGTGTCACTCAGTGCTGGATGCCTCGTCATTATTTCACTCACCCCAGCACTGAGCGATCGAGACATTCTTATCGTGTGTAGGTGACAGATCGAGGCTTGGAGGGCACGTGGATCATGGACTCCGGTTGTTCGCGCCACATGACCGGAGATGCAGCTTGGTTCTCCAGCCTCACCACAACCAAGCAAAGGGAACATATCACCTTCGGAAACAATCGAAGGAGTAGAGTGAAAGGTAAAGGTGTGGTAAGAATTAATTCGAATTTCACTCTCAAAGATGTTGCTTTGGTTGAAAACCTGGGATACAATTTGCTATCAGTATCTCAGTTGCTTGATGAGGGCTTCGAAGTGCAATTCCATCGCAATACTTCGCAAGTGCTCAATTCTGATGGCATTGTGGTGTGTAAGATCTTTAGGGTTGGGAGAGTTTTTGGAGCTGATTTTTCAGAGTCGTATGGTTCTTCTCATTGTCTTGTTGCACATTCGACTTCTGAGCTTTGGAAATGACATAGGAGACTAGGGCATATGAGCTTTGAGTTGCTCGCTCGTCTGAGCGCCCTAGGCCTGATCCGAGGATTGCCCAAGCTCAAGTTTGAGAAGAATTTAGTTTGCGCTCCATGTCGACATGGAAAAATGATTGCCGCTTTGCATTCGCCAGTCACCACAGTGATGACTGAACAACCCGGAGAACTTCTCCATATGGACACTGTAGGTCCTTCTCGGGTCAGTTCTTTAGGCGGCAAGTGGTATGTTCTAGTAATTGTCGACGATTTCTCTCGCTACTCTTGGGTCTTCTTTCTTGCCAGCAAGGATGAAGTGTTTTCCCACTTTCGGAGCTTGGCTTTGAGACTTTTCACTGAACTCCCTGGTGCATTAAAATTCATTCGAAGCGATAATGGCACCGAGTTCAAAATAGTCTCTTTGTTGACTTTTGCATGGAGCATGGCATAGAACATCAATTCTCTGCTCCGCGGGTTCCTCAACAAAACGGTGTTGTTGAGAGAAAGAACCGCACTTTGGTTGAGATGGCTAGGACGATGCTTGATGAGCATAGGACTCCTAGAAAATTCTGGGCTGAGGCCATGAACACTGCATGTTACATCTCAAACCGTATCTTCTTGCGCTCAATTTTAAATTTGACATCTTATGAGCTGCGTTTTGGGAGACAGCCCAAGGTTACTCATCTTCGAGTTTTTGGCTGTCGCTGCTTTATCCTAAAACGTGGTAACTTGGATAAATTTGAGTCGCGATCTTCTGACGGGATCTTTTTGGGTTATACTACTCATAGTCATTCTTATCGTGTTTATAACTTGGAAACTAACTCTGTCATCAAGTCATGTGATGTGACTTTTGATGAATCAACCCCCTCTGTTAGTTCTGCTTTTGAACAGGCAAATCAACACGACATGGAACAGACCTTATTCGAAGAAGAAGTTCCCGGAGAATTCGAGGATGAACCCCCACTACCCTCGACATCAACCCCCGAACACTACTAGAAAACACCCCCTGTAGCTACGCCAGAATTAGGGTCTAGACACGCTTTATTTCATCTCTATGTCAATATAGACACGCTTTCATAAAGCGTGTTAGAAGCGTCTTCGTACGTACCGCGTCAGACCTTGTAGAGATGAATTATTTATGCGTTGCTATGAAAGAAAGAGACAGTCTATAAACACGTTATTTGCATATCTATAAAGTTAGATACAATTTAGCAGACACATGTATAAAACGTCTGTAGTGATGTAGTTACGTAGCATTGTGACATTTCATTCACGTTAATAAATGTAGATACAATTTATAGATACATATACAAATTATGTCTAATAATATAGATGCGTTTTGTAAGGACGCCTTATTGCGCAGTAATAAGTATAGAGACGAATTTGTAGAGGGCGGAACGTGACGTGGCAGATGATGTGGCACGTGATGTGGCACATGACGTGGAAGATGACGTGGCGGATGATGTGGCAAATTACGTGGAAGATGACGTGGCAATTGACATGGCACGTGACATGGCGGATGATATGGCAGGTGACACGTTTTGTATTAACACCACAATGCGTGTTAACAAATGTAGAAACAATATCATAGATACATTATAATTACGCGTCTACGGATATAGACATGTTTACAAGTTACATCACATTGTGTATTAAGAATTATAGAGACGGTTTATAGATACATATATTTTCATGTGTACTAATATATAATGATTTTTTATTTGCATACATAATTGTAATATATATTTATATTTTATTATCAGATAATGTTTTATAAATAAATGATCTATTGGAAATAATTGACCAACAATTATTTGCTTCACCAAAATATGGACCAATCAGAATACACAGACTACATATTGAAGTCAATCATTATTGCATTCCCTTGATCAGTATCAATGCAAGCCAATAAGGAAAAGTTGCTAACAATTTCATTTCATTTGACAACTCTGTATCATAAACATGAATCTTTGTAATACATATGCATAAATATTGTAAGAAAGCAATGCACATCATGGCAAATACAAATTTGGTACATGTATTTGCACGGGATGGCGTTATTCATGCAAAAGCCTGTCCAAACTGAACATATGTTTAACTCTTGTTCAACAAAACTTCAGCATCATGGTCACCAGGAGTGTTGGCTCATCATTTCAGTGTGAATCTTTTCCCTGTAAACCACATGGCTTCAGGTTCTTGTACATAGCAAATTTCTCCTTTAGCTGCAATCCAGGACATCACAGATTGTACCCTAGAAATAATTGGCACAAAATAATCTATGACCTGAAAAATTATTAATATGTGTTAGTATATAACCCATGCCATAAATCATATGTAGGGAGATGCAAAGTAGAAGTCGAAATGAAGTATCTTTCAGATATCAACATATTTTAGGGGAAAAGAAACATTGAATTTGCAAGTGTACTAATAGGAGGAACATCAATTGTCTTACCTAGCAAATAACCATAAATTGAACTGGAGCCAATTCAGGATAGGATGAAATGCAGCAAAGAAACTTATACATATGAGTGTTTCAGAGAATGAGTTTATCAAAAAACTATAGTGAGGCCTAACAAATAAGGGGTGATAAATAAACATAATCTGATGAAGTTATATGGACAAATTTCAATTATTCAAGCACAACAGAGAAAGGAAGCTAATAACATAATATAAGTAAATTGGTGATCAACATGAAATTAAATGGCAGGAAGACAAGAATGGTAAAGAGAAAACTAACCATTGAAACATTAGTCCTCTTGTCCACACCTTTCCATGAACTGTGCCAAGTGCATGGTACACTGTATGTAGGTCAATGGCCATAATATGAAACCAAAAAAGCGAGCAAAGCAGATTTTCTATTTGGATAATAATTTGCAAATAAATGATATGATGAGTACTTTGAACCAACTAGTGCAGTAATTAAGTTATTGTGAACAAGACTATTGCCTTGCTAAAGAAACATAAAAATAGTGACTATCACACAAATATTTCTAAATTTATTTCACTAACAAATATAAACTATGCTTCATTGTGGATTCTTGCTGGTCTCCATTGTAATTTTCTTCACCTGCAATGGGGCATGAGGTTAGATGAATACCACAAGTTGAAGATATTACGGAATTGAAGGTTTATTCTTTAAAAAAGCTTACATGTGAACGGGGCCAAGGTATAGTATAGCCAATAGCATCTACTAGTGTACGAATCTCAAAAATAGGTCTAGGTATAAGCTCATCTCCTTTATTTCTAACATCAACATTTTCAAGACCTTCAACATAAACCCCAACGTATTCCTTTCCAAGCATGGTTCCTCCAATCTCTCGTTTCCAATCAGTTGTCACCAACCGCGCTTTGGCCACAATTCTTCCTTTGTTTCTTAGGGAAATAAGATAGATTGGAGAACGGCTCTACCATTTTGCAAAACAATAAGGTAAGATTTTGTAATTTAAATAATTTAATTACAAAAGAAACAAGCAGAATAGAAGCATACCGAATCAGATTGGCTCAAACTAGGGGCTTTAACTCTTCGAGTCCTCTAGAATAAACATAACTTATATTAGTCAAAATACATCATCAGTAAAATAAGTTCAGCCAATATAGATTAACATTGCAATGTTAGTGTAGACATACCATGTTTGTCAATATGGGATCTTGGGAAATATTTGTGGCTGCATTAACATAGTTACCTTCATGAACAGAACCATGAATTTGTTCCTCCTGTAGTAAACAAGAGCCAAACAAGGAACATAACACAGTACTTATAAGCATGTTGAAATGTTGGGAATTAAATTACATAATTACTGTGAGATTTAGTTTGCATGATGTACTGCATACCGTTGCAACCACATGGTCAGTAGGTAGAGGCATACGGTCTTCGGTGGATGTATCGTGCTGCAAAGTATAATAAACCATATTACATAATCCATTAGTATAAACTTTAATAGTAATGATGTAGATGAGTACACATGACAGAAAGTAGGTGATGTATTACCTGCACTTCATTTGTCGGAGAGTGCACATTACCAATTGTGTGTGCAGCGTTGTCATCACTATGAATTTCTGGTTCTACAGGTTCATCCTTGAAAAAAAAACAAGTAAGAGAAGGAGGGCTTACTTGTAATCACTGCTATCAATGAGAAAAAATATGTAGTTGCCATTCTGAAAAAGAAACAAATGCTTACTTCATCATCATGTAGATTGGCTACCATTTCTTTTATGAAATCCTCTTCAGGAAACTTTTTTATCATGAAACCAAGCCAGTGCTTCATGAAACCACCCATGCGTTTCATCTTATTCTCCATTTCATTTAGTTTATCTTGGTACCTTCTTTCTTCCGCAGTTTGAGTGACAAAAGTTAGACCTTGGGACACTCGAACTTCACTCCAGTACTTATCATCATAGTACCCTCGTGCTTTTAACTCCTTAGCAACTATCCTATTGAAGACCTCATTAAAATCTTGCGCTGAAAGATTACCATTGTTCATTTGTTGCCTTTTTTCTAATTCCTCATAGGATGCGTTCTATAGAAATAAAAACAGTGCGAGGTCAAAAAATGGTAAACAGAAATTCAGATCGAACATAAATGCTTAGGATCATAAAATGTACCATTAGTGCATCCACTTTGTGAGTAGTGAATCTGCCATTCTTTTTCTTGTGAGCAGCCTCCCATAATTCAAGCCTATTAATCTTCCTTTTATGGTTAACTTCCTGCACAACATACAAAAGTGGGGCTCATTACAGATCTGAATTAGATGAATGTGAATACAAGAAGTAACTTGGGATGAATATATCCCACCATCTCTTTTTTAAGCCTAGCATGGCTTTTTCTCCCAGATGTGTGTGTATTTTTCTGTTCTTTTGCGATCCTAGAGTTTATCGCACATACTTTCTGCAAATAAAAGAGTTATGAAGTGATGTTACACTCGTTACTTTCATCATGCATATAAATGATGAATAAAAGGGTGGTACCTTATGTGGTTCTCGGCACCAAAATCCAACAAGGGCTTTCCATTGAAGTTCATTCACTTTGCTTGGTTTCCCATTTATGATTTCATCTAGAGATCTCTCTTCACGGTTGTAATATTGTTTCTTCAACTTTGATTTGTAGGATCGCCACCTATTGTTAACAGTCCTTAGCACCCAGTCCCTTGTAAGATTTAGCGTTTGGCGGGGGAACTGAAAGTTTTCCTATAAAAAGTAGACGTAGCTGTTACTAGATGGATGGAAATTGAGGTACTTTTGATTGAACTAGCTAGGAACATTAATTTTACCTCCACATCTTTGATTATCTGTTGCTTGTGAGTATTGAACAAAGCATTGTCCCATCTTTCAATGTGTAAAGGCGCTAATGATGGTTTTTCTGCTATCTGTCCAAGGTATTGTCCAAGAATAGAGGCTGACCTTTCATTTGGGACACCATTTTCATCAGTCCCTACCATAACCTTTCCTCCTTGTAAATCCACTAAATTTGAAACTCTGAACTCCCCTACAACTTGTCTGACATCTCCATTTGGCCCTACATATAAGAAATAGATTATGTTGACACTGAATTTGGATATGCAATAAAAACATGAAACTCACATATTATATTTATTGGGGTTCGCGGATGTTGGCTTGGGAGCCGCGCTAATAAGCCATCAACATCAGGAGGACTTTGCAATGTTTCGTCGTTGCCATGCTCTGGTAAGTTGGAGTGGCCATTCTCATAGTCCGCTAAGTTATCCTGCTCATTCTCACACTCTGCTAAGTTATCCTGCCCATTCTCAATAGGTTCTGCCTCCTCTTCTTGTTGGAGGTTCAAGTTCCTTAACCGTCGAAGTGGTCTTACCATGATCTGATCAGAAGTTACAAAGATTTAAGTCATCAAGTTATTGTGACTGCTATCAGCATTCAACTACCTCTAAAAACACAGATTAAAATTTCATGATCAATTCACCCAACGCACCTCTAAAAACACAGATTCAAATTTCAATTCAACACAGTGCGCAGAATGATATTCTCAAGATGGCAAAACCCAAAACAGATTCAGGACATACAACACTAGAATCAGAACCATGATCAAAATCTGGATTCAGCAACATCAAATTGGAACACAAATCATCAATCAGCAGATAGCTCCAGCAGGATTTTGAAACAGAACAGAATACCAGTCTGATTCCTCCAAATATTTCAGAATGTGCATACCAGCAAGAGATACTCATCTTGTACGAACTCTCAACAGTAGAGCACGTATGATTTCATGAAAGATTACATGTCGAAGGTATTAAATTTCTTGGAACCCTAATTCAATGTCATATCTGAACTCATGGCGCGCGACGATAAGCAGTAAATCGATAAGCAGGCCGGAGATTGGGACGAAGGCATGGCAATACCTGGAGCGGAGATTGTGACGACGAGAACTTGAGGATGCCGACGAGCAGGTGCGGCTCTGCGGTTGCCGGCGCCCGAGCGGTAAAGGGGAATTGGATGTATAGTATAGAAGGAGAGGTAAAAGGATAATTGGATGTACAGGAGGTTTCCGTGCGGTTGCCGTGCGGTTGCGAGCTTTCCGGGTGTTGAATAAGGCAAGGATTTCAATGTACAGGAGGTAAAAGTGTTTGGCGCGCAACCTGGCGCCAAAAAATTTCGGTACTGTATTCGGTACTAGCACAAAATACAATTGCATGCGCAAAATTATCAAGAATTAAAAGTAGCACTGATGGATGAAGGCGCTGGTTGGTAAGATGGCGACCCAGGTTCGATCCCTGGAGGTCACCATATTTTTAGTTTGTTTTTTAAAAATGTTTCTATCGTTCAATACAAATTTAAAATCCAGTATTTCATCTTAACAAACATGACTCAAATTTTGTTCCTTTTTTAAGACTCTATAAAGTTATAGAACATAGGTTTTTTTCAAAAAAAGGGCAGAAAAACATGAATATGATTATTCTATAATTTTGGCACATAGTTTGAGGTATTTGTAGTTAAAATTTGACATATTTCGATATAAATCGTAGGAACACGACTAATGTGTTAAAAATAGCAAATTAAATGGTTATACAAAATTACAAACATTTTATGTGGAAGGAGATAGTTGTACTTTGATTATAAAAAAAAAATTAAAGTTGAAATGACTGTGTAATCATAAATTTGCTTTCGACCCGAACCTATTCCTTTTGAAAACTGTAATTCAATTCCTGTCATGAGAAGGTCGAGTTTCTTAACATCCTATGTCACAAATTCGTTGAAACATTTTCAAATTTTCATCGTAGAATGTAAGTATAATATAATAGCACCATGAAAATCTCGTATTTTTCAGACTTTATTTGATTTTCTTAGAATTTAAGAACCCTTAACCTCCGCATTACCGATCGAGTTTCACAACATAGTTTTCATAAAAACTTCGAATTTAGTGTATGTGGGGACAAAAAATTGACATATTTCGATATAAATCGTAGGAACACGACTAATGTGTTAAAAATAGCAAATTAAATGGTTATACAAAATTACAAACATTTTATGTGGAAGGAGATAAGTTGTACTTTGATTATAAAAAAAAATTAAAGTTGAAATGACTGTGTAATCATAAATTTGCTTTCGACCCGAACCTATTCCTTTTGAAAACTGTAATTCAATTCCTGTCATGAGAAGGTCGAGTTTCTTAACATCCTATGTCACAAATTCGTTGAAACATTTTCAAATTTCATCGTAGAATGTAAGTATAATATAATAGCACCATGAAAAATCTCGTATTTTTCAGACTTTATTTGATTTTCTTAGAATTTAAGAACCCTTAACCTCCGCACATGACCCGATCGAGTTTCACAACATAGTTGTTCATAAAAACTTCGAATTTAGTGTATGTGGGGAACAAAAAATTTGACATATTTCGCTATAAATCGTAGAGAACACGACTAATGTGTTAAACAATAGCAAATTAAAATGGTTTATACAAATTACAAACATTTTATGTGGAAGGAGATAAGTTGTACTT